>JAIEZT010001368.1:519878-742378 GCA_019594935.1 Periophthalmus modestus
GGTAAGTTTGGGATGAAGGGACAATGTTGTAACATGGCCAGAAGCTCAAAAAAGTACATTTTGCATAATATGTGTCCTTCAAATGAATGACTTCACATGTCACAGGATCAGTTCGTGTATAAATTGTCTTGATAGAAACAAAAACACAGTTATAGACGCATCTAAAATTACAAATAAAAGATGTTATCAAATCAAAGATACTTCATTCTTTCATCAACAGCTTTTGTAAACCTCTCCTGACCCCAGCACTGAAGCTTAAGTGAGATACTGCAGGGGAAACAGTCAAAAAAAACTCTTAATATCGTGCTGAAACTTTTACATTGAACTGCTGATGAAAATATAAGATTTACCTTTATGTTCATTGCAAAAAGTGCCAAGCCTTTCAACTCACTCTTTGTCTGACAGTGTTTTTAAAAGCCGGATATATATTAGTGAAATTTAAATATTTTTCCACCCCTTCTTGAGCAAATTCCCTCAACCATTATTCATAATGTATAGAAGCGAGCAAAAATAATAGTTCTGAAAATAAATTAAAAAGTACACATATCTAAGAAAAAAGAAAAAAAAAAAGATAAAAAAAAAAATATTTAAAGATTTTCACTCTTAAATATTTTTTCAAATAAAAAAAAAAAAGGTTCATAGGTGTGAAGGTGTTCGATATTGTGTATTCCTGCTGCATAAATATAATAAATGGTTGGAGCTAGGTGTAGCCAGGTGTATTTTGTGGGTGTTTTTTTAAACGTGAAATTACACAAAGTGACCCAAGACTTAAACATGTAATAGTTTTATGTGATTTTACTACACTAAGAGTGATAAAAAAGGGATAATAATGCTCCCTGATTGGTCAGTCCTTCCTGATGTAAAAGCTGATGATTGCATTAGGTTTAATGAAACCACAAGGTCAATGCTAGATAGTACACTCTGGGGGGACGGTCCGCTCTGATTGGTAATTTCAGCTGATAAAGTTAAGGAACAGGGTCATAATTTAGGTTAACAAATTACTTATGGGGAAGAATATGGAGATGGTTTGGATTATTTAACACGTTAGAAGCCAAAACTAAAAAAATAATAGTCACCCATGAGTCATATCTCAACTTACACCATAAAATCTAACTTTAAAGAAGATGTATTGTGCTTGTGTCTGCAATATAGTTATAATTTATGACACCAGTGGATCATTATGTTATAAATTTGAACATTTTAAATCGCAATATTAATCTTAAACAACTTAATAAAAGAAACAAGTTTACTGACTTCCACGTTAGAAAACTGCCGTGGTCAGTGTGAACAGACGTTGCTGTAAATGTCATTACAACAAAGAGCCACACAGTTGTCTGCACCTCCTATGGACAGCTGTGCATCACACTATTGAGCTGCAAATTTCTTTTTTTTTTATGTGTACAAAAACGATTATGTAACGCTGCCTAATCCTATGTGTATCACAGATTAAACATGCATGAACCACTGTAAATACAACTTCAAGAGGGTGAATGAAAAGGACAAACAATTATGACATGGTAATAATAATAATCGGTCTCCAACAGACTTTAGACATCACCATGGCAACCAATACTGGGTACACTTTCCTCTCTCCAGAGCCAATTATTTAGCACTAACCAAACCATATGACTTTGTACAACTCTGAAACACAACACTGGTGTAATTGCATTGTGCTTTTTGTAACTGAAAAACAAAACAACTTATCCAATATATTTTGACCGATCTATCTGTGTCTATAGTTTCCAAGTCAGGGCAGTCAAGGAAAGCAGTGCTTGTCCAATAAAATGTAATAACGTTTCAAAATACATGCAAATAATCCAGTTTTCCCCTCACTTCTGCCTCTTTGAAACATTGTTGTAGTCATAGTGTCCTTTAGTACACCCTACTGGTCACTGAGCAGACTGCAGCAACTACGGTTCTGAACGTTTCATGAACATGTTGTTGTCCATGTGTTACGGTGGCCATGCTGTGCCACAACATATACTTTTACAACCAGAGAAGCCAACAGGTTGTCTTACAGACTTTCACATGCAGACTGAGGACCACAGCGCCTCAAAACAGCGCTGAATAAAACCCCATGGAGGATTCAGACATCTGAGATTTCTAATGAGTCTAGTCTAGTCTACTGAGCATGTGAAGCAGGAGAGGACAACAGCAGTGCCAACTTTCAACACAAACGTCTAAAATAACTCGCTTTTAGCTTCACGTTTCTGGAGATTAGATGTTAGTTAATTAATCATTAGTCATTTAATCAAACAGTGAGTGAAATGGAGGATCCGTACGGAGCAGTGGAGTCACGGCGGCTGTTCATGGAAAATGTGGCTGTTCTGGACCTACTCCGCTTCAGGGAAATATGGGATGTTTATTCGGGAAAGACGTGGTTTTCATTTGCATCTGTGAGAGGTGTGTTTAAGAGGACATTTGTGACACATTAGGATGCATTTATCTGACCAGTGCATTGCCAGATGTATCTCTTCGTGAATGTACATTTTGTGTAGAGCTGCCATATGTTACTCATATGGTTTCTAGATGCTTAATAATAATTACATAGATAGCAATAGTGCTCAGGTAATGAACAATAGTACAGGATATGCTAGAAAAATAAATATACTAATTTGCTATGCAGTTTATATAAAAAGTGTTGTTATTAATATTATCGACTAAATACTGATGTCCACTCCAAGTCTGCTTACCTGCCCATAAAAGTCAGTTACAGCAGAGCATTTCCATGTGCAACAAAAGCAACCGAACTGAAGAATGCTACGATATGAAAAAATGCCATTCAAATCTGAGTGTTCATTTAGCATTCAAATTAGCAATGTCAGAACAGGATTGTAGATGTTGTTTAGAATATGCACATAATTACAATTTCAGTGTTTATTTTTTTGGCTATTCTTTAGAGCAACACATTATCATGAGCAAAAAGTGTTTTGCATAATTCTGACAGACTGGCAAAATGGCATGTAAAATGAAATCTAAAAAAAAAAAAAAAAAAAAGAATGTACAAATTAAAAGCTGATACAGTTTGCATTCTCAGTATTGTCTCATGAGATGTCATAGTTTGAGATGGAGGGCAGAAGGAGAGTCTATATAAAACTATGGGAGATTCACAGTTTTTGAAAGAAATAACCATAACAATAATACACATATGTTTCAACTTTTGAGAATTTAGCTCACAAATTAGCCTTACTAATCTTATGGCTTAAAGTATTTTCAGTTAACAACAAGCAGATAATGAAACAGACAGCATATTAAACTAGTGTCAGTTTTTGTTTAAAATGTGCATGACAATTCACTTCACGAAAACAGTGAATATTATATTAAGAATGCATTTTTCTATTTTTTTCTATTTTTTTTTTATTTTTTTTATTTTTATTTTTTTTTTTGTAGCAGATTTATTTATTAGACTAAATAACACCTTATGTTTGCTAAATTAAGATTTCAACTGTCAGAAAATTGTGTTCTTTGTATAAATAATTTCTGCATTTTGGATCAAATTTTCCATGCTGATGACATAGGTAGAGATATTAATGTGTTTCAGATGACATCACAACATTCTATAAGTCATGGAAATTGTTAAAATGCCGTTTTGTATCAAAAGACAATCTGTCAACTGGACAAATCGTTGCAAGAGTGAAGATGTTTCGCTGCTCATCCAAGCCGTTTCTTCAGTTCTGATCAGATTGCTGGTGACCACTGGCTTATATCTGTCTGAAGGGAGGGGCTAACTACACTGGAACTGTAAACATCTATTGTCTCCAGTTTCACCTGGCGCTACCTTATTCAGCCTTTAATCCCTGGATGAGCAGCGAAACGTCTTCACTCCTAAAACGATTTGTTCAGTTGACAGATTTTTTCTTTTGCTATGGATCAGACCTGGACAACTGAGGGTTTACACAGAATGCAGTTTTGTGTTATAATGCGATGAGTTCTTGCACCTAATCACTAATAGGAATGATCAGATTCAACATTATTTCATGGAAAAGCACAATGTAATCAACAGGGGAATCTGGCTCTTGCTCCCATCTGGAACTACAGTATGACATCATCCCATTCTATAATCTGAAAACCACCAGTTCTCAAATTTTTTTTTTTTTCTTCCACAAACAGACGCAAAACTATGATACATATTTACCACAGGCACTATCCCACCAAACCAAGTCATAATTAAATAAACATAAAAACCTGTATTTACTTTGATGTTGAGGGGCCCAGTAATTACAGAGACATAAACCATAAACCAACATAAAACAACTGCATTTTGACAGAATTCTGCTTTCAGGAATTGTATTTTTCTACTGCCGCTACAATCTACCTCCTTCCCCTGTGCACCATTTCACAACTCATGAGTGGGGCCTCCATTTTAGCACAATATGTACTGAAACTCATCAGAACTGGCAACCACAAGATTGCATGCACACCAACTACCTGGTCATTATCTGATTTCTAGTGTAGTCAGATTACTGAGGGGACATATGTTGGAAAATAAAGCTAAAAACTATTTTATTAACGGCCCTGTACCTGATTTTTTCCACATTTTTGTGCAAACTGTGTCTTGCCCCAGCACAGATATATTGTACAAACAGCTCTAGAGATCGAAATACATCCGCTGTGATGCTGTCTGAATCTAATTATAAAGCGTTTTATAGCCTGATAATCAGGAAGTGCACTGTTAGCATTATCGTCCGCTCTGGTCACTGAGAGTTGTGAAACGTGCCTATAAACTCATCATGGTGAATAACTAGGATACTTGGAAGGCATGAGGTACACATTTAATGGTTAGATACAATTTGGATTAGATTCAAAATGACTGTAAAGGTCCATGTACACAGTTTATGGACACATTTAAGATTTAGAACGTCAGATTTCTGAATTGAATGTAAATATATAGTTATTTGGTTATCTGATTACTTATGCCTACTTAATTTGATGTGTCTAACGAAACCAATTATAGCTTCCCAAATAACTTTGCATTGACTCCACATGTTTTAATCAGAGTGGAGTAGCCAATAATTGTGCTCAAGTAAGAGTAACACTACTTCAAAATAATGTAACTCAAGTAGAAGTACAAAGTCATCCAAGAAATTACTCAAAAAAAAAAAAAAAAAAGTATTCAGGAAAAGTACTCCTTGAGTAAGAGTAACTTAAAGAGTAAGTGTCAGGACGTAACATCTGAAGTATAATTTGAAGTTAATGTCACTTTAAGGGCAACACATTAAATGATGCACAAAATATGAGGCAAAAATGAGACAAACTAAATCATATCTGAAGGAGCAGTGCAAGAAACACAAATGTTCAAATCATTTCGTATTGTCAATGTACTGTTACTTCAATTAAAAAAAATATATATTACTCAAGCAGGAGTAAAGGTATGCTGCTGGAAAATTATTTAAAAAAAAGGGTTACTCAAGTAAATGTCATATCTTTTTGCAGCTGTTCCAGTGCCAACCACAAGCTTTCAGTGTCTAAAGACCTGAGCCTTATGAACCCCAAGGTGAATTTTAAGAAGAGTGACTGAGTGCTATTGGGGCATATATAATTCAGAGGCAGCTTATTTAGTTCCAACCTGTAAAACCAATGGAATGCAATCAACTGCTGACAGCAATCCAATTATATAGCCTAAGCACAGTTCTATATACTGTTCTTACAGGGCCCATATTACACTGTTTTCTGATCTATGTGATAACGCTGTTTCCTCATCAAAAACATACTCGGAGTTGCATTTTTTTTCTTTGCACAAACCCTGCCAATTTAGGTAGCGTTATTTTCTCAAATTGAAAACACTCTGTTCCACCTTGTGACGTCATGTGGTAATACAGGAAGTGCTCCATTGTGTTTTTAAACTCTATACACCTTCACTAGAATCATGTGGATCATTTCAACTCTGGAATTTCCAAACTCTACTAAACAAAAGGTAAAAAGTAGCTGTGAATGTTAAAATTACCACTAAATGACATTGCAAGGTGGAACAAAGCATTTTGAGCTTTGGTGATGTAGACAGACTAATAATAAAAGGTTACTCAGACTTAAGTAAACGAAACAACTTGAGTGAAATAACTGAAAAAATGCCTGAAAATTCAAACTTATAAACAATTAGATACAAAAAAAAAATAAAAATAAAATAAAAAATTGTGCATTTGGTCAAAATCTTATTAAGTACAAGATTGTAAAGTTTGATGATTGTAGTTGCTACTAAAGGCTGATCCTTATGGGAGAAAAAATGCATTTTGAGAAAACGACCTTTGAATTTATAATGTCCAATATAACTCTATGGCTACAAGTTGATGATTAAATATTAAAACATCTTTCAGTGCAGAGTGGATAAAATTTTGCCTATATGCTAAGAGACCAACTGACCAAAAAAAACAAAAACAAAAACATGAAAAAAGATGTGCGTGTCTGTAGTGTCTCAGAAAATCACCTCTCACATTGCTAGCACCGCACCATAACAGAGCGTTTGACCTTTGCCAAAACCATTACATCATCCCCTCTCACTTGCTGCTTTCAGATGACATCACAGCGTTCTATAGGTCAGTATTAATTAATACAGATGGGGGCAGCTAAAATGAATACTGTTTAGATGCTAAATTAGTTTGTAATACAGTGAGTTCTTGGGTTTAGTCAGTAATTGAAAAATACCAAGTTCAACATTTGTGAATTTACCTTTCAGATATTTCATGGCAAAGTATAATGCAATCAGTAGGGAAATCTGCCGCTTCCCCCCGTCTGATAGTATGACATCATCACATTACAGAATCTGAAAACCACCACAGCATCACAACCCAATTGATACTTTTGCAGTGACATCATGCTGAAGGTGTTCTATGTGTATGTCTATGGTGGAATGTTCAGCAGTTCCCATGGTGACACAATGCGCACATGAACAAACACTGTCGAAAAAAAGTTTTAAGATGGTCTGAAAACTCAAGAAGAAACACAAAAATGGATTTAAACAACACATTTTCAGGAGTCTGTGATCAATACGAGCGTTCATGCTCCTGTTTAGGTGTTTGATTTTTATACAACAAAGGTGAGAGTGACTCACTGAAAAACTGTTTGTGATTGTAGTTTTATGTGTGAGAGCCTTCTTTTTACAGCACAAAACATCTCACCTGTTGTAGTTCCAAGTATGCCAGCTCTTTCTCGTCAGATTGTGTTAAAATAAAGCTCAGGTTAAAGTCTCACAAGCCAGATAGAGCAGTGCTTACAATTTAGCGTTAGACAAAGTAGCATTATACAAACTATCAATAGGCCAATTAGTCTTAGAATCATGACTTAACTGGATTTTAACCAGCACTACAATAGAAACCAAACCAGGACTAAACCCAGTACATGTACTAGCTCACCCTCTATTGCTTCATCACCAGTGGGAACCCCATTTTGAGACTATTCCTGTCTGTGTAGAGGGCTATCAGAGGTCTGTCAGAGAACTGCTGGCTCACCGTTAGCACCCGCGCCCAACTGCGATCTATCAGCCTGACCAGGCGCTAGCGAAAGATGCATGGATAATTAGAGAGGCCATCACTGAGCCCTCTCTCCGAGCTCCAGCGGCAGTCCTTTCATCTTACACTTGTACGCATATTAATACGCCGTGTTGCCGGATAGGGATGAAATGGACGAGGGCGAGTGGGTTTTTTGTTTGGGAAAACATATGACCCGGGTTGAGCTCTTTGGCAGCAGCGATCATTAAACTGCGCAAACAAGACTCGTCAATCACACTGGAAGCTATCACGGTGCATTTGTACAGGGGCGTACATACAAATACAGGCTTTGGACGATTTAGGTAATATATCTAATTGTTGTTTTTCTGGCAAGCATTGCAATTAGATTTGTGGTTTTAAGATTTGTTTCAAGGTTGACATTTTAAATATGTCCAGAAGGCTTGATAAAAAGAAATACCAAATTAATAAAATAATCACATTTCAGGATGAATAGATCTACACTATATGGTTGGCAGAATAAGATAGGACATTTAGGTGTTTGTGGAGGAAAGTATGGTACTCCGTCCATTCAAATTGTGATTTTGTATCAATTGCATTTAATATTGCAGAACAGACACATATACAGGGAGGACAACCGGCCCCACACACTGCACAGTCAGTCCTGCACGCCGCACAAGCCGCCACGCACACTGTACAATCAGCCTCACACACTGCACAACCATTCTGCACACCACAAAGTCAGCCACGTGCACTGCACAACCTGCCCCTCACATCACGCAACCAGCCCTGCACACTATAGAACCAGACCCAGACACTGTACAACCAGACGCACACACACCGCACAACCAGACGCACACGCCACATAATCAGCCATGCACATTGCACAACCAGACCCACACAAACAAACCCTACACACTTCTCAACCAACATGCACACAGCAGAACCAGCTCCAAACACTAAACAATCAGCTCCACACACTGCACAATCAGACCCACACTGTACAACCAGACCCACTCTCTGTACAACCAGATGCACACACATGTACGACCAACCCCATGCATCCCACAATCAGTCCCGCTCACTGCACAACCAGCCTGGCACACCGCACAACCAGCCTGGCACCACCACACAACCAGCCCCGTACATCACACAACCAACCCCGGACACAGCATAACCAGCCCCACAGAATCCGCCCCGCACACCACACAACCAGCCCCGTACATCACACAACCAGCCCCGGACACAGCATTACCAGCCCCACACAATCCGCCCTGCACACCACAACCAGCCCCGTACATCACACAACCAGCCCTGGACACAGTATAACCAGCCTCACACAATCAGCCCCGCTCACCACACAACCAGCTCTGCACACTGTACAATCAGACCCACACACTGGAAAACCTGATCCACACACTGTACAACCAGATGCACACACATGCACAACCAGCCCCATGAACCCCACAATCAGCCCCGCTCACCGCACAACCAGCCCCGCATACCGCACAATCAGCCATGCACACTGCGCAACCAGTCCCGCACATCACACACCCAGCCCCGCACACTGCACAATCAGACCCGCACACAGCACAACCAGCCGTGCACACTGCACAATCAGACCTGCACACAGCACCATCCACAAATAATCATGCAGTGCAGAGAAAGAAGTAGCTCCAGCTCAGATCTTGACAAAGTGCTTCAGTGAAAATTTAATGTGGCGTTTTGGCCGCGCTGTATTGCTCCTCTAAAGCGTACAGTGGAGTCTAGTACATCTCAAGACACTTCAATTCAAAGCAGAAAATAACAATATTCTCCCTGGCTTTACCCCCACACAGAGTCCACGCCAGTCTCAAGTTCATTTTTTATAGTTTTCTATTTGAAATGGACAAATAAGTCTTCTAATTTACATAAAGTTTTCTTTAAAATACAGCACTTTGAAAAGAAAAGTCAAACATATCCATTTGCTGAGAGCAGTGGTGATAAAATAGTGGAGTGCAAAGGCACTTTCTGGATTCGTCACTTGTCGTTTGGAAAGATTTCATTGAACACTCACCATGTACCTGTGGAGGCTATATGTACAGGAATGTCAGTCTGCAGCTCCTCTTCTACAAACACCTACTGCACTTTCGCAGGAAAATAGAATACAGTTGTATGAAAGAGCACAAAGCTTGTACACAGTCCTGCCCATGAGAATACCTGCTGTTATCCAAGTCTGTTAGTTTTTTGTTTTTTTTTCTCGAAAATGAAGAAATAATTTATACCTTCCAGGAGAAAAATAGAACTGCATAATAATATAATTCTTATAATCCGTTTATACATCTGAAAGTAAATGGAAAAGGAAAAAAAACGTCCAGAAAAGCCGTGGATTTACTTGAGTCATGGCCCATTGAACACAGATAGATAAGACAGATATATAGAGGTATGATTACAGTAACGCAGGGTTATTGGAGCGAGGCCAAGGCCTGGAGCAGGGGTGGAGAGAGAAAGGGGGCTATCTTACAGTTGGCTCATGGCAGTCTGTTTCTCCAGCACTTCCAGATAGTCGGGCTCTGTTTTTAGTTTCCCCGGCAGGAGCAGCGGGTGCTCGCTGTTCTTTATGGAAGCGTGCTCGGCCCCGTAGTACTTCCTGGGGGTCCCGTACAGCACCGTTTTGTTGAGGCGCTCGTGGGCTGGAGGGGGCCGGCGCGCGGTGGCTGCCTCGTAGGGGGGCACGATGCACGGTCTCTTGGGTAAAGTGCAAAAGTTGTACGTGAAAGGTGGGGGTCCTGCGGCTGTGGGGAGTTCTTTGTGAGGCCTCTCTGCTAAGTTTTGATACAAGACCTCAGGGGGGCTCTGGGGACGTTATTGTGCACATGGTGGGTGATTTATCCATAAAATCCAACGTGCTGATGGTGTATGCCCCTGGACTCCGTGTGACTACATCCTCCTTTTTCACATCCAGAGGCCCAAAACTGAGCTCCTTCAGGTTGCGGTAAAAGGCTACCTGCTCTCCGTCTTTTTGCATGTAAATGGGGTTTTTGGCACATGGAGCCCACGGGAGGGGGAATGTAGTTATAAACATGGCTTTCGGAGGACTTACCCGGGGTGGGTTCGGGGTGGTTGTAAGAGCCATATTGGACCTGAAAAGAATTTAGATCTAAGTTGTTAGCTCCGTTAGGGACATGTTCCACGCCTTTACGACGTTTGAGAACGAAGACAAAAAGTCCGGCGCCAAAGCAAACGGAGAGGATAAAAAACGACCAAAAGTCCCCAAAATCAGGACAGAAAGAGGGACCTCTGGATGTAACTCCGGAGTGGAAAGTTTGGACTCTGTAGGGCTGACGGAGCTGAGAGGAGAGAAAGGAGAGGAGGAAGAGGAGGAGGTGGAGGAGGAGGTGGGAGCAGAGGAAGAAGAGGAGGACAGAGCGGGGGTGGTGGGCTCTGTGCCGGGCTGAGCAGGGTGGGGGCCCGGGTGGGGGTGGGCGTGCTGGGGGGTGGGCAGCTCGCTTGGCTCGTGTGCAGATGGCCTCATTACGGAGCGAGCGCAAGAGCCGACCGGCGTGCTTGGACGGGGAATCACAAGTGATTTCGTTCACAACCACGCTAGTGCTGGACAATTCCATCCAATTTTTGAGGGCCACAATGTCACAGGTACAGTCCCACGGGTTTTTTCCTGTAGATCGATCTGGATGAACGCAGAAAGCTGGTCCAGTACTCCTTTAACGGGCAAATAGGAAAGTGATTGTTGCGTAAATTCAGCCGAGTCAACATCGTGCCCCCGAAAACATTATCAGGAAGCGATCTAAGCAAGTTGTTGTTGAGAAATAGCAGCTGGAGGTTGTGCAAAGAGTTAAAAGTCTGCGGAAAAAATATCTTTGATGATGTTGTATTCCAAATAGAGGTACTGCAAGGACTGGAGCCCGAGAAACAAATGATTGCGAAAGAGTCTCGATGTAATTCCCATTCAAATAAAAGACGCCGGAGATTGGTTAAATTCTCAAAAGCTCCCTCCTGGATTATGGCAATCCGGTTATTCCCAGATGCAACAGTTCCAGAGAGCTGTATTCTGCCAAGTCCGTCCTGTAGATGACTTGCAGGTAGTTGCCGGTCAGGTGCAGTTTTTTTGGTAAGAGGGTTTAGGGTTGAGCTCGCTTATGTTATGTAATTTCCGCTCCTGGCAGTTGATGTGGAGGCCGCTGTCAGGGTTGGGGGGACGTGCACACGCAGACGGATGGAGGGGCATAGCATGGGCACTGGAGAGCGGGTCTGGTACACCATTATGGGCCCAAAGACGTGTTTGTCCTTGAAGCGAGGGGTGGGCCGGTTGTAGCGCATCTTGGGGGGACGAGAGGCTTTGGGGGCACGGGTGGGGGTGACCAGACCAGGGTGGTAGGTGGGGGCAGGGCTCCTTGGAAATGGGAATCAGAGGGGGGGTGTGCGCGCTCCCCGGCGTTCCTCCGCGGGCATAAATCCTGTTTGATGAGCTGTGTGATGTCTTTGCCGTGTAGCCGGAAGGGAGTCTCGCACACGATGTCCCCCACGAAAACCGAAATGGTGTCCAGCCACGACTTGAGAGGGATAAGGTCGCAGGTGCAGTTCCATGGGTTCTCCTCCAGCTGTATCTCCATGATGCCCCCGATGTGCTCCAACACCCCCCGCGAAGGGTAACATCTTCAGCGGTTTGCCTCGTAAATCCAAGTGAGTGAGGAGCACAAAGCGGAAAATGTTGGGCGGCAGGGACAGCAGCAAGTTGTCATTGAGGATCAGCACTTTGAGCTTGTTGAGCTTACTGAAGGCGCCTGGCTCGATGGTGCTGATGTAATTATAGTCCGCCTGCAGATACTCCAAACTCTCCAGCCCGGCAAACGTGTCCTCCTTAATCACCTCTAGGTTGTTGTTGTTCAAGTGCAAGCGCTTGAGAAAACGCAGCCCCGTTAAACCAACGCACCAGTCCGAATCTCCTGCAAGCCATTATTCCCCAGATGCAGCGAGCTAACATTGCCGTAACTGACAAACTCATTGGCATTGAGCCGTGACAGGAAGTTGCCGTTTAGGAAAAAAATCTGTGAGACTTTATTCGGTGGCGCCTGGTACTGATTGACAGTTGTAAATCCCTTATTCTCACAGTTGATGTGAGGATGTTCTCGCGCTCCTCGCATGCGCAGCGGCTCTTGCAGATGTCTTTGGAGAGGGAAGTTTTCCGGCTCTCCGCTCGGCTCATCGTCAGGATGCTCAGCAACAACACGCCGCGCAGCATCTTTACAGCCACGGGAGCTCGCCCACGTCTAGATCCGGCATTTAAGTTTGCAGCCAGAGCCGTGCGTCGAAGGAGTGGAGGGGCAGGGGAGGAAAGGGGGCTCTCATTCTCAGTGCACTCACACACAAGCACGCACACAGGGGTAGAGGACTCGAACACTATCAGCTGAAGCGCTCTCCATTTAGTCCAGAAAGATTAATCCGTTCGAAAAAAAAAACAGTTTGCTCGAAAATAAAAGACTGTGCAATCTTGATGGACTTGGGTCATTGTCAGACGCGCAGAGAGAAGTGAGAAAGACTTCTACTGCACCATTCCTTTTTTTCTTTGCAGCTCATACAGAGTGAGCCAAATATCCACCCATAGACGAACAGCAACAAACGGTGCCTCTGTGCTCCGCGTTCAGCCACCTCATTTTAGTCCCGGCACTTTTTCAGCAAAATCCAGAGCGCGTCGGAAAGTGGTGACGTGCGCAAAGGCTCCTCAAGTCCGAACCCGAGGAGCAGAGAGGGGAGAGAGGGACAGACAGAAGAGCGGTGTGTTGTATTCCAAGACTGAGGCATAACTCCTGTCCGCCTCCTCTCCTGTGCCGCGCGCGCTCTGAGCTAGCACCAAGTGTCTGCTGCTGCTGCTACTGCCTCTCCGCTCACCCGCGTGTGTCTGAGAGAGAGAGGAGAGAGAGGGAGGGAAGGAGAGAGAAAGGGAGGGAGAGTGCAAGGGCCGTGACGTCACTAGTTCACACACACACATTTCTAAAGCATTGGTTTCAATTGTGGACCGTTGATGGAGTGTTTCTTAAATAGGATTTGGATACTGGAAGAGAGGCACCATGCTACATAAAATGGGTCTTTATACTAATTACAAAAAAAAATCTTACTGCTAAACATACTAGCCTTTATGATACTGGGTCAATGGCAAGAATAGTGAAAATTATTACTTTGAGGAATAGTTATTTTTGGGGGCCATAATTACTTTTTCATTTCATATTGAGCCATAGTTTATTAAAAAAAAAAAAAAAAAAAAAAAAAAATTCAGTAACTACTTCAATTTCTCCATATGAATACAATTTCTAATTGATAAGGCCATTTAAGTAGTAGTAGTAGTAGTAGTAGTAGTAGTAGTAGTAGTAGTAGTAGCATAGTCACTAAAGAGCAAATGCAGTAAATGCAGGTGTAGTAGTATTCATAGTAGTAGCAAAATAAATCTAAATGAAAAAAAAATATATATATAATAATTAATTAAATTAAGAAAAATAGCAGTAGCGGTAGTAGCACAACCAATCTGAAAAGTAGTAGTAGTATTAACTGTGGTAGCAGTGGTAATAGCATAATTATTCTAAATTAAAGATGTTGTTGTTATAAGCTGGTTAGGAGTTAATATTACATAAAATCATGACATAAAAACATAAAACTTTTTTTTTTTTTTTGCATTTTTTATTAATGCATTGCGCTTGCCCTTGCAGCTGATCTCCATACCTGTGGTCACCTCGTGGGCAAACACACTCAATAAAAGCTACAATGACTATATATAGCCTATAGCACACAGTACATCACATCACAGCGCCTGTAACTGCCACTTGTGACATATACTGCAGCAGGGGCCACTATGGAGCACAGCCGTATCTTTTAACTGCACTGAACATGGGATTTATGGATCTGAAAATGTGCTGTACCTGATTTTTACCCACTTACAAACATGGAAAACGAATTCATTTTAAACGGTTTGCAGCGGTTCATAGTTAATCCGCACTTTCCTTGTGCATTCTGAGTATTCTAATTATTCAATGTGATTATGTAACTGCTAACAACAGCCTTACTTCCTGGTTCCCAGCTGATATATAAAAAAAGTTAAAAAAAAAAAAAAAAAAAAAACAATAAACAAAAAAAAACCCTTTATAATTAGATGCAGACAGAACACAGAGGACATTTTTTTGACCCTAAGAGCTGCTTTTACACAAAATATTGGTAATGGGGTAAAAATAATTTAACCTTATTACATAAAAAGTTATTATTATTATTATATTATTATTATTATTATTATTATTATTATTATTATTATTATTATTATTCTTATTATTGGAAAAAAAAAAAAAAAATCACTTTTTTTTTTGCCCTTTTGAATCCTTCTTTATCTTCAATAGTTCTGACATCCTTACTCTACCATTACTGTTCTTGCTCTTTGCTGTTGCATCACAAATTCCCAAGGCATGCTGTAACTTAATACCAATAACTCAATCCATTCTTTAAAACCTCCTTACAAGTTCTCTTTTCTTAAATCCACTGGGTATTGAGTGAATGAATAGCGCTTTGCTTTGAGTATCTTAAAAGGCGCTCTATAAAAACCAAGGCAGTATAATTTGTACAAAATTGTTTAAAGAGGGGGGGTATTATGCCATTTTGACTTTTTGGAGCTGTCTACCAAGTCATACCATTGTTCCCTCTTCAAAAAACATGCCCTAAGAGTTTTGATACGGGCATACATGTATGTTTCAGTAGTCTTGTGATCTGTCCCGGGCCCCATCTGAACCCTCCGAATGGTTAGAAGTACAAGCAGCGTCTCTTATACAAGGCTCAATCCACAAGTCTATGTAACCTATGTAATGTAGCCTCTCTCTGTGGCTATTTTTCATAAATATACCAAAGCAGGATCCAAAACAATACACTACAACTTCACAAACCTGACGTGCAATAGTTTCATTAGTGGGATGAACGCTGATTGTGTTGTGATAGTGTTCTGAAGGTTGAGTGACAGAGAGCAGGGGGGAGGTTAGACTCAGTGTCAAAAACTTAACAAATTCAATATGTTGTTTTTTGGCAAACATAGCACTTTTAAAACAATATAAGGTTGCAAGTGTAATCTGTGTAATAAACAATATAAAATAATGAATACTTACAAATTGTAATAAATCATTAAATCAGTGTGTGCCAACCTTCAACTCAACCCAAACTCATACATTGTTTTACTAGCCTAGCTCCTTTTCTCTGTCTCTTGTTTCTTTCGCATACGTTCTTATCTTTGTCACATGTACTGTACTCTATTACTTAAAGTGATACCATGTAACTTTCTGAATGTGGAAAGTCAACAGCATAGTTCCATGGAAACAGACAATTAAAACCATATTCGGAAAAATTCTCCATGGAGATAGACCCGTTTTCTTTCATACTGTGGAATATTATAGCCAAAAAAAACAGCATCAGAAAGAGGCCTTCCTCCAGACCAAATACGAGTCAGGTCTGTGGAGATGCAAGCTCACTCACAGTTAGGATGTCTGCTTTTTCTATGATTGTCAGTGCAATAAATATAATAGGAAAACGAAACAAAAAACTCACACACATTTTTATTTTACTCTATATCTACTCTATATCTATAAAAGTTACATACACAAATGGAGAAAATAATATAATAATATATTAAAGGGCTGAGTTCTTCTGTCAAAAAGAAGAAACTCCACCTTGTGATGTCATGTGTTAATACAGGAAGTGCTCCAGTGTGTTTTTAAACTCCATTCACCTTCACTAGAATCATTTGGATGATTTCAGCCTTGGTTTTGTCAATCTCCACTGAACTAAAGGTGAATGGAGCTGTTAACATGAAAACTACCACTTCATGACATCACAAGGTGGAACATAGCATTCTGAGCTTTGGAGAGACTAATAAAGCAGGATCACTCAAATGTGTGAATGAAACAAAACACAACTCCAGGTATGTTTTTGAGGAGGTGACAGCATTCTAACATGGCTTAAAGCTCACAAAAGTCAATTTTGCATCATATAGGACAGTTAAAACAGTTACATAAAGCATGCATCTCTTTCCACAATTGACATCTCATTTGACCAGAAAAGACTATTTGTTCAAACAGCTCTCCTCTCCCTCTCCACTGCAGTGCTGTTGTATCTGCTGCAGGGGCCCTTCCTGCAGTGTCCACTAGGAGGCAGAGAAGTACTCCGTGCATCTCCGGGTGTCTCTGTGTTATCAGTACATAAGCTGTTTGTCTCTTGCAGTATGATATAACACGTGTCATATTAACACAGATGATGGATGGTGTTAGAGGCACTTACATGTGGGGCTCAGTGAGGGGAGGGGCCCGCTTAACTACTGCAATCTGTCTTAATGAGAAACATAAGAGAACAGTCTGGTAAAGAGACACATCAAAAGTAGTAGTAGTACTAGTAGTAGTAGTAGTGGTATAGCCAAAGGAACAACATTTTCATGGTAACAATCAGAAAGAGGCCTTCGTCCAGACCAAATAAGAGTCAGGTCTGTGGAGATGCAAGCCCACTCACAGTTAGGATGTGTAGTTTTCTGTGAGTAGTAGTAGCAGTAGTAGTAGTAGTAGTATTAGTAGTAGCATAACAAATCTACATCAAAAGTAGTAGTAGTAGTAGTAGTAGTAGTAGTAATAGTAGCAGTGGTAGTAGTAGTAGCAGCAGCAGCATAACAAATCTATATCAAAAGTAGTAGTAGTAGCAGCAGCAGTAGTAGTAGTAGCAGTGGTAGTATAGTAGTAGTAGTAGTAGTAGTAGTAGTAGTAGTAGTGGTGGCAGAAGCTGTAGCAGTAGTAGTAGTAGTAGCAGTAGTAGAAGTAGTAGTAGCAGTAGTAGTAATAGTATAGCAAATCTAAATCAAAAGTACCAAACCTACTTTAGCAAAAAATTAGACCTTTAAAGATATATAAGTTGATGTACATTTTTTTTTTTTTAAGAAAATAAAAGCATTATTAAAGCTGTGGTACCTGATTTTCAAACCGCATAAGGAGGAAGTAGGAATTTGACTGTCTAATTCGTTCCTTGCTCTCACAAACACTTTGACAAGAAAATATACAGGAGGAGAAATACTCATTTACATGGATACATCTGACTACCCCGGCTTTAAACGTGCTGTAAATGATTTTTACTGTACAAAATATGTGTCAGTTTCCTGACACATTAGTAGCATCCTAATTATTCACCGCAATGTTTATATGTTTTAGTTTTTTTTTTGTGTGCAACTTTTAGAGATCAGTTTTGCAGTCCCATTAATTCTAACATTAACACACAGTCACACAGAGTAAAACACTTTATAATTAGATGCAGACGCGCACGTAACCTTATTTTAACACCAATGACTGCTTGTATTTGTGTACTGTATTTCAGCACATTTCAGAATTCAAACCTTACCACCACCACTGACATTGCGAGAGACAGGGATGAGTCATCAAGCTGTAGACCAGAAGGTGACGAGAACTTTGTCCATCAGGATTCCACTAACTCCATCCACAATCAGGTCCATTTATCATGTGGACCTTTCATCATCCCCACGCCTGGATGACCTGTCCGCTGCCGTTAAGCTGTTGGTTCTTCATAGCCGAGGGGAGGAGATGGTGATGGATGGAGCAGAGAGGAGACAGCAGAAGCTCAGATGATTCCAGGTGGGTCCCCATGTCACTGCTCGGGCCAAACAACACATCCGTCAAGTTACACTCTGGGAAATGTTTGAAAGTTTGAAGAATACAAGATTTTTCCTTTTAGTCATAATGTTTGCATCCAAAAAAAGTGTGTGAAGTTATCTCTTTCTGGACAGTAGTAATTTTTATGGTGCTTTATCAATGTTCTTGGTAACATTACATAATCCAACCGTGTCACTAATAGAGTTGGGCTCCAGCCAAATGAAACCTGTTGAGGCTAGCAGTTATACCGCATAAACTGGAGCAAAGTTCCATGTTTGGAAATTCAAGTGCACTTTTCACAGCAACCGAAGAACCAATGAGGAGCGATGATTGTTGAGATACACGCCCATTCCCGTTGGCATCGCTGGTTTGACAGGGAAAGCACAACAGCTATCAGTGACCAATCAATCACCGGTGCTTCGGGCGACCTGTCAGGAGCAGTGGGTGACGGTAGCACAGCACCCAAGCGAAAACCCATCTCCAGATATTGTGACAGAATACTAAGTTAGCCTAGAGTTAGTGAACTGTGCAATGTTTTGGGGTGGCAAATGGCCAAATGGGGTTTGCATGTTCTTCCCATGTCAAGGAATCAAACTGAGGAACTTCGAGCTGTGAGTTCGAACCATCGAGTCAGTCAATGTACCACTATTTAAATGCAGTAATTAGTTTTGTCTGTAATTTCAAGAAATGAATGTACAAAGTAGTGAAGGTTACACCCAAATGGGACTGGTTACATGAAGTAAAAACATGATCTGATACTGAGATGATATGCTATTTTGGTGCTATTTGGTGATATGGTCATATATATCTTTGTTTAATGCAGCTCCATGCGCAAACACTTTCCTTCTATTGGTTAAACTCCATCATGCTCTGAGCGATTGACAGATGGATTCAACCAACCCATGGTAAAGTATGTCCCGTTAAGCTGACACAAGTTACCTCTTAATGGCATAAAAAGACTCACATTGCATGAAATCAAAACTGTGATCGACTTTCTAAAATGTTATGAGACCATTATTTCTCTGTGTATCTCCACCCCTACACCCAAACGTCTATTTTCAAATCAGTTTAATGTCACATCTCACAGCACAACCTGCAATAAACATGTTTGTATTATTTAACTGTCATTTCCACCCAAATTGCCTTCAAATTACCCATCACCCCTTTCACCGGTGAGTTGACATAATGATTCAAATGGCCTGTCGCTGGGATACCGCAAACACTTACACAGCGGGACATGATTTGTGATGTTTCATAATGTTTTGCCACTTAAATGACTTTGGGATATATTTCGGGAGGATATTATCGTTCTCTCACGCGGCAGGTGCTGAGATTGGCAGGTGCGGACCTTTTTGGCATTCAGGTGTCAGGAGGAAATGGGATTGTTCCTAATTCTTTCTGAATCATCAGCCCTCACTTCTCCACTGACAGAAACAAAAGAGCCTCTAAGAGTGCATAACACATTTTGGTACAGACGGACGTGATTGCTTTTGCTGCAAAAATATGCACAAGAATGAGAATTTGTGGCTGATGTCATCAACATTCCCTAAGGGGCTGTAGCTAACTGGAGGCACTCCTCTGTCAAAATCTCAGTTACTCAAATTAGACTTTAATCTGAGCTTTGTTTCAACACAATCTGACTCTGAACAACTGACTTAGCTGGAACTGCAACAGATGAGCTGGTTTGTGCTGTTAAACAACTCCCTTTCAAATAATATTAGTTACAAGCTAGCTAGCATTAGCCAACAGTTTTTCAGTTAGTCACTCTCACCAGTTTTGTTGAAAATCAAACTCCCAAACAGGACCATGAGCGTCTGTAATGATAACAGGCTCCTCAGAATGTTTTGTTAAATCTGTATTTTTTCATGAGTTTTCAGCTTTTTATCGTCTAAAAATTGTGGCTCAGACTGCGTTTGCTAATGTGTGCATTGTGCCGCCATGGTAACTGCTGAACATTCTACCAGAGACATACATGCAGTTCAACCCCTGCGTGATGTCGCTGCAAACTATCAGTTGATGTTTTTTTAGATACTTGAATGTGATGATGTCATACTCTCAGATGGAGGACAAGAGACATATATCCCTACTGATAACACTGAACTTTACCATGACATATCCAAAAGGTAAATGCACAAATGCTGACCCTCATCATTATTAGTATTAACACAAAAATCTGCATGTTAACGGTATAAATTTTAGCTGCCCCTCTGTGTATCACATAATACATTGTCTATAGAGAGCCGTGATGTCTGAAGAAATCCAGCAATACGTTGCATTCATGCTCTAGAGCAGGGGTCACCAACCTTTTTGAAACCGAGGGCTACTTCATGGGTACTGAGTCATACGAAGGGCGACCAGTTTGATTCGCTCGTCTGAAATGACATATATGCCCAGTTTGCCCTTGGTCACACATTATTAATAATAATTAATGATAATCATATCTGAAAACACTGATCACGTTCATGATTTCTCACAATCAACAATGAGCAAGGTGGGAAACAGATATCAATATTCAGCACTTTAACTTTATAAATCTCAGTACTTGTTAAATTTTCAGTTGATCACTTCATCTCAGTCTGTCATGATCTCTGCCTGCTCCTGCCTCCTGTGTCTCCTCTCCCCCTCCCTCACCTGCCTGACTCCAGAGCTGGGCGGAGCCCTGGCTCCTCCCACATGCACCTGCAGCCCATCAGGGCAATCAACACACCTGCCAGGACCCAGCTCTCTCTGCCAGGTCGTCTGATCGTCACCCTGCTGATTTTCACTGTGTGTCTGCCTGCTGCTCACATCTCTGTCCTCGTGTCTCTGCTGTGCTTCCTGCCCGTGTCCTGCCTGGTGTCCTGGCCGTGTTCTCCGACCCTGTCTCCCGGTACCGGCTGTGTTCCCGTCTCATGTCTACCCTGCACCTCTGGACCCAGACCTGCACCCCAGCACCCAGCTCCTCGTATGTTCTCCCGTCACCTGTGTTGTCTTGTTCTGTCAATAAACACCCTTAAACTTGCCCCGAGTTCCGCACTTTTGGTCCGCCTCACACCCCACATTACGACACAGTCCCATTTTCACAGGCCACTGACAAACCTTTTTAACAAAACAAACTATTTTGCACCACGTTTCAAAAAGTTATCAGTTATGTAATGTTAAAGAAAAATCAACTTGCATATTTTTAAATAAATCTCTGTTGCTTTTTATGATTTTTTTTTTTTTTTCTTTTTTCTGGTCTCGTGGGAAAAAAAATGTTGTTTACCTGAAACTGCCTTTAGCTCACGTGCCTTTCCTGCCCGTAGTTTACGTCCTGGTGGTAGTTTACGTCCTGGTGGTAGTTAGCGCAGTAACTTTTGTGACACGTAGTGAAATGTCCCTCCACATTGTGCCGCTTTGCCATCGCCACAGTCACGCCACGGATGAGACACACGCAGGTTTATTTTACAGTCGTGAAACTGCATTCAGAGCTAATCTTCACAGCGCTCGCGAGCGGAGCACTGGTTTTGTCACGCGCACAATACTGACCTTTGACCTGAGGAGGTCAGAGTTCACCTTAACTTTTCTAAACTTCATGTATAATGAATATATTTTTAAGACATTGTCATTTTTAAATCTATATAAATGTAAGGGTAATTAAAAAAATAGCAACAGAATAAAATACAATTTTAGATGCAGCTCATTAGTGAGTTGTGCTATTTTTAGAAGCGGCCTGCGGGCGCCTCATGTGGGCCTTGCGGGCGACCTGGTGCCCGCGGGCATAGGGTTGGTGACCCCTGCTCTAGAGTATAATACTGTCATGATTTCAGTTAGAGGGCAGGGGTCTATGTAAGTGAAGTCGATTATTTGTTAGGTATTGGCTCTAGAATTACAGAAAGGAAGTTAAACTTTGTGCCAGTTTTTTGTTTCATTTGAATCATCTGAGTAATAACAGAAATATAAACCATAAACCAGGTCGACAGATCTGTAAGCTGACAGGTCAACATCAGAGTCCACTATTTAATTCTGGTCTGTCCTCCAGCAAAGTTTAAACTAGAGGGATTCTGGTATGTTGTAATGTCATGTGAACCCAGACTATTGGAGTTTTCAGATTCTATAATACGATGATGTCATACCCCCAGATGAGGGGCAAGAGGCAGAGTTCTTTATTGATAATGTTACTCTTCGCCATGACGCATCTAAAAGTTAAAAGCACAAATGTTGAAACTGTTCTTCTGTTAGCCACCAGACCCAAGAACTCACTGTATTAGAACAGAGATTTGCATTAAAGGTCCTGTACCTGATTTTTTCCCCCTGTATTTAAGTCAGACTGTATATATAAATGGACATAGCTAACCTACGAGCCGCCACATTCCATATAGGCAGTGACCATGGTCCCACGGCAACAACTGCTCCTGTCAGGCTCATCATGTTGGCTTTACAATGTGAATATTACCCTGCTCCACATGATCCTGGGTTTTATATTTCACCATTTTGTCCATCAATCAAGATATGAACATTAATAACAGACAAAGCAGGCGCCTTCTTTCCCAAACGTTAGCAACAGCCTTACTCCAGATAAACTCTTGGATAGCCTAAACTGGCTTTATTTGGCTGGAGCCGAACACCCCCTCAGTCCACCTCTGTACACATACTGTGATTTGAGCAAAATGTGTCTCATCCCAGTACAGATATATTGTAGAAACAACTCTTGAGGTCAAAATATGTCCGCTGTGTGCTGTCTGCATCTAATTAGAAAGCATTTTTATTTTCATTTTTTTTATCAGGAAGTGTGCGTGGGCATGCATCTCAAAAGCTCACCACAGTGAATAATTAGAATGCTCTGAATGCATAAGGTAAGTGAGGAATAACTGCAAGCCATTTAAAATGAGCTAGTTCTGTTTTTCAAGACAGTGAAAATCAGGTTTAGCATCTTGAACTATATTCGTTGTAGCTGACTCCATCTGTAATATCGGTCTATATAATGTCGTGATGTTCTCTGAATTGCAGTAACGAGCTGCCCTCACGTTCGAGATTCAGATGATGTCATGATTTCAGATGGAGGTCATGAACCTTATTATTATTTGAGGCTCTAACCATATTAATCTTATGTCTTGAGGGCTGAATAATGGCACTTTTTAAAGCTATAGTGAAAATATACCTTCACTTTTGCTCCACTCTTGTTTCATGTGGATAAACCCAAGAAATACACAGATATTATCCATAAACCAGGTCAAAAATGCTACAATCTGACAGTTACATATATTGCAGCTTTGGGGTCTCCAACCTTTGTGTCCCCCCGATGAGCTACTTTTACAAAACAAAAAATGGCAGAGAGCTACTCCTTTGAGCCAACATAAAGGTAACTATAGCTTCAGATGGGGTATATTTAGATGCCTAAAAACATAAACCACAAATCAATATAAACAGTGCACAAAATGAAACACTGACAATGAGAATCAAATTTAAATTAGGCAGCGTAATCTGTATAATTCCTAAATCCTTTGAGGGGGGCTACATGGAATGGGGTGCAGAGCTACTGGAAACTAACAAGCTAAAGGTTGGAGAGCTCTGTTGGAGCCTATAAGCAGCTCTTCTGGTCAAAATAAGTCAGCTGTGTTCTGTCTGCATCTAATTATGACGACGCATTATATCATCTGCAGTGATGTGGGAGTGTGCATTAGTAGGTGAGTTATTGTTAGCTTTACTCTGATATAACCCATAAAACCAGTTAAAAAAATTGCAACCCTGACAGTTAAACCTCGAGATCAGTTTAAACCAGGGGTGTCCAAACTATCGCCCGGGGCCAAATGCGGCCCTCTGACCAATTTGTATTGGCCCTCAGGCCTTCAGTTGAACTGGCCCAATGATCATAATCAGTACTTTTTACAGCAGATTTGAGTAATTCCACCAATATAACCTAAATAACATCACATGTCATTGTCATACAGATTATTTCAATATTTCAAGCCTTATTTTAAGTATGAAGACTATGTTAAATGCACCATCTGAATTATCCACTGTAATTGACATTCAACAATTTTGTGATGCCAATGCAACTTATTAGAAGCAACAAAAATTGGGTTTTGGAAAACAGCAAATTTTAAATTTAGTAGATATTTGTCCTCTGTATTTGACTCATCCATCAATACCCCTGGGATGACCTGTCAGGAGAGGTGGTTGGATAGCTGTCTCTTTTCAAAATGGTGATATATTGTAAAGTGACATATCTATTAAAATGTTGTGTTTTGTTTTATTCACACACGTTTAACACATAGATCCTGCGTATTTAGGTTTCTCTCAAATGGAAAAAAAAAAAAAAAAATCTGTTCCACTTTGTGATGTTATATGGTAATACAGGAAGTGCTCCACTGTGTTTTTAACCTTCACCAGAATCATTTGGATACTTTCAGCCCTGGAATTTCCCATCTCTATTAAGAAAAGGACAAAGGTAGCTGTTAACTTGGAAACTACTACTTCATGACATAACAAGGTGGAACAGAGCATTTTGAGCTTTGGAGATATAGACAGGGTAATAAAACATTACTCATTACAACATGCGTGAATGAAAAAAATAACACAACTCCAGGTATGTTTTTGATTAGGTTATTATAACATGGCTTAAAGCTCACAAGAGAGGCCCTTTAATGTATGTGTTGCCATATTGAGTCAGTATTGTACCCATGTATCAAATTGTTCAAGACATTGTGATCCCTAACACTAGTCTCCAACCGCAAATTCCTGTTATTACACAAATCCAAGTCAGTCGACACCTCTCAAACGGAGATCCACATGGTAAACACTGGCTGCCTTGAATCCTCCAGGTCCGTGTAGACAGGAGGCCGTGCTCATGCCCTTTATGCTGTCATTTATCTGAGCGTATTAGACCAGCGGAGAGAGGTATCCATCCATCTGACCCCCCATCATCAACCCCCCATCATGTCCACCCTCCCACAGCCGTCACAGCCGTTCAGGTGGGCAGTGGTCATTACTGACCATGAGAACACATAGATTTCTCGTATGATCTGCAGATTGAAAGTGGAGTGTTTGTGGAGTGGTTGTGGTGTGAATACCTCGGGAGACATCAGACGTACAGCTGCTGGTGATATCGTGAGGGCAATATGAGAGTGAACACATGTGCTTCAAGACGCGATGGGCTGATCTTCAAACTAATGGGCAGGAGAATGAGAAATCTGTGGACGGTGTTTTTGTCCATGTGGAATAGAAAACTGTGCTCAGTGTTGGGAACAGAAGTGTGTAGTACATTTACTCAGTCACATTTACTTGGGTAACTTTTTTAAAGAAATTGTAGTTCAGAGTACTTTTTTGGCAAATGCAAATCTCTCTCGAGTCAGAACTTGACATGCAGCGGGTCCATCTTGTTGCAAAGTGATACTATCCTCACTGTTGGCTTCGGATTCCTCCACATGTTCCCCTGTTCCCCTTTTCCTTAGTCAAGTGCTCCTTTTCTAACTTTTGGCTGGTTTAATGTTGCACGGTGAGGAGGTCCAGTGGGACAGTAGTTTGTCTCTGCTATAATTGAGTAGTATGTTGTCACCAGTAGCACTGACAGTAAAGAAGTAGCACTGTAATAATGCAAATTATGACCAAACAGTTGTATTTTGCATATCATATTAAAGTAGTAAAATAAAACATGATATATGTGGTGTTTGAGTTAATCCAGATTGTATTGTTTAAGCAGTGCATGAGCCATGCAAATAATACTTAGAACACATTGATATTAAAGGTTATACATTGTGCAAAATTGGCCCTTGTGAGCTTTAAGCCATGTTACAATGTCTGTGTAATCCCTCAGTCGTCCAGGTCTGATCCATAGGAAAAGACAAAGTTTAAATCAACTGGACAAATCATTGTTAGAGTGAAGACAAACTCCATCTTCAAACCCAAAACAAAGAGAACAATAGCAAGCTCATTAAAAGGTTGAACAGGGTAGTTTCCGCTGAAACTGGAGACAATACTGTTTACAGTTCCAGTGTAGGTAGCCCTTTCCTTCAGATAGATATAAGGCAGGGTCCACCAGTAATCTGACCAGAACTGAAAAAGCAGCTTGGATAAGCAGCGAAACGTCTTCACTCCTACAACGATTTGTCCAGTTGACAGATTTAAACTTCGTCTTTTGCCACGTTACAGTGCTTTTACCTAACTAAAACATACCTGGAGTTGTGTTTTGTTTCATTCACACATGTTTGAGTAACACTTTATTATTAGTCTGTCTACATCCCCATAGCTAAATTGCTCTCTTCCACTTGTGATGTCATGAAGCCGTAGTTTTCATGTTACCAGCTCCTTTTACGCTTTGTTTAGTAGAGACTGGCAATTCCAGGGATGAAATAATTCAAATGATTCTAGTGAAAGTGTGTGTGTTAAAATGTGACTGAAACAAAACAAAACTCTACAACATTATAACATAGATCAGAAAACAGTCTCATGTGGCCCCTTTAAAGGCCTTTCACCTGATATTTTTTTTCCATATATTTGAGCTAAATCTGTCTCAGTACGCACATACTGCAGCCGGTAAGCAGCTCTTGAGGTCAGAATAAGTCCTCTGCGTCTGTCTGCAGCAAATTATCATAGAATTTTATTGTGCGCTGATCTGGGAGTGTGCATTACTGTGCTCTGAGAGTTGTGAAAAGCGCTTTTAAACTTCAGAAGGTAAGTGAGGAATAACTTTGGACCACTGCAAACCATTTAAAATGAGCTGGTTCTGATTTTCTTTATTTTAACACATCAACAGTCAGGTACAGTGCCTTGATGTTGCATTATAAATGGTGTGAAATCATTACACCAGATGAAAAAGGTAGTATGTAGTGGTAATATATTTACTTATCACTAATTACAGAAGAAAAAAAAGAAAAAATCCACATGGATTCATCACAAGAGCAGTGATCTGTTTCACATTTTAGAACAATATATTTCTTGTATTTTTTAGAACAACATATTTCTTGTATTTTAGGAAAGTAACTGTTTTCCACCAAATGAAAGAGTAACTGTACTGATACTAAATATTTGTATCCTGAGTATGTTTAATCAGTACATGTATGTAGTTACTTTTTAAACTCCAGATGTACTCTATGTATTGTACAGTGTATTGTAGGAGAGGCATCTGCTGGTGATGGCTCTTAGTATTATATTTATTTATTTGCAATTCCAAAAAAATATTCTATGACTACTTTATAAGCAACACTCAAGTTCCAATGATGGGAAGAATACTTTGAAAATGTCTTACAGAATACAGAATACCCAAATTAAAATGTACTTTGTAATATTGTAATGTTCTGTTACATGGGCCAGTCAGAGTACTGTATTCTGAACACTGTGAATACTTTTACACCAAGTTGCATTATATTATAGTGTAAAAAATGTGATCAACAATTACAAAGAGATTGATTTTTGGTACACTTTGTTATGCATTAATTTATGTCCAATTAGAGACGCACTGCAAGAGCTGTTATTTTATTTATGTATTTATTTATTTATTTCTCACTAATACTGTGCAGTTCAGAGCAAATTCTGCATGATGAAGTACCACCATGTATTCCTTTTAATTTAAGAAAGTAACTGTATTCTGAATATGGATCAGACCTGGACGACTGAGCGATTACACAGACATACACTCCCAAATGTAACACCAAATGAAAGAGAAACTGTATCTGAATACAGGTACTTAAAATTAGTATTCTGAATACATAGTTCTGGTATGTATTCAGTTACTTGCACTGGGGCAGGGACAAACTGTTGACATGTTGCAGTTTTATGAGTGCAAATATAATGCTTCACATTTTCCTCCTGACTTTCCTTGGGATTAGTGGGATGATCACACACTGTATAAAGGAGTGGACTAAGGGAGTATCACGTCACCCACAGCGTTCGGCTCCAGTTAAATGAAGCTCATCGGGGCCAATTTGGAGCACAGTTCCATATTGGGAATTCCGACTGCGAGTATCATAGGAACTAAAGAGCCAATCAGGAGCGAGGCTGTTGAAGGTAACACCCCTTCCCATCCACACTGCTGGTTTAGCAGGGACACTGTCAGCAACACTGTCAATCAAATCTGTTGCCAACATTAGCAGGAGCGACCTTGGGGAAAGAAGGTGCCTGATTTGGCTGTTCCTGTATATGTCTTGATGTATGGACACAATAACGATATAAAAACCCCAGGATCATGTGGAGCAGGTTAATACCAACATTTTAAGACCAAAATGAGTCTGACAGCAGCATTTACACAGAGTGGGGCAACAGAAGGACCCAGAAGTGCACCCATTCTCACTTCCTTCTCACTTCTCGCTTGCAGGTTAGCTGTGTCCATTTATATACAGTATACAGTCTATGAGTGAATTCCAAATTTATAGTATAAATATAAACACATTTAAATGCATTTTTTTTCTGTAAGAATGTGTCTTAAATTAAACTAATAGAGTTGTCTAAAGTATTGAAACTCACATACTAATTGATACTAAAACTATTATCAGAACTAGATACTCATTTGAGCAGGTATTGATACTAAAAAAGTCACATTCACAGGACAGAAACAGGCTTTTTCGGAGCAGCTATAAGACACATCGACTAGCATATGACCTTGGATCTCTATGGAACCTACTTGGACAACTGAGGGATTACACAGATACATATTATCCAGGGCCAGGTTGCGGGGGCAGCAGTCTAAGCAGGAACTGGACTCCCAGATTTCCTGCACCCTAGACACGTCCTCCAGCTCCTCCGGTGGGACCCCAAGCGTTTCAAGGCCACCTGAGAGACATAGGCCCTCTAGTGTGTCTTAAGTCTTCCCCGGGGCCTCCTTCCAGTCGGACATGCCCGGAACATCTCCCTAGGGAGGCGTCCAGGGGGGATCTGGAACAGATGCCCGAGTCAGCTCAGCTGGTTTCTTTCAACGTGGAGGAGCAGCAGCTCTACTCCGAGCTCCTCCCATGTGACCGAGCTCTTCATCCTATCTCTAAGGGTGCGCCCAGCAACCCTGCGGAGGAAACCCATTTCGGCCGCTTGAAGCCATGATCTTGTCCTTTCGGTCATTACCCAAAGCTCATGACCATAGGACCGGGTAGGAACATAGATTGACCAGTAAATCGACAGTCCGATACAGCAGCTGCATCACTGCAGATGCTGCACCTATCCACCTGTCAATGTCACACTCCATCCTTCCCTCACTCGTGAACAAGACCCTTGAGATACTTGAAATTCTCCACTTCAGGCAGAGACTCTCCACCCACCCGAAGAGGGCAAACCACTACAATTTATTGTTGAAAATCGGATTCCATTTTCTAAATAAAGAGTGTTTTTATTGCCATCATGATACTGGAATTGGTGCTGAGTATTCAGTTTGTTCCTTAATGTTAAAATTGAGATTGAAACTTTAGTATTGTGACAAACTACCTGTTAAACAGTATTTTTTTTCTTCATGAAGCGGACATTGTGGTGGAATGTCAAAGCTAACTGTTTGAGAGCAGAGTCATTTCAGTAAAGTGAGTGTTAGCTCCTCTCTGACATTGCATTCATCTTTTTCACAGCAGGAATGTAACAGGCACTTTGTGAGGTCAACTCTGAATATATTTCAGCCTTGTGACTTTGCCCTTCATATACTTTATGCGTATCATAACACTCTGTATGGAGGATTTTGGCACAGTTAAAATCTACTATATTGGATAAATACACCTTATGTTTTGAGTTTAAAGAAATTGTCACTTTACCCGGGTAAGTGGACTCACACAGATTTAACAGCACTGTACCTGATTTTTTTTCTTAAAGCAGAGCTATTATGCAAGATCGACTTATCAGAGCTTTCAACCATTTTATAGTTCTTCCACCTCACCATTTACACATTAAAAGTTGTATTTGGTGTGATCTGTGCATGTTTGAACAATCTTAAATTCTTTATTTTCAAGACTCCATATTATCGATCAAGTCCTATTTTCACTGCCACCAGAAAACGCTCACTGCTCTGTCCTCACGTGGTTCTCCAGTTGTACTTTCTTAATTGATGATACATGAAGGATTCAGCAATGCTGCGTAGTCATTTTGGTTCAAATTTTGGGCAAAAAATCTGCTACTCGCTAGTGTGATGTGCAGCTATCCATCAGAGGAGCTCTTTGTTGTGATGACTCTCATTGGTCACTGCAACAAGTCCATGGACTTGTTTCTTTTATTAAATAATTTAAGATTAATATTGCAATTTATTATATGCAAACTACAACAATGATCCACGGGTGTCATAGATTATAACTGTATACACAAGCACAGTATCTCCTTTAAAGAAAATATTTTACTTCTATGTGGTATTAACTACTAATATATAACATTTAGATCGCCCTGTTACCTTTTATTGTTTTGACAATGCTGTATTTGTCCAAAACAATGTAGCAACATGTTTTATTAGTTGCATTTTCATTTTTGACTCACAGAGTCCCCCCATCCCTTTGCACTCCCCCTTCAGAGCATCATCACGTCACAATCAGAGTGCATCCCGCTAATGAAGCTACTGCATGTCGCATCAGGTTTGTCAAGTTGTTTTGTACAGTTTTGTATCATATTTTGTGTATATTTATGGAGAATTGTCATGTAGAAACATGGGTGACGTAGGCTGAGCACTGGACAGAATCTTACAGCTAACTGTAAGGACGGTTCAAATAAGGTCCAGAAGAGATCGCTAAAATAGTCAAATATGCATGAATGACATCTAAAACCTTTTGAGGGATGTTTTTGATGATGTAGAAAGCTAAGAAAAAAAAACAACAACAAACAATATATATTTTCGCTCTGGAGTATAAGTCACAACAGCGAAAAAAATGCGTAACAACATGCATAAAAAACATATATAAGTCGCACTCGACTATAAGTCGCATTTTTTGGGGGAAATTTATTTTACAAAATCTGAGACCAAGAACAGACATTTTATCTTTAAAGACTGTAAGTTATAATAATTACAATAAAATACAGAACAGGGTGAATAGCAGTACAGCACGCTAATGTAATACATTTACCAGTACATTTATTCATCTGCAGGAAGCATAGACAGCAAACTGAATACATGTCTGGTATGTTATCATAAGATATTAACAGTTAATCAGAAATGCTAAGCTAATGTAACATATGCCACCTCGTCCGCAAACAACAGTTCACACTGTAGAACAAACACATAAAATATAATATAAGCTCTGGCTCATACTACATATATATACATATATATATCCCACTTTGGTCTGCTAGTAAACAAACCGGTGAAATGAAAAATATTTATTTTATATATATATTTTACTACTCAATTGTTTCTTAAAGATTGCTCTGTCAGGTAAGACGTCACATTAGCGTAAAAGATGTCTGTGTAATCTCTTAGTCGTCCAAGTCTGATCCATAGCAAAAGACAAAGTTTAAATCTGTCAGCTGGACAAATCATTGTAAGAGTGAAGACTTTTCGCTGCTCATCCAAGCCGCTTCTTCGTTGGGATGATAATAACAACTATTAGCAACTAGCATGCTAATGCACACTTCCTGATTATCAGATAATAAAATGCTTTCTAACCAGACCCAGGCAGTGCATAATAGACTTGTTTTAACCTCATGTGCTGCTTAGACAATATATCTGTAAAGGGCAAGACACATTTTGCTGTAAATGCATGTGAACAAAATTGCTACAGGGAAACTTGCAATCACGAAATCCAGCAGTGATGACAAAGTGGTGAAAAGGACATCTGACTTGGAAAAGTGTAATGTGAGGAGTCAGATCAGGTGTACCAAGGTCAGGACAAACAGTCCAGTGTGAGGCCACAGAGGCACCTGCTACAGATCCTCAGGGGACAGGGACCATCTTCAACCTGAACCTGGACCTTGGTCAGGGGTACTCAGGAGGAATATCCAGTTAGCATCATCTCAGAGGATCAACACCTTGGACCGGTCCTGTCTTGGTTTGGGCAATTCAAAGGTGCTATTATGCAAAATCAACTTTTTGAGCTTTCTACCACTTTATAACATTACCTCATCCAAAACATTCCTGAAGAGGTTATAGATGTCATCCAGGCATGTTTATGTATTTTAGCGATTTCTCCTGGGCCTTATGTGAACCCTACCTGGACGATATAGAGAAGACTGTGGTGTCCAATGGGAGGTTGTCGCCCTTTCCTATGGATAGCTGCAGATCACAATAGCATTTTTTTATTTATTTTTTTCATTTGTACCAAAATGACTTCATGATGCTGCAAATTCCAATGTGTACCACCAATTAAGAAAATAACACTGGAGAAAAAAAAAAAAACTTGTACAGGGCAGTGGGCAAATGCCGGTGGCAGTGAAAGCATGGGGTGAATGGCAGTATGGGGTCTTGAAAGTAAGTGATTAAAGACTGCTCAAATCTGCATAAATCACTCCAAATACAACTTCAAGGGAGTTAAAATCTCTGAAAAGTCGATTTTGCGTAATAGGCGTGCTTTAAGTTCTAAAACGTGAGATGCCAAAAAAACAGGTTTAAAGGCCACTAACAATATAAATAATGCATCATGTTTGTTATTTTAATCAACTTTGAGTCTTGGTCATCCCAGTGCCTTGCTTTTTGATAAGTTACCAAGCTGGTTATTTTAAAATTTCATAACACTAAAAGCAAAAATGATCTATGCGTCTGGCTTTGCAAAAGAACATTTCATTCTGTCAATTGTACAAAAGTTTTAGTAAATATGTTTGGCCACTCATCCAGCAGGCTCATCCAATAGACTTCTTCAGCTCTAACAGGGTTCTGTAAGTCATTGCCTCATATCTGTCTGGGACAAAGGAGCTGACTGCACTGAAACTACCATGCCCTAGTTATTTACAATAAAGAATATCTGTTATTAGTGAAGACATTGATCCTAAGGGGTGAACTGTCACCTGATTTTGACTATATTTTAAGACTCTTCTTCAGATATGAGAGTCCTTTTAGGTTTAAAGCAACATGATTTCAGCATTGAACTTGCAACCCAAATGAGAGACTCATGGGAGGCTCATTCTGCTTTCTGATTATATAACCATCTAGAAACAAATAGTAAATTATAACATAAATAAGTGGTGCATCATGGCCAGTGTTGTTTGTTTGTTTTTTTCTAATTAAGAATAAATCAGCACTTGAATTGTTATCAGCAATGATTTGAATATTTCATACATTTGACCTATCTGTTTCTCCAAATGGGTCAAATGTATGAAATTTCAAATAAAAAATCTTACTTACAGTTGTTTTAAATCCCAGACAGAACAATAAGTCTCCTTCAACTAACTTTGATAGCTTGTGATATGTGAAATGGGAATAACCAAACTATGTGATTCAAAAATATTCAAAAAGTCTATATTATAACTCACTTGCTTGCAAAACTGTTTTCAAATCAAGCTGGTTTCACAAACTCAATGCAGCGTGAAATTTGGGATGCATAACTTTAGACGGAGCGTGATTGCGAGCGGTCAGTGGTAGTGGGGGATGGCAGCATGGGGCAGATGACTGTTTGAAATGATAATCGATGCTGGAACACAGATGACCCGCGCGAGGAGTGCATTGGAAGAGACGTGAGAGCCCTAATAGAATTATTTTTACTGAAGCCCAAGACTTTGAACAAACATATGCAAATGCACAGGGCTAATCTCATTATATGGCTCACCCTTTGCCAGAGCCAGACATCTTTTGATGAAGTGCAGGAAAGAGCCAGGCTACACAAAGCACAGACACTCCAGAATGCACAAGTGGAGCCGCATTCAGATCTGTTGTCTGTTTTTTAAGGTCCTATTTTATGCAAAAATGACTCAAGTGTACTTTAAGTCATGTTATAATGCTGTTATCTCATCAAAAACAGAAATGGAGTTTTGTTTTGTTTCATTCACAATTGTTTGAGTAACCCTTTTATTATTAGTCTGTTTACATCTCCAAAACTCAAAATGCTATGTTCCACCTTGTGATGTCATGAAGTGGTACTTTTCAAGTTAACATCTATCTTTCTGAGTTCAACATGTTTGAATGAAACACAACACAACTCCAGGTATGTTTTTGAGGAGTAAACAACATCATAACACAGATCGGAGCGTAGCATGATAAGGGCCCTTTAAAGAGGGGGGTATTGCACTTCTATGGGGTATTAACTGCTTTCACTTTCGTTTTTGACACTCCTCGCCCCTTTTTCTCTCCACACCAAATCACTCACCCTTCAGAGCTCTATCACAACACAATCGGTGTGCTAATGAAGTTACTCCACGTCACATCAGCTGTGTGAAATTGCTGTGTGCAGTTTTTTGTTTTTTTAATCATGTTTTTGTATATTTATGGAGAATTGTCTTAGGCTTGTTGTGGGCGCAGCATTGTACAGAATTTTACAACTAACAGCAAGCAAGAAGGGTTTGAATAGGGCCTGGGAGAGATTGCTAAAATACTCAAACGTGTGGATGTCTTCAGGCATGGTTCTGATGAGGGAACAATGCTATAACTCATCTGTGTAATCTCTAAGTCGTTCAGGTATGATCCATTGTAAAAGAAAAAATTAAAGTATGTCAACTGCACAAAAAGTTTCGGAGTGAAGATGTTTCACTCCTTATCCAAGCTTCTGTTCTGATCAGATTACTGTTGGACACTGCCTTACATCTATCTAACTAACACACCTGTTGTTCACAGTTTCTGTTTGTAGGCTGGTCTAATGAGCTACATTATGAGCTACACTAGTTACACTATTGAGATATATGGCAGACTGGGGTCCAGAGGAGCTCTCTCTGCTGTACATCTCCATCTCAAAGCCACTAACCACTTCGGAGATAGTGAGGTACAGATCTTAGCCAGAGAAAAGAAATGGTTTGAGAGGGGAGTTAACGTATTTTTTGGTAAGGAAAGACAATCAATCTTTGAACAGGAATGGGGCTCCCAGACATCATCTATCTCCTTTCTATAACTCCAGACGCCCTCCCAAAAAAACAATAGGGCTAGTCTGTATGCTAATAGATTGTGCTAAGTATGACTCAGGCACTGTTCCCACTTAGTGTAACTCATTAGACTTAGCCTACAAACAGAAATAGTAAACAATGGGTTTTTAATTTCAGTGTAATTAGCTCCTCTCTTCAGATAGATTTAAGGCAGTGTCCAGCAGATATCTGACCAGATCTTTAAAACACATCTCTGAGACAAAATCAGGCATGAGAAAAAGCAGGGAAGAACTGGTGTAGTATTTGTCCCATGCACTCATTAAAATAAAAGGCTCAGAATCAGAACAGCATTGTGCTTTACAAGTTCCCAAAGCAACAACTTGTCCATCCATTTTCTTCCACTTATCCGAGACGTAGTCATGGGGGCAACAGTCTAAGCACGGACTCCAAGATTTCCCTCTCCTTAGATATTTCCTCCACCTCCTCTGGATCTCCCTTCAGCATCCTTCAATGCTGTTGGAGCACCTCATCAGGAGCAATGAGCACTGCAGTACCGCGCCCAGGGACCCATCTCTGTGATCTTGCTGCTATAGACTCGGTCAGGACAACCTGGAGCACTGTAGCCGTTGTGTACCCAGCGTGTCCTGAGTCTTTCCCAGAACAGGCCCCCAGGAGGCCTCCAGAGCAGATGCTTAAACTACCTCAGCTGACTCCTCTTGACTTGAAGGAGCAGCCACTGTACTCCAAGCTCCTCCTGTGTGACTGAGCTCCTCGCCATCTCTAAGGAAGCACTCAACTACCCTTCGGAGTAAACTCATCTTAAAAGCTTGTGTCTTATGATTTTGGTAAATAAAAAAATGTTCTACGATTAACTGCTTTTGGACTATTTTAACCCGTTTTATCAAATAGATTTCTCTTCAAGACACTTTTTCAGCAGCTGATTAATCCTCAAGAGACTTTAAAATCATTAATTCCACCTTGTGATGTCATTATGTTGTAATACAGGATATGGTCCTCCTTCCTTGTGTTGAGTTATTTTTACCACCATCAGACTTCAACTGTAAAGTTATTGTTCTGAGCCTGGTTTGAGCTGCATCACTCCTCAGTGCTCCTCAGTAGGTCTAATAAGTCTCCAAGTGCCAATATTCAGGTTAGAGGACCAGCCTGTTGCCTCGTGCTCACTAGACTCTGACAGGAGAATGCATCGGTTAGGCTATTGAGATATGTCTTCGGAGAGTAGAATGTAAATGTATACACTGGAAATGTATGAAGAGATGTCAGCAAAGAGCCGTCCTTGTGCCAAACAATCCAAACAGACGCGCACAGTAAAAGTTATTGTTACATTTATTGGGGGAACTAATATGCAGTAAAATAGATCGTAAAAGTAAATGTTTGTTGATTAATTAGCCTGGGGGATCCCGTGTTTCAAGCATCATGATGCTTTATCACAGCTGTAACATTTCCAGATAAATGAGGCCCATCACTACTGTGTCTGGAAGTCTGGTCATTTTGTCCAAGGGGCAGCAATATCTCAGCTGGTGGTTGTGTTGACAGTTAATGTTGTCAGTGTGTTTCTGCTGACATACAATGTTATGTCCTTGGGCAAGACACTTTGACCACTATAACCATTTCACAAGCTGATATGAGTATGAGACATTATTTTTATAGGGGTTCTCAGAATCAATAATTCTATTAGCATCATTCCTATGGGGGCGGTACAGAGCAGAACGGTGCAGACCCTGAGTATTTTCACTGTCTAAAGTGATCCATGCCGCCCTGTTTGAGGGGTCCCAAACTGACTGCTGGACCGGACCACTTGAAAGGCTACTACCTTCCAAGGGTGTGGTGCAGTTAGGATGTGAGACCAGTTTACGGGGGACCCGACTGGATATGCCCAGATATTACAAGGCCAACAGCATGCCAGTAGCAGTGTGACATTTCTCAAATAAATGATTACGAAAAAAATATATAAACAGAAAGTAATAATTTCTCACCAAACACTGACTTGATCTTGTGATAAACCAATGTATTTCCAATGATGCCAATGTGCTTTGCAAGACAAGCCTAGCCAGCTGTTTCCTGTTTATCAATGCCTAATATAAGATCAAAAATATTACATCTGCAGTGTATAATGCCATTAACACTAGCAATCCCCAATGCATTTCATAAAGAAAGGTTAAAACGTGATATAGAGGTGCAGATGAAGGAAATAAAAGCTAGAAAAGCTGATTATAAACCTAGAGTAGTTTTGTGTTTACACTAGCTTTAGCCACATTGCACAGCGCCATAAACTTGAAATTAGTAAAACTAGTTTTGTGAATCACTGAGAGTTTCCATATGATTAAGGATATAATTCAGGATCTGGACCCAGAGCCATGCCCAGAGCATGGAAACGTAACTCGGCTGGAGGGAGCTGCACCAAACAGACCCGCTCCAAGGTGGCCCCAAGCAAACCATGCTAAGGGAAGAGGCTATCGTCTCCTTGAATGGTATTTTCGAGGATTTAGCACAAAATCCAAGGCCTCGAGTACAAATCATCTTCGTAGGCGCATATTACATATTGTCTATATGAAAAATGCTACAAACTCTACTCAGGGACCTTCACAAACAGTGTTCTTTCATCCCAGTCCAACGCCCCTGAGTATTTTCATAAATACTTATACTAATACTCATGCATTCTTTTTTTTTTTTTTTTTTTTTTTTAGCTGGCTGACCTCTCACCCTACCCTTTACTGCATGAGCTCCTCTCCAACCATCTGTCAAATTAGTTTTCTCAAAGTGTGTGATTTTGGCTGACCAGGCAAGTTAGTCCTGGTTCAGTCCTGGTTCAGTCTTGGTTCAGTCCTGGATCAGTCCTGGTTTCAGTCCTGGTTCAGTCCTGATTCAGTCATACATCTACAGCTATCCATGAGTGGATCTCTCCTTCACTGTGCATTGGTGCATCACTAACTTAAACCACCTCCATTTTCACTTTGTGAGTTCTTTTAAGTGTAAATGTTTCTTTGATGTAAAATGCTCAGGACGTAGAAAAGAGGAGCCTGCCAGACCAATATCAGCTTGCATGGTTGAGAAAAATTGACCTTAAAGGGCTCATATTACGCTATTTTCTGATATAGTTATAATGTTGTTTCCTCATCACAAACAGACCTGTTTGGAAAAGTGTAATGTGAGGAGTTGTGTTTTGTTTTATTCACACATGTTTAACTCACAAACTCTGCAGATTTAGGATGACTTCTTCTCTCAAACAGAAAACACTCTGTTCCATCTTGTGATGTCATGTGGTAATAGAGGAAGTGCTCCACTGTGTTTTTAAAGTCCATATACCTTCATTAGAATCATTTGGATGATTTCAGCCCCGGAATTGCCAATTTCTACTAAGGTGGAATGCAGCATTACGCAAACATGTGTGAATGAAGCTAAACACAACTCCAGGTATGTTTTTAATGAGGTAACAACATTATGACATGGCTTAGAGTTCACAAGAGGCTTTTTTTTTTGTAATATAGGACCTTTAAGCCTATATGTCCTGCATCTGGACTGTCTACAGTCAGTAGTGCATCACAGCCCAGCAGGCTTACACTATGAATGAACAACTTAATGCAGACAAATTGTGCCACTGCTTTTGCCCTGACCTTCAATACCACAGGCAACACCTGTCAGGAGCAGCGGGCGATCGCAGTCTACCAGCTGGCAGTCCTTATTGATACTTTGCAGTAACATCATGCTGGGGGTGTTTTACATGTATCTCTGTGATGGAATGTTCAGCAGTTACGATGGTGACACAATGCACACATTAGCAAACACAGCCACAAAGTTTTAAGATAAGTCTGAAAATCTTGATGTTGGATACTTGATTAGAAAAGATGAGGAGCAGGTTCTGTCTCTACATGTATGTATATGGCGAAAAGTTCAGCTGTAACCATAGTAACACAATGCACATATTAGAAAACACTGACAAAAAAAAACAAAAAAAACAACTCAAACTCAAGAAAAAAATTCAAAATGGAATTGTTTTCAGGAGCTTGTGATCAACACATTTAGGTGTTTAATTTTCAACAAAACGGTAAGAGAGACTAGCTGAAATACTATTGGCTAATGCTAACTAGCTTGTGACTGTAATTTTATGTGAGAGGGACTTGTTTAACAGCACAAATTAGGTTATCCCATTATAGTTCCATCTAAGTCAGTTCTTTATAGCCAGATTGTGTTAAAACAGAGCTAAGATTAAACTCTAATCTGAGTAACAAAGCTTCAGACAGAGCAGTGCCTTTAGCTAGCATCACACCCCTGGGGAGTGTTGATGCCATCAGCTGCAAAGTATTCAAATTTAATAGGATCTTATCATGAATGTGGAAATGTCTATCGCTGGCCTAGAAGGGTATCTTAACCTCACCATCAGTGATGAGTCCATGCAACATTTTTCTGAGATGGAGTAGCCAACCAACGCTCGCACACACACAGAACTCAGCGAGGCAGAAGAAGTAAGACGACCAGCCACACGAAGAAGAACCGGCCCGAGACACAGAACTCAGAGACACCATGTGCGGTTATTAACTTTTCTGATTTCAATTTGAGAAATGAGCACATCGAATCTTGTCAAAGGGTCTTACATTTTCTCTTACCAATAGTGACAATGAATTTCCGACTAAGGTTGATTTATTCCATTTCTATAGAAATTTACATCTTAAGGTTTGGTGTCATGCCATTCATTCCTAAGAACAATCTGTCTCACAAGAAGTGTACAGAGCTAAATGAACTGTCTGAGAATTCAAAGATAATGAGTCCTCCAGCAGGTAAGGGTGGTGCTGTGATAGTTTTATCTAAAGCCAAATACAGGAGGCTCATCTACAGCTCAGCACAAGACACTATGAAAGACTTTTTTTTTACCAATCCTCTGTCAGCTATGAAAAGAAGTATTTGACATGGTAATTATTTATGACAATGCATTTGTCTTTATTAAAGTTGAATACTCTGTTTGGCAGCTTTCTATCAGTTACCTAAGGTTCACGAAGAGCCCAAGGACAGCCTCTCTGGACGTCATATCATATCTGGTAATGGTACTGTCACTGAGCCAGCTACCACGTACACTGGCCACTTCATAAAGCCTTTGGTGAGAACACACTTCCATCCTTCATTGAGGACACTACGGACGTACCACATAAAAATGAATCTTTTACAAACAGTTCAATTTCTTGTGACAATGGGTGTTGAAAATCTGTACACAAATATTAAACACCATCTATCAATTTATCTGCCCTGAGATTGACATTACCGAATCTTCCTGTGATTTTCTTTTGAAACTTACAGAACAATATCTACATTTTTATGAATGAGTTATACATTCACATGATTGTTGAGTCTTTGTGGATATCATAATAGCAATGACAGACAATGATAGACTTCAAAAAGAAAATAAATAAATAAATAAAAATCAAAGAGAAGCTTTCTGGATTCTGTGGACATCCAGATCTAAAACAGAGCGTTTTTTTTTATTTTTATTTTATTATTATTTTTATTTATTAATTAATTACTTTTTGTCTTTTTTTTTTGCCATATATTGTTATGTCATTGTTAAAGTCCACACCCTTGCTACAGTTATTTTTTATGTTTTTCGTTAAGCCCTGATGAAGATTGCTTTTGGTCAAAACATGTTGGCTTTAGTCATTTAAAAAAAGGCTTTTTAACTTTACTTTTCCTTGTCTGACTTACTTTTCTGGAGTACCTGGATTTAGTTTGATCCTTGTTTTTCCAAGACCATCCTGCACTGATTGGAACACCTGTAGCAAAAAGCCACATCTTTGTTCTCTGTGAAGTGTCCGCAGCATTTGAAAAACTTCTTTTTAGTACAAAAGTGTCAAACATCAATTCCACTTTGTAAGGCACTAAAGCTTCTTGGGGACTTAGAGTTTAAGCTACAAAATAACAAATACTCTTTTTTTTTTTTTTTCTAAGTTGTTCAGCTGAGTCTTGTGCATCACCCACATAATTAAATCGTACAAAGTTCCCCCTGAAAGGTAAATCTTTGGTGTATTCTCATTTGTTTGCACCCAGTTCCATATTAGCTCCGCAGCCCCCGTGTCTATTTATAACCCCAGAAAGAGCCGCGTTTTACTGCGAGCATTAGTTTTAATTATGCAGCTGTGCACGCTCTAGACTGATTGTTTCTTATTGTTTTATTAACTTTTCTCTCTTTCTCCGTTCTCATTTCCTCCTCCACGGCCCACAGCGTGATCCCCAAGCCCCCCTAGCGGGCCCAGGTACGGTGGCAGCCAAGTAAATCTGCTATATCCATCAAATATTGACTGTGTGGCCTGCATTAAAGAGGCGCTCCTGAATTCTAAGGAGCAGTCGATCGATCGGCCGCGGGACACTCTCGGCCAGAGGATTATAGCTGCTGAGCTCCTGGCATTAGCGTCCTGTCCACATCTGAACAGTGCCAACCCAGGCCGGACCATTCATTTTAGGCCAGTCTCCACTAGCGCAGAACAGACTGTCGGCAGCTGGTTGTGCAGGATTGAGGAATGACGGTACAGTGTTGTAATATTGAATTGCGGGAACTGGTGGCTAGTAAGCCGAAACACAGGCCACATACAGAGGAGCAGCTTATGATTTTTTTTTTTTTTTTTTTTTACCTCATTGTTTAATTCAAGGTCCAATATTATACAAAATGGATTCTTGTGAGCTTTAAGGCATGTTATAATACTGTTACCTCCTCAAAAACATACCTACAGTGGTGTTTTTTGTTTCATTCACACATGTTGGAGTAATCCTTGTTTATTTGTCTACATCTGCTCAAAATGCTCTGCTCCACCTTGTGATGTCATGTAATCGTAGTTTTTCAAATTAACAGCTACCTTTCATATTTAGTTCAGTAAAGATGGGCAATTCCAGGCCAGTTCCATCATCCAAATGATTCCAGTGTAGGTGTCTGGAGTTTAAAAACACAGTCGAGCACTTCCTGTATTATCACATGACATCACAAGGTGGAACTGAGTGTTTTCTGTTTGAGAGAAGAATGCATGTGTTAAAACGTGTGTGAATGAAACCAAAGACACTCTCCAGATATGTTTGTGATGAGGAACATTATAATATAGATCAGAAAATAGAGTGATATGAGCCGTTTAATAACAGCAAACAGTCCAATTTACTTATTTCTGCTTATGTAACATGGTCAAACTTGGACAACACAGGACTATTAGGAAACCTACATGACTCAATCCAAATCCAACTCTGACTAAGCTAATGATGAGGGAACAGCAGTTGGATTTAGCTAAAGATAATTTGCCTGCTGTGCAACAAAATTGACACTCAAAAAATGAAATAGTTTATATTTTGGCTAAAATAGGCTCAAGTATGTCTATGCACGTCACCGTGTTTGTTTTGATTTGCTTTCCTTTGCTTTTTTTTTGGATCCGCTCAAACCGCAGTGCTGCTCTGAGTTTGCTCTGAATCACTCGTTAACCAGGAAATCGCAATGATCACTATGTGTTTACATGCACACAGAACTCAGAGTGCATTAAATAACCCACATTCAAATCGTCTTTACCCCAAAACCACTCTGTCTACAGCATGTTAAAGAGCAGAATAAGTGTGAATGGGGGTAAAGTAAGTTAGCATTAGCACTAAAACTTTGCAGCTCTAATGACTAATAAATCCAACTCATCATATATAACCCAAACTGTTGGCTAAAACAGATCAGCAACATGAGCATTTTATTTTCAGACACCTCATAGGAGATGTGTTACTCACTAGTTGCTCTCCGCAGCTCCGCTAAGTTTCATTTTCACTTCAATGTAGCGGACCAAAACATAACAACATGTGCTGGGTGGAGATGCCGTAGTTTGTATTACTGCTGATCTAAAAATGACTGAGTACACATCCAAACACATGTGACATATTTTCCTAGATGTTTTTTTTTTTTTTTAATACCTCATGCAGTTGAATGCCTCTCCTAATAAGAATAATCAGGTAAACTGGGATCCTTAAGGTTTGATTCACGACACTCAATCGTACTTTGCTGCATTTTGATAAATGGGTTTAAATTGGACTAGGGATTGTTGGCTCTTTTATGGGATCCGAATCTTTTGGATCCATTCATTTCAAACAGCCGTTCAAAAGGCTGCCTCTTTTACTATGTGTTTATATGACGGTCAATGGGAGAACTTATTTCAAGAACAAACTCATCACAGAAACAACCAAGGCTGCTTAAAGTGGTTCAAACTGAGAGTGGGAGAGATTTTACCCTTTCAAATTATGCATAAAAAATGATAATAACAATTTGAAAAGTAACTGTTATTATGATGCCAATTATGATTTGTTTTTATTTTATTTTATAATTTTTTTTGCACAAATCTCTCACTCGTGTCTCTCACTCTGCTTCTGTTCTGACTCTTCTGTCGGTTCAATGTAAATTAGTATAAAATGCATACAAATTAGAAAGAAAAATGAGATTGGGATCCCACCGCTCACGTTAAGGAACCGTTCAAAAGAGCCGGCTCGTTCACACCACTAAATTGGACTATTGGCCACTTATCCGGGTTTCCTGGCGTGCATGCAGCATAGCGAGTGAGGGAGTTTGTGAACATCTTGCTGGCCAGGTTAAGCCACTTAGCCACCGTGCCACCGGCTGTTAATGCGGTGAAAAGCTCAGTAAAACTAGTATGTGGAGCAGTTTTAAAAGGACAGATTGTCGTGTATCCCTCCGCACTGCTCCTTTTAGTAGAATATTTGGAGATAATCATTTCATCTGGTGACCATCTGGCTGGATTTGGTGAGAGAACACACAGCTCGACAACAAACTGCTACAGTAAAAGCAATGGAATCAAAATGCTGTCTGAAGAATCCAAAACTGAAATTGCTTGCCAATTTTAAAACCAAAATAAATATGAAACATTTTTGTAATCTGCGTTAAACTTTTATAAATATTTGGCGCCTAAGTAGAGAACATTTGGGGTGTTATTGTTGCATGTAACGAGAGATGCTGTTTTATCAGTCAGCCACTTAGGGTTGTCAAAAGTATCGAAAATCAGAAATTAGATACTAGATACTTGATACACATTTGAGCAGGTATCAATACTAAAAAAAAGTCACACTCACAGGACGGCAATGAACATTTCTGAATAGCTTTAAAATGACCTTTAGTTAGATAAGACCGCATGGTATTATCAAAGAAAGTGCTACGATTTAATGTTGAGTGTTCTTTTTATTATTATCATTGTGGTATCAGAATCAGTATTGAGTATCGAGTCTATTCCTCAGTATCAAAATCGACTCTATCACTTCTCTGAGTATGGTAGAACCTTTCCAGCACTGTGCCTTCTGAACACAATTAGCTTTTTAAAATAACTCAGCCCCCCCAAAAACAAGGCCAACAACAAAAAACATGCTACATTTATGTAACGAGTTTTATGCAATCCTTGTTATTCAGTCCAAGGTCAGACGGTAACAAAAACACCGCTGAATATTTCATTTGCGGAAGTCCAATCATAGAAGCTAAACTGACCAAGGAGAATTGACTTGGTGTTTTTCATTGCACTAAAATACTTTGGCCGTTGGAGATACTGCTTTGTAAACAGTAAACTGCAATCTCAGTTCATTTATTTAATGGCATCAACCTGTTTATGCAAATGTATGTTCTTCCATAAACTGTATACTGTATGAGTTATATGAGCGTTGTACATAATATCCTCCGCCCAACCCACCCAACTGGAATAGGATGGCACAATATGAAATGTTAATGCCGACCTATTCAGCAAAATGTGCTTTTTAGAGCTTTTAACCATGTTGTAATAGTTTTCCCTCCCCATTTACCCTCTTGAACTTGTATTCAGAGCGATTCATGCATGTTTGAGTAATCTTTATTCTCCGGTATTCAAGACATTATTGCTCCAATCTTCCCTCATTTTCACCACCATCGGTGCACGCTCACTGCTCTGTACTTACTTTGTTCTCCAATTTTATTTTCTTAAAGTGGGACTAAACACCTAAACTCCACCTGCAACAACATTTCAAATAGAGCTGCTAAACTGGGCAGTACCTGGAGGACAAAGCAATGATTAGGGTCGGGGTCTGGAGGTATAATGAACAGTGTGATTGGTTGAACAAGTATCCACGCTTCAGACTCTGCCCTTGCAGCCAGCTGTGTGTAATCAGACCAGTCTTTTGTGATGTCACCAACTACTTCAAATTGCAGAGGCCACTAAAAGCAGCACACACCAAAATGTAGGCATTTTTCAACACAAAGCTGGAAATGTATCTAATTTGCACAAACGTTTGAAAACAATGACCGTGCATAATCCTATTAAAACAACATATACACAGTTTAGTAGCAAAAATAAAGTGGATTTAGTGCCTAGTTGCATTTTAGCAACGTTGCATAGTCATTTTGGGACAAGAGAAAATAAATCCACTGTTCTCTAGTGTGATCTGCAAAGCATGAGCCTTATGATGACGTTTACAATGACATCAGCTCTCATTGGACCGCTGACCGAAAGTCAGCAGACTTGTTTCTTTTATTAGGTCATTTTAGAAACATTTTAAAACACATACAACAGGTCTTGTGTCTACAGTTTATATATATATATATATATATATATATATATATATATATATAATTATATATACACACACACACACATATATACATATACACAACTTGTGTGTGAGTGTGTGAGAGAAAAAGCGAGTAACTACAGATCACCCACCTCCTAAACCCCACTGCCCTCTGTCCTCGTTTGTTCTCCCATCTGTCCCTTCTTTCTTTCTATCTATCCATCTATCCTCTCCCTCCCCCTCTTCTTTCTTACCTCTCCTTCCACCATTTCTCTTCCCTCTCATCCACTCTTCATCCCTCTCCCTCCCTTCTCTCCTCCTCTCCTTTCTTATCTTGCCTCCCTTCCCACCCATCTTCCCTCCTTTCTCTCCCCCCTTCTCACTTTCTATACTCTCCATCTCTATATCTCCTTCACCCTCTCCTCTTCCTCCCGTTCTCTAACCCCCCACCTTCCCTCTTTCCTCTGTCTTCACTCCCTCCATCCCTCTCTGCTCTTCCTTTTCATCACATTGAGTGTCAGGCCTGTGCACTGGCCCGGCCTCAGTGCAATAACTCGGGGTCCCAGTGCGGAGCCACAGTAGCTGGGCTGCCCTGACAGCTCCGCATCACGAGCCGCATTTACCTCCAAATGTACCTCCATACTGCTCAGATTTATGAACCTGTCTGTCTGTGTGTGTGTGTGTGCGTGTGTGCGTGTGTGTGTGTGTGTATTTACCCAGCAGATTGATTAGTATTGACACAATTAGCAAATCGCATTGTGTAGTTCACAAGCAGAATTAAAACATAGAAAATGACCAATTTGGACAGTAAAAAGTTTGGAGTTTTTTTTTTTTTTTTTTTTTGTGTTCTTGTTTTTTTATTTATGTTTACTACTTTCTACACTTAAGATACATACAGAAAACACCACATATATGAAGAAAGACGTATGGAATTATGTAGCACCAACATAATTTTTTTATTTTTTGAATAATAAAATATATATTAAACAAATATTATGTTGGACTATTTCTTTCTTTCTTTCTTTCTTTTTTTCTCTTCAAATGCTCAAAGTGGCTACCTTTTGTTTTTGTTGACAGCGCTGCCCTTTTCAAAGCAAACTTTGACTTTTTTTTCCATCTAAAACAACTTTATAGCTATTTTGAGCTTATTTTTCTTTACTACTTTTCATATGTGTCCATTCAAACAATAAGTGATAATATAAAAAGCACATATTTCACATTTCTGATTAAAAATATAGACTTCAAATCAACAATTGTAAAATGAATGTGGAGAAGTTAATTCTTATTTGCCCTATCCCCTTTTACAGTGTCATTATAGCAGTAATCATGTTTCTGCCACATTCTTAGTCCCTTGACCCCATACACGATGTAAAAAACTATATTTACCATATTTTAGTGTATATTCATAATGACACGTAAATGTTTCTTCTTCTACATACTCAGCTATAATAATTTCTTCATATCTTGGTTTAAACGGTTGTGTTGTGAGATGTGAGTCTAGCTATGCACAGGGTAATGTGTGGAGTTAGTGTGAGTGACTGCGTGCATGCTTCCGGACCACGTGCCTTTAATTGAGCCTGTGGAGCAAGTGTGGGACTGTGAGGGTGAGTAAGGGAGAAGTACCCCGTTGTTACTGTGCATTATGGCAAAAAAAAAAAAAAACCACAAACTCTTGACCAACACACTGGAGTGGTTATTGGATGCACACACTCAAAACAACAGTGAGGTTCAGAATGGGGAGTCAAACCCCAAAAGATGGTTGTCCCTGTGTCCTCCAACGGGAACAGTTTAACAGTTTCATATTTGGTTTTTGTTTTGGTTTTTTTAGTTGTTTTTTTTTAGATCTGCACTCATACAGTTCCATATGTATTTATTTTATTATTTCTATATTATCATTCTTTATTTTATTATATCTATATTTTATTTATTTATTTGAGTGTTTATTGTATTATTTATATATTTTCTGTCTTTATGTTATATATTTTTTGTGTATTTACTTTTTTATTATTTCTATATTTTCTTTCTTTATTTTATTATTTTTTCTATATATTCTTTTTATTATTTATATATTTAATTTTGATTGTTTTTTTTGTATTATTTCAATATTTTCTGTCTTTATGTTATATATATATATATATATATATAATATTATATATATATATATATATATATATATATATAATATATATTCTATATTATATATATATATATATATAATATATATATATATATATTTTTTTTTTGTATTTATTTTTATTATTTCTATATTTTCTTTCTTTATTTTATTATTTTTTTTGTATTTCTTTTTATTATTTCTATATTTTTTTTCTAAAATGTTTCTTTTATTTTATTATTTCTATATTTCTTTTTTTTTTTTTTTATTAATGTATTATTTATTATGATGTATCATTTATTTATTATTATTTCATCTAAGTGATCCATAGTTGCGGTTGTGTGTGTATATAGGTCAGAGAGCAACCCCCGCCTCCTGCAGAAGCCTGGGGCAGAGCGTTGCAGACCATGCCGGGCTGATGGGCCGATAGGAGCACAGTGTGTGATGGATGGTGGCAGAGGCTGTAGCAGATACACTATATCTTCAGTGGAGCCCGAGGAGGGAGCTGCTCCGCTCAAGAGCAGCTCTGACTGTGATGAGTGTCTCTGGACTTAGGATACAGTAAGAAAGCACCACTCTAACCCAACAACAAGGTCAGTTTGGGTCGAACCTTCTCGGGCTCGTAAATTTCCTTAAGTTGTGGCCTTAAAACTTTTTCAGATTCAAGTAGAGGAGAGAAATATATCAAAAAAAATGTGCAATATTTGTTTTAGCAGATTTGACTTATTAAAAGCCGAATAAAATAAGTCAAAAACAGCCAGACTTGCAGTGAAAAGTTTCAAAGTTTAATTACACTTTGATCATAGATAGATATGGTTATAGTTTATTCATCCCTGTAGGGAAGTTCAAGTGTTCAGCTTTACGGATTTACCCAACACCACAAACATAAAATATGTTGTTAGTATAAAAAGTTAAAGGGGAGGTTTTCTGCAAAGTTGACTTTTTGGAACTTTCTACCATGTTACAACATTGTTCCCTCATCATGAACATGCCTGGAGAGGTTTTAGATGTCATCCATGCACTTTTGAGTATTTTTGTGATCTCTCTTGGGACATATTTGAATTGTCCTTCCAGTTTAACCCTTGAAAGCAACAGCAGAATGCAAAAACAATATATTACAACTTCACAAACCCAGTGTTATGTGCAGTAGTTTCATTAGCGGGATGCACGCTGGTTGTGTTGTAATAACGCTGCGTCGGGTAGCGGGGTCAGAGGCTGGGGGTCTTCGTACCGGTCGAGGTGAGCTGGATCGGAGGCGGAGGTGCAGAGGAGTTACAAGGAGCGGGATCACGGGGCTTACACGGACGAATAAACCGCAGGATGACATGAAGGATGACTTGTGGAAATACAGGAAGATGACTAGACGATCTGGCAGCCTCTCTAACAATCCTCAGCCCCTTTGTAGTCCAGAGGCAGGTGTGTCGTGTGTGGGGCCAGAATCTCCGCCCATCCTGACAAGAAGTAAAATACCCCCTCTTTAAAAAAACAACAAGGCCAAAGTCTCTGTTACATGTAGAAGTTTCTGCTTGCACTGCGATGCTATAAGACAGTATAGAGGAAGAAGCTGGTTGATTATTGCATTCTCTGTTATCTTCTTATGACCTTGGTTCACACAAATCTTAGCTCGTCTCATCTATGGGTCTTTCTTGCAACAAATGTGAACAATTTGGCACATCACATAATGTTGCTAACTTGCAGAGGTGGGTTGGACTCGGTTACATTTACTTTAAAGAGTAAATTTTGAAGTAAACTTTCCAGTAGCATACTTTTACTACTTACTTTTACTCTCACTGACGTATTATTTTTATTGAAGTAACAGTACCTTGAGTAAAAGTTTGGGTTACTCTGTGAACTATTGTGTTTCTGCACCGCTCCTTCAAATATAAAGCACACAAAGTTTGTCACACAAGTTCTATTATTTGAAAATACCAGACTGTGTGCGTCATTTAATATTTTGTCCTTCAAAGTTTAAACTTCAAATACCTGTTTACTCTTTCTTTGATCACTACTTTGCACTTCTACTTGAGTAATGATATTTTGAAGTAAAATTTTTTCGCTACTCTACTCATCCCCGTCCATCGTTAAAACACATGAATAACAAATGATGAAACCACAGTTAGAATATTGAGTCTATAAATACAACTAGGAGAGTCCGGATCGTCTGTTGTAACTTCCAAACAAGGGTGCGAGTCATATTCCTGCCCTTCTGTGGTTAATTTCACGGCCGATTTAGGTTTTGTGCTTGACTTGAGCCAAGCCATTTACAGGCACATTTTAGCACATTCCTGATGCATTGTTAAAATATGAATGTTGTTAGTGAGACTGCCCCCAACAAAAATACAGAGCCATTCATTTTTGTAAATATCACCCACTGCTAGATTCAGGTTGAGGTGGTACACTGGCTAACGCGCGCCTCACAGCAACAAGGTCCCGGGTTCTATTCCTGGGCCATGTTGTGCTTTTCTTTGTCGACTAGACCCTGAATGTATTTTGCTAATGAAAGTACTGCACATCACATCAGGTTGTGGTCCTGGTCTTATTATTACATGTCCTCATAACATAAGGTCACTACTCAGCCAAAAACACTTCCCCTTAATACAGTCCTTCTATGCAACACTTATTATACAATATTTTCATCATTTTCCTCAATTCCTCTGTATGTCTCAAATACTTTCTTCAGCAAATATATTTAGAAAGCAACATGTTGTTCAGGTAGTTTGTACTGTCTGTTAATGAAGTTTTCAAATAGTCTCCGTACTCATTCCACTATTTTTCTCTGCAATGTTGAAAAGAAAATTGCACTTGGGACTTTTTTGCTTAATGGGAAGTGTAGAGTCACTGCTTGCCGAGTGAATTAATAAAGTAGTTACTAAAGCCAGGTTCAGATTCTGGACGTGCTTTCCTGTTTGGACACTGTAATCAGTTTGAATATTCTTAGAGTAAACATATCATGCATTATTGTGGCACCTTAGCATTTGTATTTCATGGTTTCTTAATTAAAATAATGTCACTTAAAAGATAAAATAAACTAAACCTATCTTTGTTTCCATGAGGTGCAGTTTGGCATAAGATGTGCCTTTGAACAGTTTTCTCTATCACTGCAAAACATCAGGTACTCAGCGTCAGTAAAGGAGTCCCTATTGTGCTGGTGTCTGCTCTATATTTTTAATCTATGACACCTGTGGATCATTGTTAGAATTTGCACATTTTGCACATTCACACGAATACATTCAAAACTCCTGCCTCTCACTCACATGTGAAATAAAGTAGCATTATAAGGCAGATCTGACATAAAAGTACACTCAGAGTAAAACCATGCAAAAATCAGGTTTACTACCTGCTTGCCTCTATGGAGACGTTATTGCTTCACCTGGAATGATCCAAACTATGGCATTAAACATATCTATCTTGCAGTTATACAATTTTGAGTGATTTTAATGCATTCTTACTATGAGCAGGGGTGCGTCTTTACAGATCTGACCTGTAACTTGGCCTGATGACGTTAGATAGAGATATAGATATAGACAGAGATATTTGATGCAATACCTTGGAAAATTTGGCATTTTGAGAGCAGAAAGTAAACTTTCCACCAGAAAAGTCACATAGGTCGCACACAATGAGTAACTTTTTTAAAACCAACATTTATTTTGATTAAGCACTAGAATCATTTAAAGCGTCTATCAGATATTGAGCAAAATGTGTCTTGCCCCAGTACAGATATACTGTATAAGCAGCTCTTCAGGTCAAAGTAAGTCCACTACCTGCATCTATTTAGAAAGTATTTTATTGACCGATGATCAGGAAGTGGGCGTTAACATGCTACTATACACTCTGAGGGTTGTGAAAAGTGCTTATAAACGCATCATGGTGAATAATTAGGATGTTCAGACTGAATAAGGTAAGTGAGTAATAACTTTAGACCACTGTAAACTGTTTAAAATGAACTAGTTCAGTAAAAGCAGGTACACGACCTTTAACAACAGCTTATTTTATCTTTATTTGAAACACTGACCATTTACCTATGAATTCATTAAAACTATTCAAAGTACAACATGTTTGCATCTCTTGTGGTCCCCAAAACGTTACTTACTGTACAGCCGTTTGATTCCTCTCCTTGATTTGTGCCTTTCTGCTGAATTTGCCTCTGTTCTGGGCTCGCCCGTGGAGCATGATGGATTGTGATTGGCAGGTCGTGTTGTGCGCGCGTGTGTGTATATGTGTGTGCGTGAGTGTGTGTCTGCGTTTATTGTATGCACGGAGGGGCTCGGGCCGTACTCAGCTAGTGATGTATGGCCCCGAGTCGGCCAATAGGAAAAGTGCTGAGGCGTAGAGTCGGACTGCACAAGCATGAGTGATGGACATGGGGCTGTGGTTACATCCATCTCCTCTGGGCTCATAATCCGCCTCTCACACACACACACACAGCGCATCTCTGCATAAGTCCACTGTCTCGCTGACGTGTTCCTGGAAACACTAACACGCTGGCCTCAGAGTACTTTACTAACAGCTTACTTTGACTCCTACTTGGGCAATATATTTAAAGAAGTAACAGTACTTGAAAGCATGATTTTTTTTTGTTGTACTACCTTACGCTTAAACCTTGTGTTGAATACTTTGTGTCTTAAGCAGGTGCACTTGTTTCTCATGTGCTTATTTTAAGATGTCTTCACCAGAACCAGCTGCTTCGGTCACCTGTTACTGGTATCCATTTTCAAGTTAACAAAAGGTCTTGTCAAACTTCTTTTTTGTGACTACAAGCATCTGTTAGCGACGTATTTTACCTCTGTGAACAGCTAATGATACATACATTTATGACCTTGTATGGACAGTGTGTAAATTTGGTTTAAGTCCTTATAGATAGTACCTTTCTTGGGGTATAAGTACTGGATGGCTCCTTTGTAGTGGGACACTCAACACACACTCGCACTCAACACGGACACACAAACTCAGACACACACACCCACACACTCACTCACACACTCACGCACATACACATACACATATGCCTCCTGTCTGTAACTTCTTTCAACTCTCTACCTGGTCTACAATCTCTTCCTTAACGATTAAAGTATTCTTACTCGAGTAAAGGTTTTGGTTACTCTTCTCACCGTGGGTAAGTTTATAAGTGATAAAAACTTTATGTTGAAAAAATGAAATGATTTGCGCATTTGTGTTTCTTGCACCACTCCTTCAGATATGATTTAGTTGGTTTGGTCTCATTTTTGTGTCAATACCAGATTTTGTGCATTATTTCAAGTCAAGTGTGTTCTTTGTAAGGTAGTTTGTTTTAAATGGCTGTAAAATCCATACCCTTTTTATCACATTTACAGTTACATTTAATTGAATAACTACTGTACTTTGCAGAGTCAGAGTACTATTCTATCAGTACTATTATTTGAGTAATATGTAGTTTGAAGTAACAGCACTCTTACTTAAGTAAAAGTCGTTCTCTTCACTCACCAAGTGTAAGTCTACAAGTGACAAAAGCTTTGTTATACTTCAAATCATAAATCTGATGTTACGTCCTGACAGTTACTCTTTAAGTTATTCTTATGTGTGTAGTCGTTTTCCCTTTAACTCTGACTTGAGTATATTCTCCACTTTGTACTTCTACTTGAGTAATATTATTTTGAAGTAACCTTACTCTTACTTGAGCACAAATGTTTGCTACTCTACACACACACACACGCACGCACGCGCACGCGCACACACACACACACACTCTGATTGTGAACAGTAGTTACTTCTATGTGGGTGTGTCTGTATCTCAGCTCCTGTGCTTTGAGACCTATTGTACAAAATTGACTTTTTAGAGCTTTTATAGTTATAGTTGTTTCCCTTCTCATTTCCCCTCTCAAGTTGTATTTAGAGTGATTCATGCATGTTTGACTAATCTTTATTCTCCTGTATTCAAGGCGTAATTGCTCTGATCTACCCCCGTTTTCACTGTGTCCGGTATACGCCCACTGCTCTGTACTGCCTCACTTTCCCAATTTAAACTTTCTTACACACAAATTCTCAGCAGCGTCACATAGCAATGTTTGGTACACATGAGCAAAAATTGGTAAAATGAAAAAACAGAAAAAAAAAATCCACTCTTTGCGGGATCTGCAGCTGTCCATTGGAAGGACCGACAATATGTGGCACTGATGACTTTTATGGTGACGTAATGTAAAGGGGCAGGCGTGAATTGGCTCCCATTGAGCTTTGCAATCTTCTGACCCTGAAGTCATCAGACATGTTACTTTTATTAAGTCGATATTGCGATTTCAAATGTCCAAATTACACTGCCTGGCCAAAAAAAAAAAAAGTCGCCACAAAAAAATAAAAAATAAGGTCACACACTAATAGTTGATTGTTCTGCCTTTAGTTTTAATTACATCAAACATTCAGTGTGGCATTGTTTGGATAAGCTTCTGCAGTGTTACAAGACTTATTTCCATCCAGTGTTACATTAATGTTTCACCAAGATCTTGCATTGATGATGGTCGAGTCTGACCGCTGCACAAAGCCTTCTCCAGCACATCCCAAAGAGTCTCATTGGGGTTACGGTCTGGACTCTGTGGTGGCCAATCCATGTGTGAAAATGATGCCTCATGCTCCCTGAACCACTCTTTCACAATTTGAGCCTGATGAATCCTGTCATTGTCATCTTGGAATATGCCCGTGCCATCAGGTAAGAAAAAATTTGTGATGGGCAAATGAGACGGAGCTCCGGAGCACGTCTCGTTCTTTCTGAAACCAATTGCTCCAAAGCACTTGTAACCCCTGACTCAAGTATATTAAAATAATCCAATAGGTTAGACCATGCGCTAGGTTCGTAAGGGCTACAATAAAATAAGAGTAAAGTGAGTGTAAATGAAATGGCAGGAGACAGGAATGAGCAATGAGTATTTAGTTATTTAGAAAAAATTTGAATAAAAGTTTACAATATGAACAGCCGGCAAACTGATAAATTCCCTTATGTACAATATAAATCAAAAACCCAAGTCCTACTGAGCTCAGTGGTATTGTAGTCTTTTCAGTCACAGTCAATTGTAAGTTCCTCGTTGTGGAAGATATGTGGTTACCACTTGATGATCAACAAGAAGAACAGAGATAGTTGCTATTCTCCATTGACAGTTCAGGGTTCCGGGACAGGCTCGCCATCTCCTCTGAGAATCTTCTGAATCATCACCAACCATACGAAACCTAGCCTGTATAACAATAATGTAAACAGCTAGTTTAAAGTCTATTTCCATTCTCTAATCTCTGTAGAAGTAAAAGTAGCTATAGCTTTGTTTCTCTCTCAAATTATCAAATATTGTATTTCCATTGTACAAATGTACAATATCAGTACCATACATGTATGTTTTAAATTCAAAATATCATTGTTGCACATGAAATGTGTTTCTAACAGATGCAATAATAATAAAATGAATTGCTCCTTTAAATCTTAATCCATTAACCATGTGATTTGATTAATATTTTCATCCAACTGAATTAGTAAACTCTAGGTGGTTTAACATTACATTACATGTTTATGGAAAAGGCATCTGCTTGTGCATTTAACATCAGAATGAACATTGAATCTCACCAGAAAATAGTGCAAACTTAAATAAAAGTACATTTGTCAACTTAATGGTGACTTTAAAATAACAAAAACAAACATAAGTACGTTTCTCATTGACAAAGTAGTATTTTACCACTCGCTATTAGCATTAGCATTTTCGCTAGCATCGCGCTAGCGCCGCGCTAGCGCCACGTTAGCACCAGGTTAGCGCCAGGTTAGCTTTTAATGAGCACGTGCGGACTCACCAAGATGAGGGTTTTGCATGGACGTGACACAGCACACGGTCACGGCCGCTCGGGTTCACACATGGAATCACTTAAAATGAATAATTTTCCCAATTAGAGTTACAATTTGGTACAATATTTACATCAAATTAATTCGAGGTACACTCACCAACCTTATGTTAGCTTTTCGATTTAAACAGTACGTCAACCAGCCTCTCTCGTGTGTGTCCAAAGCGCAAAAGAACAAAAAACTAATGAGAACCTGGCATCACATCTGAAGGAGGTGGGACTTATTTACTTTTGACGAATGAAAAGGTCATTATCACCCAACGTGACTGGCAAACAGGAAGTCAAACAAACAAGTGTGAAGATCACACTTCCTCTTTCCAAAATAAAAGTTTTCAAAATAAAATGAGTGCATTAACAGAAATAAGGCACGTTTTCTGTACTGGGTTACACACTGCCTTGGAGCTTGTCTCGCAGCCGCCGCTCACGTGACCGAAGTGTCGGTCCCTCCCCCTACTGCTTTGCTCTGCGTGTCAGTCGTTTCAGTGTATCATTGGTTTCATTGGCTCAGTGAATGTTCCGCTCTGTGATTGGTTCAGAGTGCTTTAGAGTGTTCAGCGCACTTCCGTGGTTTGACAAGCGATAAACTGCTACAGTATAAAAGATGCACCAATATTTCTGAAAAATTTTAGGTAGTGCGGAGGATTGTATGACGTTAGTGGTGATTTTGGTGACTTTTGGTGACTTTTGGCGACTTTTGGCGACTTTTGGCATTTGTTTGGCAAAACTTCTATTTCTTAATAAAAACATGTGATATATAATTTGCTGTATTATTTTTTTATTTTTTTAAATGTTCAAAATAGAATATATACTATTTATGACTTCTAATAAAATAGTAAATAGAGTTTTGGGTTTCCAAATCATGGGTTGTGTGCTGGTTTGCAATGGTTAAATTTGTCCCCTAGAGGTCAGTGTTTCTCCGAGGCCTCAGACACGTTGAGACAATATTGCGACTGAGGTGTCAATGCTTCACGAGGCTCCATTCGCCCATCCCTAGAAAAAATCCATTGATGGAATAACTTGGTCATTCAGTATATTCAGGTAGTCAGCTGACATTCTTGAGCACAGACTGTTGCTGAACCTAGACCTGACTAACTGCAGGAGGCTTGTACCTATTTGCTTTTTTAAATCCAGGTGCCGACAATTTTAAGGCCAGGCAATGCATAACACAATGATTATAACTACAGCAAAAGCAGACCAAAGCAAAATATGTCTTCCTTCTCATGAAGTTCCATCAACAGGAAGGTTTGAAGACTGATTTCTGCTGAGACCAGTGCATTATGTTAAGTGTCCCTAGGAAAGACACTCTCGCTTCTGGAGTATGAATGTGGTGTGTGTGTAGCTGTAGCAACAATATTAGCTTACTCACACCAAGTATAGAGGTAAAATGTCATGGAGTGTCCAAAAAGCTTGATATCCACTGCCAAAACCTGACCCGCGTTATTGTAGCTGACAATTTCTGTTTTTTTTCGAGTCAACCTCTGGAACAACAGAATAAGGTTTTTAATATGGAAGTGTGTAAATACTGTAGAGACTGGGTCCATGGGAATGAGACAAGACAAGACTTAAACTAGACAATACAATTTTGGCCTAACAATTTATTTAATTATTCTGTTTTGGAACTATAGCTGCTTAAGGAGGTGTAACTCACTAGCGCTTAACCCCTTTTTGTCTGAACAAAATGTAAAAACCTCCCGGGGAAGACCCAGGACATTGGAGGGACTGGCCTCTCGGCAGGCCTGGGAACTCCTTTGGGTCCCACCGGAGGAGCTGGATGAAGTGTCTGGGGTGAGGAAAGTCTGGGAGTCCCTATTTAGACTGCTGGCCACCGATAAGTGGAAGAAAATGGATTGATAACCATAAAAACATGGGAAAAGAAATCTCACAAGATAATTCTCCTCACGTGTAGACGATCTTGTGTCAGTTTTGTTTTGCGAAATTTTGTGGCAGGAGATCTTTGCATCAGTCCAATTGTTTTGTTTTTGTCTTTGTCTCAGAATTGATATTGCAAAACATGAATCCGTAATGGCACCTTCTCAAAACAAGCCAAAATTAAAGATAGTTGAAAACTCCCGAGTGAACAGATATTACCTCCAAACACAAAAAGAATATCCTCCCAACTGCAGCTATTGTCTCTGCAGTGAAGACAGAAGATTTCATAAAGAACACAGTGCTCTTTACCTGCTATGGGGCTGTAGATTTACACATCTCCTGTTCAGGGTAGAGAAAGTGTGATGCCCCAGCAGCATCTGTCTGCCATGACAGAGAGAATAAGAAGAGCTCACTCACACACTGGAGTCATGACCTTTAGAACAAACTCAGAGAACATTATGGGTCTGGCTGTGATAAAGTGACACCACTGCAGGTTTAAAGGGCCCATATTATGCTATTTTCTGATCTATGTCATAATGTTGTTTCCTCATCAAAAACACACCCTGAGTTTTGTTTTGCTTCATCCATGCTTTTAACACATAAACCCTACATATTCAGGTGGAGTTCTTCTCTCAAACAGAAAATACTCTGTTCCACCTTGTGATGTCATGTGGTAATACAGGAAGTGTTCCACTGTGTTTGTAAACTTCATACACCTTCACTAGAATCATTTGGATCATTTCAGCCCTGGACTTGCCAATCTCTACTGAACTAGTAAAAGGTAAAAGGAGCTGTTAATTACAAACTACTGCTTCATGACGTCACAAGGTGGAACAGAGCATTTTGAGCTTTGGACTAATAATGCAGTATTAGGCAAACATGTGAATAAGTGAGTATATTGAGTATTTTTGTATGTTTATATTGATATGTCATAATTCCTTCTTGGAAAGTCTGTAGGACTCTCCATATTTGTACCCTGAAAAGGTTCCAATTTTAAAACAATCTGAAACTTATGAATATCACTAAAAATGCAAACAGGTGTTAATTCAATGTATAACCAACAATCACCCCCCAAGCCAGTCTAGTCTTTGTGGCTAGACCTGCTTGGAGGGTCTTTGTTGAAGGTGTTCTTACCTTCCTTCTCACAGCATGGGCTGGTGGACTTTATAAGAACTCCCTTTCTTGTTACTCGCCCTTGGCCCATATATATTTCCTGGTCCCTGTGTGGCCGCTCTGTGCTCCATGTCCAGGTAAAGTTCTAATCCTTCAGTCCTCATTCATGAAAAAAAAACAAAAAACATCATTGCTCCTTTTAGTGCCACCGTCTGGCTGTGGAACTGTCCACAGCCCAGCACCACTTCACTTTTGGAACCTGCTGAGCTTCAGGGTGACAGGTAATGAGTGCCTACTACTCCTGTCCATTCACAAAATGTCCAAATTCCTCCGTAGTTTCTCTGCTTGACCAAATTGTTGTACCTCAAGCCATGTGTGCGTGGTGGTGCACCTTCATCTGCAGTGACAGGTAACGCCCCGTGTAATGTTTTCATTCATAAAATTACCAAATTTTCACCCATTTGTCCCTTGTAGTCCTGCTGCTCAGCTGTAATCACTGTACCAGGCTCTTTACGCACAGTGCTGAACCTTCATCAATAGGGAAAGGTAAATACATCCTAAATATAATTTCAACTCCTAGAATGGGTTCTCTAACTATTAACCTGGTTGGATAGTTGGCATTGTGCCAAGGACGATGTGAGCCATCCCACGCCTCATTCCAAACTCAAAGAGAGCTGCGTAAATTGGATTCCCAGCTGTTAAACCCTGGGATCACGCACTCACCAGATTCTATCAGTGGTGTGTGCTCTTCTTAGTCCAGTTCTATTGTGCTTTAGGATTGATATTAACTTTTGCTCATCTCTTTGGGTGTCATCAGTGGTCAGGGCACGTGCCTCTGCTGTTTTTATTTAGTTTTGTTTTGCTTTGCCTACAGGTTTGATTCACTTTATCTTTGCTTTTGCTTCTACATTTTGTTTTGCTCAGTTTAATAGTTTTATTTTGCTCCACTGTGGGATTGCCTTTACCTGATCTGACAGGTTGTAGGCTTAGGCTGTATAACCTTTTAAGAACGAGTGTTTATGGGTGGATCCAGATTTGGTCTGTCTAAATTATTATTAACAAAGTAAAAAATGAGTTTTTCTTAATTTTGTTGCATTCTGGTGTACAGAAAACACACCAAATTTCTTCAGGTTGTTTATTTTCTGAACACAAGGGCTATTGTAGGCCGTAGCCAAAACAGCCATAGCCAGGAGAAAAAACAGCAGAAGTCTCAACTCACTGAACATAAACAGTCACAAGAACAATAAAAGTGATCAACTCTGAACTGAACACAAAATATCAGATCATTACAATATGTAAAAAAATAAATAAATATATATATGCAAATTCAGTGAAACCTGGATCTCTTTCTTTAATACGAGGCCTGTGCAAACTTATAGTTAGATTCTATTCCCCAAATTTGATTTGAGGTGCGACACTTTTATTATTATTCCAAAATATTAACTTCTCAATTGCCACATCTTCATCAACTCATGCAGGCAGGAACCGTAACATTAAATTTTTCATAACTGTGTCCCCAGATACGAGGTAAACATGTTCAAGTGGTAAATTACCACATTTTTATGTAGCACCTTTTTCATCTTCAAGGCACTCAAAGCACTTTACATCAAGGAACCACTCACCCATTCACACACACATTCATACACCAGTGTACACAGACACTGGGGTCGACATGGGTTTAAGTGTCTTGCCCAAGGACACAACGACAGTATTCATCTGTGGGATATCGAAGCAACCTGTGGGTCAGGCTATCTGAGAGCTCTACCAGTGATGTTTATCTCAACAGCTGATTTTGAACCGCCAACCTTTGGATCAGAGAACAAGCACTCTCACTATCAACTCAGCACCTAGAGCCAATCATGAATCAGCGCTAATGCAGCCTCTGCAGCTCAGTGAGTGAATTCTGGAGGTTCTGAGCTTTCATATGAGGTCTGTCCATAAACTGAGAATGGCAGAAACTTGTATATGTCCTCTATCTGCAGGTTAAGGCTCTGGCAATACAAGTTCACCTGTGATTGTAATGCCTTTTAAAAGAGTGCAGGCTATGCAGTTTCTTTAATTACATGCATGCATATACCATTACTTCAAATCATGATCAAAAATGCTTGGAACACCAACTTATAAAACCATATTGCCTCATGCAAACTAAAGTCCACACAGTGCAGCAGAGTACACTCACTGCCTCCCAATGAGCCGCAGCTGTGTGTGGGGTCAGACGAGGCCAGTGAATACATCAGGTCAGGTCCTGCATGTAAAAACAGTCCCAGAGCGCTCCTCTTTATGTCAGCCCGTTCAGCACCTCCTCACTACCACCACCACAGTACTCCCTCAGTACTCCCTCTCTGTCCTTCACAGTAACCCTTCATCAACCCCCACAGTACCTCCTCACAACCCCCACAGTACCCCCTCAGTAGCCCCCACATTATCTGCTTAGTATCCCCTCACTACCCCCCACAGTATATCCTCAGTACCCTTCTCAGCACACACTACCCCCCTCAGTACCACCAAAGTACCCCTTTAGTACCTCCACAGTACCCCTTCAAAATCCCGCACTCGACCACCCACACTCCTTTTCAGTGACCCTTCATTATCTTCTCCCTACCCCAAGTACCCCACCACCACAGCACCCACTGAGTACCTACTCATTAGCCACTAGATATCCCCCTCAGCACTCCCTCAATAACCCCCCCGTACCTCCTCAGCACACCCTCTGTACCCCCTTTTTACCCCCCACAGTACATCATCAGTACCCATATCAGCACCCCCTCCATACCTCCTTAGTATCTCCTCTGTACCCCACTTAGTACCCCTCTCAGTACCTCTTCAGCCTCCTCAGTATCCCCTCTCAGCAACCCCCAGCAGCCTTCAGTACCACCCCAGCACCACCTCATTACCTGCCTCAGTACCCTTTGAGTACCCCACAGCCCCCCTCTCAGTACCCCTTGAGTACCCCACAGCTCCCCTCTCAGTACCCCTTGAGTACCCCCACAGCCCCCCCTCTCAGTACCCCTTGAGTACCCCCACAGCCTCCCCCCTCTCAGTATTCCCAGTGTCCTCCTCTCAGTACCCCCTCGGTACCCCCCACGGTCTTCCCCCAGTGCCCCCTGCCTATGAGCACTCTGTCCTCGTCAGCACTGCAGTGGAGTGATGCAGATTGGGGAAAAACAGCTCAGATATTCATGAGTGAGCAGACAGTTCAGAGTCAGACTAACCTTGGCACTTCCACAGTAAACATGATGTACATTTACTGGATTACTGATGAGTGCAGACGGATCTCCACTATAGACAACTGAGGACCAAAGTTAAAACACCATTTTAAAGAGGCCAATAAGTAATTGTACCTGCATAAAAATGAGTGGTAAATTCATTATACAAAATACATACTTTGCAGTGACATTACGCTGGGTGTGTTCTACACATGTATCTCTATGGTGGAATGTTCAACAGTTATCATAGTGACACAATGTATACATTAGCAAACACTGTCAAGAAAAGATTTAAGTTCTGAAAACTCTAGAAAACACCTTGCCCTTCAATAAAAGGTGAGTGTGACTAACTGAAAAACATTTGGCTAATGCTAGCTAGTTTGTTTAACAGCACAAGTCAGCTTAAACAAATTAAATTCAAATCAATTCAATTTTAAGTTTCACAATGGTCACATGGTCACAATGTGTACATATGCATACGATATGTCAATGACCCTGTAAAAAACATGGAGTCCCAAATGATGACATAATTTGCAAAGTAAAAATATATTTGTGAATCCCCAGGTGCCACATTATGGGGAAAAGTAACACATAATAATAGCTACACTTTAATTATCCTTAATACAGCATAAACAAAGACAAAATTCATTATCAACCATTTTTTAGTAATTAATTATTAAATAATTTAACTTTAAGAGACAGTATAACGCAAAAATTATATTTTGAGCTTTCTACCATGTTATAATGCCGTTCCTTCTTCAAAAACATGCCTGAACAGGTTTCATATCCATACATGAGGCGATAGTGGTTAGAGCGTCGGTCCCCCAACCCGAAGGTTGGAGAATCGTCTTGCTTGGACCAAGTTCTGTCGTTGTGTCCTTAGGCAAGACACTTCACCCACATTGCCTAGTATGAAGTGGTGTGTGTGCGTGAATGATTGGTGGTGGTTGGAGGGGCCGATGGAGCAGATTGGCAGCCTTGCTTCCGTCATCCTGCCACAGGGCAGCTGTGGCTACAATAGTAGCTTACCATCACCAAGTGTGAAGTGAATGAATAATGACTACAGTGTAGCACTTAGAGAGGCTTTGACAAGCCTGTAAAGCACATTACAAGTGTAAGGCATTATTATGGTTCATTAAGTTTGTGATCTCTCCCAGGTCCTTTCTTGTGGTTAGCTGTAAGATTCTGTGCAAGGCTCCACCCACAAGTCTACATCATCTATTCTCCCACATGACAGTTCTCCATAAACATACAAAAGCATGATACAAAACTATACACTGCAACTTCACAAACCTGATGTGATTTGCAGTAGTTTCATTAGCGGGATACAAGCTGATTATGTTGTGACAGAACTCTGAAGGAGGAGTGCAAAGGGAGTGGGAGACTCAGAGTGTCAAAAAACTGAGTAAATGATGAGGAAAAACAACTATAACAGTCAATTTTACGTAATAGGCCCATTTTGAAGTGGTACAAGAAAATTAAAGGTTGTGTCCGAAATGGCAAACAAAAACCTGTTTTTAAAATGGATATTTCATGTTTTATTATCCAGGAGCTACTTTTTATTCATGTAGTACAAAAAAATAATTTTGGCCCCAGGATAATATATTTTAAATGTAATATTATGTTAGTGATGTTGTGTCTTCTTAGTGAAACCCATTTCAGTGACAAAATGGGATGTTTATAAGTATGAAATTAGTTCAGAGTGCTGTGAACTGTGTTGTTTGTTTTTCACAGTTTGAAAACGATCAAAATCTGGTGAGGCCCTGCAAAAATTGGTAATCCTGCCCTGATTTCTGTGCATATGGGACACAGCGAGAGCATGGGGGGGCTGAAGGTGTTTGGACTTTAAAAACACGGAGGAGAATTTGATGCAAGACTACAGATAATCAGAGACATGAAAACGTGATTCATCGAAATGTTATGTAATGCTTTGCCTGAAATTATCCGCAGTATGGCTTTAGTCACATCTATATCCATGGAGACAAGCAGGTGATGCAACCAGGCATAGTTGCAGGTCAGGTTTGTGGAGAGATAGTTCTGCTCATAGTAAGAATATAAGTTTTCCAATGTGTTTTAATTTGCAACAGTTGGAATAAACGCAAGACAGATAATCTTAAACTGAACGCAATCAGGACATTTCGGGACCATCCAGCTGAGAGAAAAACACAAACATCTTCCCTGCCCACAAATGCAAAAAGCGCTTACCTTCTGCACAACCTAATCCGTATTTTCACTCAAATAGTAGGCCTAGTACATCAGACAGCGTCGCCATATTTGTTTTGGTTCACTTGGGCACATGACCTTTGACCTCCGCACAGACCTCAGTGCTGCTCTGTGATTGGTCTGCTGGGCAAATTTGACCCTTATACCAGGAACATCTCAAGATGGATTCTCCTGGAGTTTATGAACTTACAAATATCACAGGAATTCATCTTGCTGTGTGATGTCACGTAGTACTTGAAATCGGTGGAGGCAAGACACTCGGTTCTTTACTGTTTTTTTAACGCAAAGCTGCACTGATTGGCAGTAAAGTTGCCAAAAAGCACTTGGAACAGTACACGGTGCTATTAAAACACTATATACTCAGCTTAGAAGCAAAAAAAAAAGTTGATTTAGTGTTCAGTTGCACTTTAATGCCATACTCTGGAACATTCCGAGCATAGCAATAACAAGGAGACAGGCAGGCGGCGGACCTTTTATAGTGCACCATAAAAAGTTCTCAAAAGTCAATTTGGCAAAATATGTGCCCTTTAAGTTGAGTAAGTAGAGGGTGAATGCTTCATGAAAACAAGATTATAAATAACACAGAAAGTCAACTTTAGTTTAAATGATAGGGTGAACATTAACCACAAGTTTCGGTTGTGTTTGGTAAAAAGGGCAAATAAAACACCGGATCTATAACCAATGAACTGCTCTTTACAGAAGGCTTGTGCTGCCCTATGATTTCTTTCCTGTCACTGATATAAATAATATATCCCACACTGTAATTACTTTCTTGTTTATGGCTCTGCGGCATACAAATGAGAAAATGACTTAACATTATATTTGATTCGCACCATGAAATTGTATTTTCGCTCGGGCTCGTTCTTTTTGCCTTTTTCTGAAGCATACGTGTCATTGATGGCGGTTTATTTATTTGCACCTCGGTCTCCTGTCGCACCTGTCACAGACGCCCATCTCTGCGGGTCAAAGGTCAGCTCCTGTTTGCATTACATTTGCAACGTGACAAGATAATGCTACAAACAAAATAGATTGCGTTCACGTTCTGATGTTGTAATTTGAGATGGAGGGCAGGGGCCAGTATATAACTCCGGAGAGATTCAGTTTTTGAAAGAAATATCCAAACTTATGATCCACAAATGTTGAATTTTATCATTATTTGTTTGTGAATGGATCCATAAACTTGTCATATTATTATAACAGTCAGAGGTTAGTAGTACTTCTTTTTCAGAGGACTTTTGTAGCAGCATACTTTTATTCCTACTTGAGTATTTTTATTTTATTTTTAAATTTTTTTATTGAAGCAGCGAGTAAAAGTCTGGATTATTCTTCCTGCTGTCGGTGACAAACTAATTTCTTATTGTCAACAGAAAAACTTTTAACATTTGTGTTTCTTGCACTGCTGCTTCAGATATAATTTAGTTTGTCTAATTTCTGTGTCTATCCTCTAAAAATAACTGATTTTCTTCATTATTTAATGTTTTGTTCTTTGGATTACATTAACTGAATCAAATGTTATGTCCCAATAGTTACTCTTTAAGTTACTCTAGCACTTTTCCCAAATACTGTTTTACTTTGACTTGAGTAATTTCTTGCTTTGTACTTCTACTTGAGTAATATTATTTTGAAGTAACGTTACTTTTACTTCCCCAGGGCATCTCTCTAGTATCTGAACCTCACAGTGTGCAGTGACAGAATAATGACTGCAGTGTAGTGCTTTGAGATGCTTTGAGAGGCTTGTAAAGCACCTGACAAGTAAAACAGTTCATGGGCCAGACCCCAAAATTTGACATTGGTACCACTCAAGGCGGCAAGAGCTATCAGTGATTTTTGAAAAGTTCCATATCTTATATTTGAGTGTAAAAGACTTTTGTGAGTGTCAGCGGTATCATAGATATCAACCTCTGAGGTGTACAAACCTTGTGTTGACAGGTGTATAATTTGGTTTAGGTGTGCTGCCTGTCACATAATGATTTAAACTATTGTGTTTGGCATCAATTCATGAAAAAAAACCAAAAAAAAACAGTCTTGTCTTTCATTTAAGTCCATGTGTTTGAGTCTCAGACAATTACTGTATTAACCACAGGTTTTCAAACTGTCTTACTACTTTTACCCCTGAAACCTCTCGGAACATGACACACATTTGCGATATGAAATTACTCTCTGGAATCTGAGGACTCAAAATGTACAATATGTCTTTACTGTTTCAAAGCGTCACAGTGAGCCGCAAAGTACAAGAATGATCCTCACATAGTCGATTCCCCCTTAAAACATTTCAAGAAAAAATTGTGAGAAAATGTTCTCACGTGACAGTTTGAAAATCTATGGTTACCATGGTAATTAAATAATTGTCTTTCTTTCAACTGAATTAAATGAAAGACAAGGCAGTAAAATTATTTCAAACACAATAGTTGAGTTTAAGTGCCTTTTTTGACACAAGGTTTGTTATTGAGGCTGATTTCTATGATATTTCTGAAACTCAGAAAACTCTACCAAACTAAAATATTAAGTTTAGCTGTGGAACTTTTCAAAAATCACTGAGAACTTTTGTCACTAGACGGAAATTATCGAAATTTTAACAGGCCCATGGATTAATAGGCACAATTGTTGTATTATTATTGTATTAATCATATGCCTTTAAATCCTGACACAATCCCGTCTTGGAGCACTGAAAAAAAAACAACACCTTGAGAACAACGAGGATGTTGAACTTTGTACCAGTTTTTCTTTCATGAGGATAGGCGCAGTAAGTACACAGATGGAATACAGTGGAATACAGACCTGACTTCCACCTCCAATCCAAACTATTTTGGGTTTCCATTCCTGTTACAGTAAATCCTGCCATGTTGAGGATGAGTAATGGTCCTAACCTTTCACCTTTCTAAAGGGATTGTGGACTGTCCTGATGTCACATGAACGCAACTTATCAACCCATCCACATATGCACATGGTCTGTCCAGCCAGATAACAAGGACAAAATGACAGCAACCATAATGACATATATATGGATTTAAAAAGGATGAACTATTAATTAACATGTCAGCAATTTGTTGTGTAATGAATGTGAAGCTGTCAGAAGATAGAAGCATGTGCTGCATTTTTAAATACTCTATAAATCAAACTAATATATGTGATAGCACTGAGGAGAGATCACACATCTACAACTAATCAGAAAGTTGAATATAGCTTTAGAAGTCCTGATTCTAGAGCAAATGGACACGGCAAATCCCAGGGTCACACCAACATAAGTCACTTAGAAACGCTGAGAACTGGACCAGTGATGGAAGAAGTACTCAGGTTTGTTACTTAAGTAAAAAGTACAGATACTGGAGCAAATAAAAAAGCAACAACTCAAGTAACATGGGAAAAAAAAGTACCTGTTTAAAAATGTACATAAAGAGCAAAAGGTAAAAGTATTTCAAGGACTTTTTCAGGTCTTATAAAGCTTCCAGTGTATCTTCTTTTGATGAAGATTTGTGCTGGATTTTGTTCAACAGAAACAACCAAATTGATCGTTTTTGTTCTGTCTCAAAAAAAAAAACAAAAAAAAACTTTAACTTTTCAGTCTTGTTCAAAAATGTAGAGGTAACGAAAGTGCAGATACCTTCTCTCAAATGTAGTGAAGTCAAAGAAAAAAGTAAGTGAAGAAAGATGCCTTAAAATGTGTATTTAAGTATAATACTTTCCTACTTTTACTTTATTATGTTCCACCACTGAACAGGTAACATGTCCAAAAAGCCACTGTACAAAGTTTGCCCCAGCAGCACTACATTCTTCACCGTTCTGCTCCGATCCGTGGGGCATTTCACCCTGATGCTGTACAGGAACTGTCTTGGATGTGTATTCAAGGTAGGATTGGGCGAAAAAAATAATATCACAAATTTGTATGAGCCCCCATTGTAATCCCAATTTTATCATGATTCACGGTGCTTTGTAACTATTTACAGTCTTTTAGAGGTACTTAAAGCTACCTGCTGTTTCTGGAAAATGTATACTTCACTGTGATTGGTTAATCCACCTGTCACTCAGTCAAAGCATGATGGAGGCTGACCAATAGGAGGTGTGGGTGGGGGGAAGTGTTTTTGAGTATTTTAGTATCAAACAAAAAAAACAAAACAGGGAATCAGGAAATGGCAATTTGACCTAAATATCAGATCGTCACAGGGGTGAGATCACCATATTGCCCAGGCCTTATTCACAGTCGACTTTTCTGCACAGGGATAAACTTTTAGTCCGTTCAAAACTCCCTAATGTCCTTCAGCACTGCAAACAGTTACACAACCCAGGCATTCAGAGCGAGTTGTGAGAGACACAGGATGAAATTGAAAATGTGTAGTCTATTGGGTTGTGTTTAATACTGGAGTTTTCTAAGTGACTGCGGAATGGTGTTTATTTTGTCCCAGATCGGGAGTGCAATCCAAAGAGTGAGTCAGAATTCTGACAGTGAATAAAAAAAAACAAACAACTCTTTCAATACAATGTTATTTTCTACATTAAATCTTAGTACTTTCTTTTATATTCCCATGTGTCTTATATCTGTGTAATCCCTCAGTCGTCCAGATTCATAGTGGTCCATGGTGTATACTGGTCTGTCTTGTTCTGATACAGCTCAAGATCATTCTAAAGACATTCAGTAAAGGTTCATTTCTGTGAATGTGACTTTTTTAGTACCAATACTTGCTCAAATGAGTATATAGTTTCAATACTACTTTTTGTATCGAATAGTATCTGATTTTCTATACTTTTGACAAGCCTAGTCTGGACAAAATGGTCTTTGGATGGCCAAAGATTGAGGCCCAGTCCTTGGCCCCACCAGTGCTGTGTAGAAGCAGCACATTTCAGGGGCTAGCATTAGCACGCTGAAAGAATTTGGAAATGTGCTTCATTTAAACAAGATCAGATACACTTCATTTAACGAAGAAAGTGCATATTTCAAGCCAGGTGTTGGATGGATTAGCATGGAAAATGCTTTATCCATAATCCATTTGTTTTTACCCCACGAGTGAGTTTTATATCTGTCAACTCCTACTATAATTCAGAGTGTCTGGAAAATACAAGCTGGCCAAGAAAACTTTGAAATTCCAAATATAAAAAGCTTAAAGGTGCTCTATGTAACTTGTTTTGTTCACTCGCTGCTTGTCCCCATGAAGATATTATGCCTGGAATGTTCCATAGTATGTCATTAAACTTATCTAGGTTGCATTTAATCAGTAATTTTTTTTTTTATTAACTTATTTTGTGGACATGATTTCTTCAGTGGGTTATATTCTCTGGACCTGTGCCGAACGAATGAGAACGACTTTGTGGAATATGTTGATGTTTGACAGAATCAGAGCCTCAAAGGTGAGTGAAGTCCAAATCCGCATTTTTGGCTTTTCTGTAAAAACATCTTTTCTGTCAGCGTTGTGGTGATTCCAGGTGAAAATTGTTTGCATATACGAAAAGACGAGCGCTGTAGCTTTCATTTGATGTGTAGATTGTTTGTGTGGGTGACGCAGAAGTACATGTACATTCCTGTAGAGTTGTAAAGTAGGCCCGGGCCATCGGAACGTTTACAAATTAACAATTTTCGCGATAATATCGTAAATCGCGATTTATTTTGGTCACGACAATCGTGAGTCTAAATTTTATATCGTCCCATCCCTAGTGGGCAGTATTGATACTTTGCAGTGACATCAAGCTAGGGGTGTTCTGCATGTATGTGTATGGAGGAATGTTCAGCATGCACAATGCACACATTAGGAAGCACTGCCAAATAAGTTTTTAAAAACACATTTTGAGGAGCCTATGATCAATATGAGTGTTCACGGTCCTGTTTAGGTGTTTGATTGAACAAAAAGCTGAGAATGACTAACTGAAACACTGCTGGCTGATGCTAGCTAGCTTGTGACTGTAATGTTATTTGAGGGACGTTGTTTAGCCGCACAAATCAGCTCACCTGTTGTAGTTTCATCTATGTCACTTCTTTATGGTCAGGTTGTGATAAAACAAACAACTAAAACAAACAATTACAGTCTAACTTGAGTAACAGACCTTCAGACAGAGCAGTGCTTACAGCTAGCATCACACCCCCATGAAATATTGATGACATCGGCTGTATCAATAAAGCTGCTGGCTCCACACAGTAACACACATGGAGCTGTAGATGGAGCTGAAGATGAGTCCCTGTGTCCCACCGGAGAAGAAGCCATGACCCTGGAAGCTCTCACTGTAGACATCAGCCAACAGATCCTGGCCTCCAACAATAACTCGGATGTGTTCCTCCTGGTGGGCCTCAAAACTATGAATGACATATATGGAATGTTACATACACTTCGCTACATAATTCTATATATCTTGCACAATATATCTGATGTACTCCATATGTATATAAAATGTATAAAGTAGTAAACAAAGAAAAATGCATTAAATGAAATAGTGTGTTCAAACTTTTGACTAGTCGTGTACAGCAGAATGAACTGATAATTAACCATAGAAGTTATTTATTCTACTCTTTACAGCTCAAACTTTACATTATTACATAAAAATGTCAGAAAGTCTCGCCACTATAGCAAAGAAGTGGTGTACACGATAAATATTTAGCCCTAAAGCACACTACTAGTCAAAAGTATGGACTCGCTTTTTCATTTATGTTTCTTCTTTATTTCAGTTTTTATGTACACTGTAGATTCTCACTGAAGACATCAAAACTGTGAACGTCACGTATAGAATGTAGTAAACAAAATAAACTCAAAATAACTCCAAGCTTGTTTTACTCTTTGCTTTGAACCCTGGTTTGGACTTTTTTTTTTTCACCCTGACGAGGCACGGCTGTGGAGTGAAAACTATTTTATGTGAGTTCATCAAGGAGCTTTTTGAGAGAAGGACAAGAGTTTGCAGCTCTGTCGACAAAGTAAAGGGTTTGAGGACTTGAACAGATTTTTTTTTTTTTTTTTTACCACTTTATTCCATAGATCTTGCTTCATAGATTTGATGCATTCTATGTATATATAAAATGTAGAAAGTAGTATAGTAGTATATAAAGCAAAAAATTTAAAATGTACTGAATAAGGTGTGTCTTATTTTGACTTTTGACTGGTAGTACAGGAGTCGTGGTTGCTTCAGTTCTGTTTGTGATGGAAGCTCAGGTTGTGGTTGATTTCATGCTAAAGGCAAAGAGCGAAGGAATTTTTTTTTTTTTTTTTTTTGACGCCTTCAGTGAGTATCTACAGTGTAAACAATAATGCAATAAAACATGAATGAGAAAGTGTGGCCTAAATCAAGAACTAGGAAATGGTTGAGCCCGACCCCTCCGACACTTGAGGACTGGTTTGGTATCAGTTTTGAAAACATTTAAAATGGAAAAAATGTGATGTATGCATCCAGATTGTATCCCTCTTTTTGACTCTTGAAAATGTATTGTGTGGAATTAATACTGACGTCTCTAAAATAGAACTCTTCCTGTAATTTTCAATACATTTTTCAGCTTTTCTTCACAATTTGCTTCTTGATTGTTGTGCTGGTGATATTTACAACATGTATTATCCCACCAAAATGAAATAGTAATATGTACCATTTAGAGAAATAGTCATATGCACTTTAAAGGCACAATGTATTCTTAAAAAACCCACACAGACCCAGTTGTATTCTCATTTTGCTTCCAACATTGCTGCTGTCTGGAAATTGTCTGCCATTTTGCAAACTTTTGTCTGAGAAAAAATCACATTACTGTATTCTTTCCGCATCTAATTGTAAAACATTTTATTGACAGAACTTGTAAGAAAGATTTGTGTGCGTCGCTATACTGCACTTTGGGGTGAGGTGTTGCTGTGTTGGTTGTTTACCTTACTGCACTCTGAAAAAGCAGTTTTAAAGCTAGTGTACAAAATCATGCAAAGGGTAGCTAGACACATACTTAAATACTTTCTTCTTCCTTTTGTGGTTTCATTATTAGGTATCCTAGATTTAAGCCTTGGTCATTCTCTCTTCTTTTCAAATAAACTGACCCAAAAGATTCAGCTCCTGTGAATATTAAAACCGAGAAGTTAAATACTCAAACATGGTCGCACAATAAGGTTAGTTTATTTCAGTGACGCTCAAATTAACAGAGTTTTGCACTTCACTCATTGGTTCTGCAGAAATCCACCATGTTTTTCGGTTCTCTATGAGATTTTTTTTTCCTTGTATGTAGCCATATTTGTTTCGGTACAGACAGACCATGTGTGTCCCCGATTTGCTAACCCACCTGTCAGTCACACCCATTTGCATTCTGGGAGCTTCACTGGTGATCAGACTCACATCTTCATAAAGTAAGCCTGCCATGGTTGGTGTTGACGGTCTTGTGGGTGACTGGCTGGCACACTGAACTTCTTTTTTTTTTTAAACATTATATTTTGATTTTGACCAACTAAAATGTGCAACAATGGAAGTTAAAGACTCTTGGATCGTGTGATCGTTTGAGAGCAGTTTGGCGAGCAGTTTGTTTTTTTCTGTATGCATGGCAACCCTTCATGGTGCTGGCTGTGCTAACCAGTTAGCTCTAAAATGCTATGGACTTTTTACATCAATGCAACAGACCTTCTACACTAAATATGGAAAAAGATGTTCCAGAGAAAACTCATCACTGACTGAACTAACAGAGTAAAAGAAGAGTGAAGCTCTCTTTTAATGTTAATTTTATAATGATCATTTCTGATTATTCATGTTTTGATTTGTTGTCTTGTGATTTTAATGACTTTCTTATTCCATTAAGCACCTTGAATTACCTTGCGTATGAATTGTGTTTTTACAAATAGACTTGCCTTGCCTTAGGAGAGGCTTTCCTGTTGTGTGTCCAGACTTCGACTGCTCCCCCCCGGAGACTGCTGTGATGCCTGAGCTGCAGAACAGCAGACAATGAAGACACAGAGGGACACTTTGGTCCTGAGGCTGTTACTCTTCTCAAACTGCCCTGACACTGGATGTGATGACCCTACTTGACCAGTGCCCTTATTGAGATACACTGAAACTTTTGTTTGAGCTTTCTGCCATTATTGTATTTTACTGTTTAATGTGCTTAAATTACCCCTTGGAGAGAAACAAACTGAAACAAAGTGATATTGATTGATTCATTGATTCATTGAAGTATGTATTCTGGATCCCAGTTAAACTGAGAAGGCCAGTGGACAGTGGAGCTTCACATACAATATAAAGTATGTACAGAAGTGGAGCTGAGAGTAAATGAGATGGATGGAGGTCCTGATAGAGCTGGAACTGCTGCTGGTACAGTTGATGGAATGTGGTTATTTAGAGGCAGCAGACTAATGCAGCCGACTCATCTGATCCATCCACTGCTTATGTCCCTAAAGCTCCAAACACAATCCAAACAGATCACGACTCAACTTGAAGAAATCCCCATGACTTCAACTGGCTTTAGCACAACCTTACTCTCCATCTGTGTTATGTAATATACCCTTAAACAATATGTGTTTTTGGGGTTGATGTCTTCCCATTTGTGTAATATTGATATGTAGATCTTTTGGGTATATAACACAAGTATACATTACAAAAGTACTGAAAATATGATAGTAATTAATACTAAAACTAGTATTAAAATTACAGACTCACTATAGATACTACAGATACTAAAAAAGTTACATCAGCAGCACAGAAATGTGTCTTTCCTGAATAGCTTTAGAATGATCTGGAGCTGTATCTTTCAGAAGTATAAGACACATAGACCAGTATACACCATGGACCACTATGAACCTACCCTGACGATTGAGGGATTACACAGATATAAGACAACATGGGAATGTAAAAGAAAGTACTACCATTTTGTGTCAAAAACAACATTCTACTGTCTCAATAGTGTTTCTTAGTATCATTGTGGTATCGGAAGTCTTTTCCTTAGTATCAAAATCAAGTCTGAAGCTTTAGCATCGAGACAACACCAATTACACTTCATTTATTTAGTCATTGTCTTTTTATTGTTTTATTTCTTTTTGTACCAGATCTACTCCCTGCATGCACATGTTAGGTTCCCATGGTTCTCAGGGATATTACATTGACTTCCATTCATTTCCTGGACTGATCCTAACATTAAAATGCATATGATTACTCAATTCACTAACACAGTTAGGATCATTTATATTTTACTAAAATTCAAGTCTGTACTTTAAGTTAAAAATGTTTCTTGTGTGTAAATTGTTCCTTCACTTTCAATGGAGTTTTCAGTGTAGGTGACACAGGTAGAGGGATTCTGCTTTAGATCCTACTTCCTCTGCTATTTTTGTACTATTCTTTTCAGTTTTTATCCACAAACTGCCTCTTAACAGTAGTATCCCACCAAACCAAGTCAGAATTTGAAAAACATGGAAACCTGTCAGATCGACCATAGTCACTACTTGCGTCCCAAACCCTAACCTCTTTTTACCCCTATCACAACTTTTAAAGACAAGGTTTTTACTTCCGTCGGGTATTAACTGCTAACACATAACAAAATTAGATCACATGTTACCATTTGCTGTTTTGAAAATGCTATATTCGCAGAAAAACAACGTATTAACATGTTTTATAAGTTTTACTTTTGTGACACTCTGAGTCTTCCCTCCCTTTGCTCTCTGCGCTAAGCCACTCCCCCTTCAGAGCGCTATCACCCTCTAATGAAAGTACAGCACATTGCATCAGGTCTGTCAAGTTGCTGTGTACAGTTTTGCATCATGTTTTTTGTATATTTATGTAGAATTGTCATGTGGGAGCGTGGATGACATAGACTTTTGAGCTGAGCATTGCACTGAATGTTACAGTTAACCGTAAGAAGGGCTTGAATAGGGCCAGGAGGAGAGACATGCCTGGGTGACATCTAAAACCTCTTCAGGCATGTTTTTGATGAGGGAACAATATAACAGGGGTAAAGAGGTTAAAATAAGTTGATTTTGCATAATACTCCCTCTTTAAACACACATTGTTGAGCTAATAATAAAGGATTTATGTCATGGGCACCTCGTTTTTGTTCCCATATGAGAGGCACATCGCTCGCTATTTTAGTCCCACAATGTGTGACACACACACACTCATATCCTTCTTGATACCCTCTGTTAGTATCATGTCTGGCAAATGTAATGACTAATGTTTATTTTTTATAGTTAACTAGTCAGCGATTATGTTTTCGTCTAATCAACTAGTCAAACATTTAATTGTATTGTAGATGTATATTTTTTTAAACACATTTTTAACTGAATGTAGGTGGAAAATATGAAGGTTTCTAACTCAAGAATATGTATGAATAAAGTGTATCTTTGATGAGAAGACAAAATTGTTCTGATTAGTCAATTAATGGTTTCAGTTCTAGTAATGACAAGCCTTGTGCAATAGTAATGTATGAATCATTTATAATTACTGAACATTGTTTTTTCCAGGTGTCCCCAAACAGAAAGTCGTGTATTTCAGGGCGACACTGTGCTGCTGCAATTAGACTGGAATAAAACATTTTGCTACTAAACTGTGTAGATGTTTTTTTGTTTAGTTTTTTTTAATTATCTACAGTTCCTATGTTTGGCAACTTTAGAGCAAATTAGGTAAACTTGTAGCTTTCTGTTCAAAAACACCTAAGTCTAATTGTGCACTGCCTTCACTGGCCATTGGGATTGCAAGTACTATGTTACATCACACAAGACTACCCTGATTACAGCCAGGTGTTTCTGATTCCAAACACTTGGCTGCAGTGTGGATACCTGTTAGACTAATAACAGTGCTGTCCCCCACCTCCCACTCTCTTTAGACCACAGGTACTGCTCAGTCCAAGCTCTATTTGAAATGTGGCTGTGGGTGGAGTTTAGGTGTTGAGTCACACTTTTGAAAGTCAGAGCACACAAGGACCTCAATCGAAGAAAGTAAAGTTTCTCTCAACTCCACATTGTTTCATACTGCCTGATGAAGAGTTTGCAGCTGTTACCCTGAAAAGAAACTAAATGTTCGTCAATATAAAGAACTATAAAAGGCAAAATGCCCCTTTGCCATGTGACAATGTCCTCTAAGAAAGGCCTGAAAATGTGATTATTGCACACTGGTAAATCAAAGTACTTTTGGGAGCCTTGTCATCACCAAAAAGCTGGTTCCAAACTTTAAAAGAGTCTTGAAATATTGGATTCTTGTCATACAATGTGTTCTTGATTTTCTTTTGGGCCACTCATCAAGAACAGGGAGGTAAGTGTCCTTAATATACACATGTTCTTGTCACAAAGCACCCAGTCTCCCCCCCACATCAGCACCAGAGGCACAACTGCCCAAAATAAAAAAAATATATATATAACACATATTACGCATTATGTGTATTGCCATCGGCCTTTAAACATGCTCGAGTGCCTTTGGTAGCTTTGGTATGGCATGATTTAGATCATACAATAAAGACCATGTTCTGACAATCGACACTTTGTTCTCACAAATCTAAAAGAAGAGCATTACTGATGAAAAATCACACAGCTAGTTAGCAACATTTTCGGACCGTTAATTCATTCAATTTTAATGAACATGATGGTGGGAGAAATGCTCCTATTTTGATGTATGAACTTTAAACAGTACAGGAGACCTGAGGGGAGTGCACTTATTCAACAAAGCAATATACAACAACAGGTTTGTTTTTGATGAGGGAACAATGTTATAACATTCACTTGTCTCCAGGAAGTGTTATAATTAAGAAAATATTTGGGGGAAAAAAACTACTCTTACAGATATGTTTAATGCCATACTGTGGAACATTACAGGCACAGCAATTATATCTCAGTGATTCTTCAGTAGAAAACACTAAGCACAGCGATTTGTAAAAATCTTTCATAAAAATTAATTGGCATACTTCTAAAGTTCAGTCTGATGGAGTGCTGCATACTGGAGCTAATACTCTTGACGTTTTTGAACAATTTTGATGAAAATGTAACTAAAACATTTCAAGTTGTCCACCACAGTTCAGGTAGTTAATCTGTTCAAAACATTTAAAAACTATATATGTGAATAGAATTGCATTAGATTATATTAGACGGCTGTAAATATTCACAAAATACCCAAAGTAAACTTGTGAAAATATGTTTCTTCAAAATTCAGTTTGTAAAAGTAGTGTTATAGAGCTTTTTCAGTTTTCAAACAAGCCCTCTCCTCTTTGCTTACATATCACTACATCACCCGTCCTGTAAAATGGACCAGTCCAACTACTTAGCCTTACTAAACTGTCCAATCATGTTACTACAAGAAAAACACTATTAAACTACTTTAATCGTATATTTTGTCATAGAGAATTGCCTCAAGTGCTTTAATTTCATAATCCCTAATGCTATCACTTTTCCAGAGCAGAGAAACCCAGCTGTCAGTTACCACATTTTTTTCACTTGGGCCCCTGTAGAAATCACAAATATTAGCTCTGATCTTCTCTGACAGAATCCTACTCTAACCTTCTGCACACTCACTGGAGGTAAACACCCCACCTAGAGACGAGGCGTTTAAGGACACTTCAGAAACCTGGGTAAAATGCCTCCGTCAAAGCTCGGATGGCAAAATGGAGTAGAGCTTTGTCATGGTTTGAGGCATTCAAACGCTGCAAAGTGAAGCCTGACACATAGTAATGAGTCACCAGCAGTGATGGGAGGAAGACTCTGAATATGTCTTTAGTTGTAGAATACTGAATACCTGGATTCACTGTCTCCTTTGACTGTTTCAATTTTAAGTTTTTTTGTCAAAATTGAGTTAGTCATATATTCTTTCTATACACTTGTATCAAGATTTGCTAAGGTTCTGCCAGTTATTTTAGGTTTATATGAGCGAAAACTCATTTTCCGATTCCATTGTGCTCGATGAGTGGTCAGAACTTTACAATATCTCCGAACGAACCAGAACACATAAAACTTTATACGTCTAAGGGGACAAATGCATTTTGTGACATATTGTGTAATACGTTTGCGTAATCCCTCAGTCGTTTGGTGTTCTGTAAAACTTTCACACATACTTCCACTTTAGGTTGCACTTTCTTATGTAGCTTAAAAACGCGACCTAGCACCACACAGCATTATAATGGTTTTCTGTGCAGCACTTGAGGAATGTTACAGTGAAAGCAGAGCTGTTCTGTCTGTTTTCAGAGCTTTTAACCATTTACCCTCTCAAAGTTGTATTTGGAGTGATTCATGCATATTTGTGTAATCCTGTAACTCCTGGATTCAAGACCTAATTTTTACCACCACTGCTCTGTACTTTGTTCTCCAATTTAATTTTCTTAATCGTTGATATATATAGGACACAGGACTTGGCAGCATGGTGTTTATTACAAATGACCTGTTACTTTTATTAAGTCGTTATAAATCAATATTGCGATATAAAATGTCCAAATTATAACACAAAGATTTACAGGTGTCATAGAGTGTAACTTTAGAGACACAAGCACAATATGTCTTCTTTAAACAACTAATTAACCATGCTTTTGAGTACTTCTGCTTTGGCATTTCATGCTTAGAACTTAAAATAATGGTTACTGGTGTGTTTCAGATTCTCTAATGTGATGATGTCATTCTTCCAGATGGGGTCAAGAAAGAGTCAGACTCCCCAAGGTAAACACTGTACTCTGTCCGGGAAATATCTAAACGATAAACGCAGAACTGTTTTACCCTTTTACTTCTTGTATTACTACATAAATCTGCATTTTAACAGCATTTATTTTAGCTGCCCCCATCTGTATTGGCTATAGAATGTTGTGATGTGATCTGAAGCCCAGCAGCACCTTGTTTTCTACACTATTTCTGCACTACTTTGAACTGGGGTCAGGCAGTGGAGGGAATTACATTTGAAAAATCACAAAACAAACAGGTTAGCAGTTTTTAAAAAGCAAAATATAGCAGTGTACTTTACAACCAAGCCACAGTTGAGCACCATATAAATATTTGTGACTGTTTTGCTCTCACACTAAACCAACACTGTAACTAATGCTTTTTACAGATGCTGTGACAGCGCTTTACAGATTTTAGGAAAATAACTCATCCATTTAGAATCAGAAGGTTTTATCTGTGTTTTGGGTACTTCTGAGATATTTACGTTTACAGTTTTGACCTTTTGCATAGGACAAAAAAAAAATGTATTGCATTTTGTAAGTGGGTGGTCTCGGAAGGGGTCATTGCAGATCTCTTTTGTATGTCTCTTTTATTCCCATAACATTTATAATTTGTTTAAGGTGAAGTAAAATATATTCATACAGTGTAAAATGCATTAACACATGTTCTAGTAACATTTTAACCAAGAGGCAATAACACTACTGTAGGCTACAACTTTTAACTACAGGCCGATTAACAATGAAGCATCAAATACGATCCAGATATAAGTGGATAAAGTGATGTTTGATATTCATTAATAAATAGAAGTTAAACATTTGTTTTTGGTTCCTGCTTTGTTTTTTTTGTTTTCAAGGCTCCACTTGCTGCTGCTCTAATTTATTTAGTTAGTTAAAAGTAAGATTAAACTTCAACTTTCTTTTGATTTTATATTTGTCACTCATAATGACGCAGAATGTATTTACTGACATACACAAAATCTGAAATTTGGGCGTAAATGTTCTTTTAATATAAAAAAAACAAAAACTGTCTTCAATAACAGAACAACAGAAGGATGGGACATCAACATGCCAAAGCACCTGACTGTGACTGGTCTATTTAAATTTACGCTGTGTTCTGACTGGTTCAGACAGATTGAACCTTATAACACCAAGTTAATCTTTAAAACAGCAGATCGAACCATCTGTTTTTGCTCATAAAATCCTCAAAAAGACACTAAACTCTATACAATGTTGATACAGTGCACAGCAGGCAGCCAGGAAAGAGAATATACATAAATAACTCAATTTCAACAAAAAAGTTAGATAGAACCTTCTAATTCTAAGGGGGTGAACTGCATTCTGAATATCATCAAGAGACAGTTCCAGAATACAGTGAGTCAAAATGAGCATTCTGAACACGTAATCCTGGTCCATGTATTCAGTTACTTCCCAATAGTGAATGAGGGAGAGGCTGTGCAGATCAGCTCGTCTGTCTGCCTCAAGCTAAAGCTGTAGAGACATTACAGTTAATGGAGATTGCAGCTCACAGTGCCCCAGATGAAACAGAATTAACTTTAATGGAGGAATAGTTTTTACAGGCAGGCAAAACAACGGTTGTGATTACAAAGGGCGCTTATGTCCTTGTGTCGCCAATAACACTCTTGGTTTCAGTTGGTAGAGGATTAATAATGAAAAAGCTGCTATGGCACATGGTGAATAGAAAGTGTGCCCCCGGGGCCTTGACAGTAGTGATGGTGGAGAGAAGCTGGGTGTCAGTCTGAAATTCTCTGTGTAGACTCTTTAAAATCCTGTGTCATCAGAATGTTCAAAATTCTGGAGAGGAGGAAGTGTTACTTTGCTCCTCAGTTAAAGGGCCTGTAAGCGACGTGATTTATATGTATTCTTGTCAAGATAAATGCGCTTTACATCATACATTGTCAGGTAAAAGTTACTAAATAAGAAAAAGTAAATAAATAAAAATAAGGCTGTAAAATATAATCTGTTCATTTGACATAGCATTTCCCTGGTAATAACTAATACAGAAGCTACTGGCAAAACCACCTCTTATCATATAATCAGACAGATTGTTACTAAGAATCATGGGAGACCAACTGCCTGACCCTGTCCCAGACATGGCAGTGTTTCTATGGCTGTGTCCAAATGTCCATCCTAGTCCCTGACCCCTCATTCACGTCATAGACCCCAGAGCGTTTCAGACACACAGATGTCTGGGTGAAAACAAGTCTCCTAAACACTGATAAAACTTGAATTTTGTCATAAATAATGATCAGATTTGACTGGCATAATGTTTATGGACTAATATTACTCATAAAAGATCATGTCAAGTTGGATCTCATGTAAACAGATAGAATTTTTTTTTTTTTTTTTTTTCATCCAAGAAGTGGAAATTATCACTCTTTTGACAGCGCAAGCTAAGGTAAGTGTCTAACGCTAGCAACTTATAACCAAACCATAACGGTTTATTGTCTTCATAATCAGGATCAACATTATAATCTGCCACCGGCTTCTGCAGGCTTCTATCTACTGTCTGCTTCTACCTGCTGTCTGCTTCTATCTGCTGTCTGCTTCTGCCAGCTGTCTGCTTCTACCTGCTTCTGTCTGCTGTCTGCTTCTATCTGCTGTCTGCTTCTATCTGCTGTCTGATTCTGCCTGCTGTCTACTTCTATCTGCCTGTCTGCTTCCGCCTGCTTCTGTCTGCTTCTATCTGCTGTCTGCTTCTGCCAGCTGTCTGCTTCTACCTGCTTCTATCTGTCTGCTTCTGCCAGCTGTCTGCTTCTACCTGCTTCTGTCTGCTGTCTGCTTCTATCTGCTGTCTGCTTCTATCTGCTGTCTGCTTCTGCCTGCTGTCTGCTTCTATCTGCTGTCTGATTCTGCCTGCTGTCTGCTTCTATCTGCTGTCTGCTTCTACCTGCTGTCTACTTCTATCTGCCTGTCTGCTTCCGCCTGCTTCTGTCTGCTTCTATCTGCTGTCTGCTTCTGCCAGCTGTCTGCTTCTACCTGCTTCTATCTGTCTGCTTCTGCCAGCTGTCTGCTTCTACCTGCTTCTGTCTGCTGTCTGCTTCTGCCAGCTGTCTGCTTCTACCTGCTTCTGTCTGCTGTCTGCTTCTGTCTGCTGTCTGCTTCTATCTGCTGTCTGCTTCTGCCAGCTGTCTGCTTCTATCTGCTGTCTGCTTCTGCCTGCTGTCTGCTTCTGCCTGCTGTCTGCTTCTGTCTGCTGTCTGCTTCTGTCTGCTGTCTGCTTCTGTCTGCTGTCTGCTTCTGCCTGCTGTCTGCTTCTGCCTGCTGTCTGCTTCTGCCTGCTGTCTGCTTCTGCCTGCTGTCTGTTTCTGCCTGCTGTCTGCTTCTGTCTGCTTCTGTCTGCTGTCTGCTTCTGTCTGCTGTCTGCTTCTGCTGCCTGCTGTCTGCTTCTGCCTGCTGCCTGCTTCTGCCTGCTGTCTGCTTCTGCCTGCTTCTGCTGCTGTGTCTGCTTCTGTCTGCTGTCTGCTTCTGCCTGCTGTCTGCTTCTGTCTGCTGCTGTCGCTTTTGTCTGCTGTCTGCTTCTGTCTGCTGTCTGCTTCTGCCTGCTGTCTGCTTCTGCCTGCTGTCTGCTTCTGCCTGCTGTCTGCTTCTGCCTGCTGTCTGCTTCTGTCTGCTTCTTCCTGATGTCTGCTTCTGTCTGCTTCTGTCTGCTGTCTGCTTCTGCCTGCTGTCTGCTTCTGCCTGCTGTCTGCTTCTGCCTGCTGTCTGCTTCTGCCTGCTGTCTGCTTCTGCCTGCTGTCTGCTTCTGCCTGTCTGCTTCTGTCTGCTTCTGTCTGCTGTCTGCTTCTGCCTGCTGTCTGCTTCTGTCTGCTGTCTGCTTCCGTCTGCTGTCTGCTTCCGTCTGCTGTCTGCTTCCGTCTGCTGTCTGCTTCCGTCTGCTGTCTGCTTCTGCCTGCTGTCTGCTTCTGTCTGCTGTCTGCTTCTGCCTGCTGTCTGCTTCTGTCTGCTGTCTGCTTCTGTCTGCTGTCTGCTTCTGCCTGCTGTCTGCTTCTGTCTGCTTCTGCCTGCTGTCTGCTTCTGCCTGCTGTCCGTTTCTGCCTGCTGTCTGCTTCTGTCTGCTTCTGCCTGATGTCTGCTTCTGTCTGCTGTCTGCTTCTGCCTGCTGTCTGCTTCTGCCTGCTGTCTGCTTCTGCCTGTTGTCTGCTTCTGCCTGCTGTCTGCTTCTGTCTGCTGTCTGCTTCTGCCTGCTTCTGTCTGCTGTCTGCTTCTGTCTGCTGTCTGCTTCTGTCTGCTTCTGCCTGCTGTCTGCTTCTGTCTGCTTCTGTCTGCTGTCTGCTTCTATCTTTCTGCTTCATTTGTATTGTGTCCATTTAAAGGCTTGTTGTCGCGCTGTTGTTTTTTCTGACTCTTGTGATGTCTACATTGACCGGTCTAGTGGCCACTAATGCTCTACCACTTTTCAAGGTGCATAGTCGGCCTTTTGAGTGCACTACTTTTTCACCACCTGGACATTTGTACACCTACAGAAAAATCTGTAGGAGTGAAAAAAGAAACAACAAAAAAAAAACTGTTGTGGGCTCAACATCATAATTTCCTGTCAAATAAATAAAGTAAATACTGTTGTAAATATCCTTAAACTTGGGTCTGATATTACTCAAATACTTGTGCTTTCATTTGCTAAAAACATCTTGATTTCTCATATTTTCTGATATTCTGTGGTTAATCCTAGTTTTCCCCATCAAAATCACGTTATATTCCACTTCACTTTTCCCCTTGGTTGCCTCTGTTCCAAAATTAAGAATGTTTTTGCTCAATTTTTTTTTAAATGGTCTATAACAGGATTGACAGGCTGGTCACTGCCTCCTCCTTTGTGTCTCAGGCCAAACTCAAAGCTGTGAAATCAAACATTAAAGCTGCACTATGAAACTTTCTGGTGAAGAGTACCCCACCTGTTTGTCTCCATGGACATGTTATTGCTTTGCTTAAAATGTTCCGTAGTATCGCATTTTATAATCTAACTTACAGATTTTATGACAAATCTGAATTATTGAGGTTCATATGTATAATTCGTGAACCTTTTGGGAAGCTAGTGTAGACCGCTGCATAAAAGCTGCTTGAGATTTGATTAAAACAAGACCAGATAGTGTGACCGTGGCTTTGCGTACTAACAATTATGACACATCTGGAGAAGCCGATACATACTGAAATACCCGCTTCATGGCACAGCGTAGTCCGATTTACATTAGGCACAGACTAAGAGAGGCGTTCAACTGCACTGGGTAAGAAACAGCCAGGCAAATATTAGATTGAAAATCAAATGATCAATGTAAATTAGATGTTGGTTATTTATTTCTACCAAAAGTGTGGTTATACATATGTATGATAGCCGTTTTTATTAACATTAACAGCTAAGTTTTGTGCTAATGCCTTAATTATGCGCCTGAAACGTCTTCTTGCCCCATGTTCACACCTATTATTCTTTGACCTGCATGTAGTGTTGACACAATATTAACATTTCAAACTCCATTTCAATACTAAGGAATAGACTCAATACTCAGTACCGATTTTGATACCACAATGATACAGCTCAAGATCATTCTAAAGATATTCAGGAAAGGTTCATAGTTTTGATACTATTTTTAGTGTCTGATTTTTTGATACTTTTAACAACCCTACCTACGTGTAGACTGGGACAAGACTGGTCTGGCAATTTCCATTTGGTTGTTTTGCACACTTGGAGCTCTCTGCGCATGTGAACCAGCCAACATAATGAAATGCTATATTTGGAAAGCTAATATTTGCTCACTGTTGTTCTGTCACAGTACTTCTGGGCTTTGTTCCTGAGTCCTTTCACTTGTAGGTTTTGATTTCTTCCTCCATGACGTCCACACTGATCATTCTTTGGAGCTGGCTGGCACAGAGCAGGCGGTTGTCATCCAAGCCCGAGGGGTGACCGAAGACCAAAGCGGGGTCGGTGTCCTCGGACTGCGCGGGATCATGTGGAGGTTGGGTCTGGTTGTGGTCGGTTAGGCAAAGATGAAGCGTGGTGACGGGCGGTAGGTGCCAGGTGCCAGCTGAGAGGAAGCAGCTGGACCAGTCAGTGGCCACAAAAGTAGACAGTGTCTACACAACTGATTAACGTCTGATTTCTCCAGAGAATCAGTCAAACAAGGTTGCCCAGTCTACATAAAAAAATTAGAAAGAAGAGCAAATCCAACTTTTTAAAGCTTTCTACCATAGTAAAGGAAACATTCAAATCTGTCAACTGGACAAAACGTTGTAGGAGTGAAGACATTTCGCTGCTCATCCAACCCGCTTCTTCAGTTCTGCTCATATTACTGGTGGACACTGCCTCATAGGTACCTGAAGGGAGGAGCTAACTACACTGAAACTAACACACTATGGTTTACAGTTTCTGTTTGTAGGTTAGGTCTCATGAGAAATAATAAGTGTGAACTGTGCCTGAGCCATACTAAGAATAATCATTCAGGCCCCTAATGGGTGCTCTCACAACTATTAGCATCCTGGCACCCTACTGTTTTCTTTGTTTTGATTTGAGTCTGAGGATGGAGTTATAAATAGGACATAGCTGATGTCTAAGGCCCCCATTTCCTAACAAAAATTGCTTCTTTAACTCCCCTCTCAAACAATTCATTTTCTTGGGCTAACATCTGAACCTCACTATCTTCAAGGGAGTGGTTAGAGGCTTTCAGATGCAGATGTATAGCGGACTGGGGTCCAGAGGAACTCTTGCGGCGGTGTTGGTACATTTTCTTATGGAGTGGCTATTTAGTTTCTCCAGTGTAACGCTCACTGCACTCTTCACTACACTGAATGGAGTAGACCACAATGTTTTGTTTGTGGCACAGGCTCCTTTGTCCTTTTGGTACCTTGTTATAAAGTTGTTCCCTCATCAAAAACATACATTAAGTGGTTTTAGACATCATCCATGCATGTTTGAGTAATCTATCGATCTCTCCTGGGCTCTATTCAAACCTTCCTTACGGTCAGTTGTAAGCCACAAGCCTACATCATCCATGCTCCCACATGACAATTATCCATAAATATATAAAAGCATGATACAAAACAATACAAAACTACCAGTTCACAAATCTGATACAATTTGCAGTAGTTTAAATAGCCAGATGCACACTGATTATAATGTGATTGCCCTCGGAAGGATAGCATTTTCAAAACAATAAAAGGTAACATGGTGATTATTATTTGGTGACAATCCATATCCCATAGAAACATACTTCCCCACTCTTTAATAAGTTGTAGCCCTAAAACTGGCTTATAGGCATAGTTTCCATATACTTTGACTTTGACTTTCCATTTACTTTGACTTTAAACATCGTGAATCTAAGTGAGTTGGTTCACTTCAGCTGTTTGTTTTGTTTAAAAAGCCCAAATTACACAATTTTCTGATCTATGCTATAATGGTGTTTCCTCATCAAAAACATACTTGCAGTTTTGTTTTGTTTCATTCACGCAAAGTTCTTTTCTCAAACAGAAAACACCTTCACTAAAATCCTTTGGACAATTTCATTCCCTGGAATTGCCAACCTCTACTGAACAAAAGGTAAACAGTAGCTGAAAACTATCACTCTATGACATCACAAGGTGGAGCAGAGTATTATGAGCTTTGGAGACGTAGACAGACTAATAATAAAGGTCAAACAAAATAATAAAGGTAAATTAAGCTCACATGAGTCAATTTAGTGTAATATATGACCTTTAAAGCAGATGTGAACAATTTTGAGCTATTAATTTTTCGTTTTTGTGTAAGCTCTGCACACCTGACTGGGCGACAGGTGCGTAGGAGGTGAAGCACTTAATATGAAAAACGAAGGAAGTTTCCTTCGTTTTTCATATTAAGCTATTAATTTTTACAATAATGCCTTTCCTCAAAAAATGTGAAAAACTGAAGTTCATTTTAAACAGTTTGCAGTTTGGTCCAAAGTTATTCTTCACTTACCTTAGGCATTCAGAGCATACTAATTATTCACCAAGATGAGTTGATAAGCAGTTTTCACAACTGTCAGAGACCAGAGTTGTGCTGTTTTACTGTAAAGCTAAAAACAACTAGCATGGTAATGTGTACTTTCTAATTATCAAACAATAAAATCTATTTACATACAGTGAAATGAAACTGATATATTTTGTTTCAATAGATATTCAAATTGAAGTATTGTCAGGTAGTTCACAGTTTCGGTTTTGTGACAGCTATAATATATCTAATAGCAATTATGTAACAAGCTGTATCACCAGTAATGGGAAGAATACTTTGAAAATGTAATTAGTTACAGAATACTGAATACCCAAATTAAAATGTATTTTGTAAAGTTTTACATTACATGATCCAATCAGAGTACTGCATCCCGAATATTTGGCATACTTTTACATCGAGTTCATTATATTGTAGTATAAAAACATGACATAGAATTACAGACAGCTACTTGTTTGTTGCATTGTTTGTTCTGCATTAATTTCTCACTTATCAGAGGAGGAAAAATCACACATGTACTCATCATAAGAGCTTTGGTTTCTATTTTCTTTTGAAAAAACATTGCCGTTTGAACACAGATTTGTTTGTACTGCCAGGTATTCTTTTGATTTTAGGAAAGTAACTGTTTTCTAACTACCACTAAAAGAAAAAGTAACTGCACTGGAATACAATTACTCAAAATTAGTATTCTAAATGCAGATTTTAGGTTCAGTTATGAATGAATGAATGGTTTATTTTGGTAAATTTACAAAATTGGTAGAGTTTAAGATCCACAATCAAATAAATAACCAAAAAGGAATAGGCAGAAGCTAAGGCTTATATTAGCCTATCCTGTTCTTCTTGACATACGGCTAGAGAATCAGCTTTAAATTAAAAAAAAAAGAAAAAAAGAGAAAAAAAAAAAAAAAAGAAAAAGATATATACACATTATGCATCTACATGCATACATATAAACATAAATAGCATGTACAGTACATGATTACAAATAAATAAATCTATCTAACAATATAAACTTACTTTTTATACAGAAGTAATACAATATAATCATTTATAATCTTCTGTTTTAAAGTTCGTTTGAAGCGCACCAGAGAAGTACATAATTTCAAATTATCATTTAGGCCGTTCCACAGTTTCACCCCCCGTCACAGAAACACACCTGGATTTTACATTAGTTCTTTCTTTAGAACATTCAAAAATAAACAGACCTCTTAAATTATATTCACCCTCCCTTAACTTAAATAATTTCTGAATACCAGAGGGAAGACTTTTATTTAAAGCTCTGTACATTATTTCTAATATTTTTATATATACAATATCCATAAATTTTAAGGTATTTGTTTGAATGAAGAGTTTGTTTGTTGATTCACGATATCCTGCTTTATTAATGAGTCTAATAGCTCTTTTTTGTAATTTAATTATCATGTCTATGTTAGTTTTGTTTGCATTTCCCATATTTCTGAACAGTATGATAAATATGGCATAACCAAAGAGGAGTATATAATATACAAACCTTTTACATTTATTACATTTTTTGTTTTAAATAATATTTCCAACAGATTTAGCTATTTTGTTTCTAATGTACTCGATATGCGGTTTCCAACTGAGTTTATTATCTAAAATCACACCTAAGAATTTGGTTTCATAGACTCTTTCAATTTCTGCTCCATTTAAGTGTAACTTTACATTATTATATGTCCTATTACCAGAAAAGATCATAAATTTAGTTTTGTTTTCATTTAATGATAACTTATTATAATCAAACACTTTTTATAAACAGCTAGCTCTTCCTCGACTGTTTGCAATAATTCATCCATATTCTTTCCAGAACAAAAAACATTTGTATCATCAGCAAACATAATAAATTTCAACATAGAGGATACTGTAAAAATATCATTTAAGTATAGTACAAATAATTTGGTCCCAAAACTGAACCTTGAGGAAGACCACATTTTACAGTTTCAAATTGAGATTGTGTATTGTTAATGTGAACATATTGAAATCTATTACTTAAATAACTCTTTAACCACTGATGTGTAACACCTCGTATGCCATACTGTTCACATTTTCTCAGCAGTAGAGCATGGTCAATAGTGTCGAAGGCCTTACGTAAATCAATGAAGACACCCACTGTATTAAGTTTCTGATCAACTGCTGCTGCGACATGTTCAACCAGCTCCATCACAGCTAAGGATGTGGAACAGTTGTTCTTAAAGCCATACTGATGCTCATTGAGTACATTATATTTGTTCAGGAAGGAGTCCAGCCTATTTATAAATAATTTTTTCGAGTATTTTTGAGAATTGAGGTAACAGTGATATGGGTCTGTAATTGGATAATATTTGCTTTATCACCACTTTTGTAAACTGGAAACACCTTGGCTGTTTTCATTTTATCAGGAAAAGTTCCAGTTAAAAAGGATCTATTACAAATGTAGGTTAAGGGTTTGATAATACAGTGGATGACTTCCTTGATAATAGTCATTTCTATATTATTACAATCGGTAGATTTTTTATTTTTAAACTTTCGTACAACTTCCAACACATCACTTTCACATACTCCTCCCAGGAACATGGTATTGATATTATTAAATGTAGATTGGATGTTTTTCTCACTAACCTTCGGCAGCTCATCTGCCAAACTTGGACCAATATTAATGAAATACTGGTTAAAGACATTAACAATGTCCTCTTTATTTTCTATTGTTGTATTATTATGTTTGATACATATTGGGAAATCTCTATCTTTATGATTTTTAATAACATTATTAATTATCCTCCAAGTGCCCTTGATATCATGTCTATATTTTTGCAATAGTTCATCATAGTAATTCTTTTTTTGCTTTCTCAGTACTAATGTTAGTCTATTTTTATATTTTTTATACTGTTCCTCTTTTTCCTTGGTTGGACACTTAATGAAATCCATATATAGCTTGTTTTTCTTTTTACATGACTTTTCCAAACTCCTTGTCATCCAGGGTAACAACCTCTGTTTTTGTTTCTGTTTGCATTTTTTCAAAGGAATATAATGATCATAAATTCTGGTAAATATTTCCAAAAATGTGTTGTATGATTCGTTAACATCATCAACATAAATGTTTTGCCAGTTATAATTTAATAACTCTGCTTTCATGGCCTCCATAGCTTCCAGTGATTTTACTCTAACTAATTTCAACTTATTTTCTTCCATTTTTAAATGTAACTCATTATTGGTATCCAAAGCCGTAAACACAGGCAGATGATCAGTAATATCAGTTACTAACAGTCCACTTTTTGTTTTCACATTAGATTTGTTTATATAGATATTATCGATCAGTGAAGCACTATCTTTAGTTATCCGAGTAGGTCTTAATATTAATGGATAGAAACCTAAACTGAACATAGTATTGACAAATTCAGTTGTTTTAATATGCTCATTAGATTTTAACAAATCAATGTTGAAATCTCCACAAACAAAAGTAAGCTTTTCATTACAGCTCTCATACATCTGAGATATTCTCTTACAAAACTCATCTATACAAGAACCAGGGGTTCGATAAACACAACTAATTAACATTTTTTTGGATCTATTGCTCTGAATTTCAACAGACAAACATTCCATCAAATTATCAAGAGAAAATGTCATGTTAGTGAGAACCTCACATTTTAAATCAGACTTTACAAACAATGCAACACCACCACCTCTTTTGTTGTACCTATTCTGGGCAAACATTTGATATCCATCTAAACCATCCAACAGTTCTTTTTCTTCCCTGATCCAAGTTTCGGAGATCGCTACCACACTGAATTTCTCATTAAATTTTTGCAGATAATTTTTTATTTTTGAAAAATTACTATATATACTCCTGCTATTGAAGTGAATCAGTGAAAACCCTTCCATCCTCACATTAAAACTATCTTCAGAATAATATTCACAGTCCTGTTGAATATTACAGCAGAAATGGGTCTCAGGGTCAATATAATTTTCTATATCATGTAGCTTGTGATCTTGTAAATCAAAACACTTAAGGTGTATGTTTTCCCCCATATCTATGCAATGTATTACCCACCTCCATCAACATCTTCAGGTCGACAAAACTGAAATACAGTAGTACAGTTACAGTTACTTCCCAACACTGTGTTTACCATAACCACATACAAGTGAGTACATTACCTCAGAACTATAGCTTGACAATACCATTTATCTGTGTTTTATTTTGAATTGTTGAGCATTGTTTTTCAGTGAAGTCAAACCCAATTTCACCAAAAGATACTGTTTTCGAGTAAAAAGAAGAATTTTAAAATGTTATGTTAAAACTCAGCTCAGTGTCTTGTAATCCCCACTTTTTTTTCCCACCACCGCTCTGGACACCACAACAGTCCAGGACCTAAGTGCCCGTAGGTTCTTTGTGCCAAGGAACATGAAAGCAGCAGTAGCCTCAAACATCACCAGCATCAAGAATACTTCTCCCACATGAAAGCCACTCCGCTGCTCCATTTGTTTGAGTCTCATCAAAGCTTTGCAAATTTATAAGAAAACTGATGAGCACACACCAAATATGCATACTTTCTGTTCCTTTGTCAGGAGTGGATGTCTAATCTTTACAAATTATTAGAGTGATTTTCAAGGTGCTTCAGAAAAAAAAAAAAAAAAAAAAATGCACTCATGAATAATTACACTCGAATTCAAAACTCAGGAAAAGTTGTTGAGTAAAAGATATGAACACAAATTTGAACATTTTCTAAAAGTTTGGACACATTTTAAAGGTGCAAACAGGTGGAAACTTTTCGTGTGTAGTCATGTTGTCACAATACAAAAATTTAGTACTAAAGGAAGAGACTTGATACTCAAGACTGATTTGGTTTCCATGATAATATCTGACAAAAAAAAAAAAAAAAACAGAACAACTCTTTAATAAGACATTAGAAAGTGATTTTCAACATTACATCATAGTATTTCTTTTATATTCCCATGCAGCCTTATATCTGTGTCATCCCCAAGTGTCCAGGCAGGTTCCGTAGTGGTCCATGGTGTATACTAGTCTGTGTGGTCTTAGTGTGTGGCAGCAGGTTTGTATCATGCGGGCAGGAGTGCTGCCTGCATGATACAAAACTATACACTACAACTTCAAAAACACGATACGATGTGCTGTAGTGTCATTACCGGGATGGACGATTGTGTTATGATCACGCTCTGAAGGGGGAGTGACTTAGCACAGAGAGCAAAGGGAGGGGGTATTCGAAAAAGAAACTTAGCATAGCATGTTAATACACTGTTTACAGGGATTATACCATTTTCAAAACAATAAAATGTCTATGTCAATCTAAATATGTTATGTGTTAGCGGTTACCCCACAGAAGTAAAAGAACTAATAACATCCATATGATGCATTAAAGGTCCTGTACCCAATTTTTTTTTTTTTTTTTTAAATGTATTTGAGCAAAATGTGTCTTACCCCAGTATGGATATATTGTATAAGCAGCTCATGAGGTCTGCATCTAATTTTAAATCATTTTTTGTGTGATAGTCAGCAAGTGCGCTGTTAGCATGTTAGTTGTTCTTAGGTTTACTGTGATTCAACTCCGCTCTATTGTGAAAAGCTCTTATAAACTCATCGCAGTGACTCATTAGAATGTTCAGAATGCATAAGATAAGTGAGGAATGACGTTAGACCACTGCAAACTGTTTCAAATGAACAAGATCTGGTTTTCACTTTTTTTTTTTTTTTTTTTCAGGTACAGTGCCTTCAATAAGAACTATATAAACACTTACAAAGATCTAATTAACAACATAGTATGCCTATTAGTACTAATGGGCAATTAGCATGTGGTCTCCCTGGTATTATCAAACTGTTTATTACCCAAGCGTAAAGGTCCTATGCTACGTGAAAGTGACTTTTGTGAGCTTTAAGCCATGTATTAAAGTTATTACCTCATCAAAAACATACCCAGAGTGGTACTTAGTTTGAGTAACCCTTTATCATTAGTCTGTTTACATCTCCAAAGCTCAAAAGGCTCTGTTCCACCTTGTGATGTCATGAAATAGTAGTTTTCAAGTTAACTTTAGTTCAGTAGACATTGGGAATTCCAGGGGTTGAAATCATCCAAATGATTCTCGTGCAGGTGTATGGAGTTTAAAAACACAGTGGAGCACCTCATTTTTTCTGTTTGAGAGACGAACTCAGCCTAAATATGCAGAGTTTGTGTGTTAAACATGTGTGACATTATAACATAGATCAGAAAACACCATAATATTTGCCCTTTAAAGTATCTAAAAGTTGTTTAGTATAAGCAAAGTAAGCTAAGCATTTTTTTTCTATACCACCACAACTGTTCTGAAGGAGAATGATGACACATTTTAAGTTCAAAGAAATATTTAACACCGGATTCAACTTTTTACTCCCCCATTATTCCACCATGTTTCATTTTTATCTCCCTTGTTTAGGCTCCAATGGCTCGTGTAGCGTAATGCCTGTTCCCGAACCTGCGGCTAATGCTCCAAGGCTAACGCTAATGCTCCGATCGCATAGCATGACAGTGAAGAGGCGAGCGAAAGTCAGCCGCGTCCCGTTGAATGAAAAAGTACCGGTGAATGGTGGATGGCGTACCGATAGCGTTCAGAAGGTGACTTTACTGCTGCTATCGACGACGGGCGGGAGAATAAACAACTCTGCGAGGCGGGTGGAAGTAGCGCGCGCGGGGACGCTAGCAGAAGGACAAAAAGGCTGTTTGTAAAATGATTCTTTATCTTCGCACATAACTCAGAGAGACAGCAACGAGTCAAGCTAAGTTTACCTCAGGAGAACCGTGACAGGAGCAGACATCAGGTAGGTCTGTCAATTTTATAAAATATACACTAGCAGTATGTTTACTACTACCTACACCGCATACTTAAGATGATAAGTAAGATTCAGGTTCCTCAAAGTAGCGACCCTCCAAACTAAGCTAAGAAAAGTGTATATGACAGATTAGACTACTAACTTTACCAAAAACATAGTTAACATCAGTCGTCCAGCTCTGATCCATAGTAAAAGCTGAAGTTCAATCTGTCATCTGGATAAATCGTTGTAGAAGTGAAGATCTTTCACTGCTCATCCATCAATTTTTCTTTTTCCTGAATTCTGGTCAGATTGCTGGTGGACACTGTCTTATATCTATTTGAAAAAAGGGGCTACCTACACTGAAACTGTAAACAGCTATTGTCTCCAGTTTCAGTCTTAATGGCCTCGATTCAACCTTGAATGGTCCCACTGACTCACCCCAATGTTCTCTTTGTTTTTTGTTTGCTTTGGGTCAGAGGATGCAGTTATACATGAGGGAGACATTATTTCTCAGACCCTCATTCCTGTTTAAGGAAGGATTGTTTTTCCTAACAAAAATAGCTTCTTTAACTCCCCTCTCAAACCATTTCTTTTCTCTGGCTAAGATCTGTACCTCACTATCTTCAAAGGAGTGTTTCGTGGCTTTGCGATGCAGATGTACGGCGGACTGGGGTCCAGAGGAGCTCTCGCGATGGTGGTGGTACATTCTCTTATGGAGTGGCTGTTTATTTTCTCCACATGCTGAACTCTTCACTACTCTGAATGGAGTAGACTACATTACTTTGGGTGAACCAGTTTCTGTCTTAAAGTGTTTGTACGTTTGAAATAGACCAGAATCTCAAACTGTCTGAAAATTCTCTGAAGTTTTTCAGACACACTTGCTGTGTAAGGAATAGTTACACCTTTCCGTCTAGGTTCAGATTCCCTGTTGTTCTGTTTTTTAGCTCTTTTAGATCTGTTGAAGGCCCATTTTGGATATCCACAAGCCAAGAGGGCTTTCTCCACATGTGGCTCCTCCTTCACTTTTCTCTCTGAGTTTGTGGGCACCACTTGAGCTCTGTGTTGTAAAGTTTATCATTTTATTTTCTGGTTGGACACAGGCAGCAGATGTGACATATATAAAATAATATAACTAAGTAATAATTCGGGAAACAAAAATCATATAGACCAGGGGTGTCAAACTCAAATGGACAGGGGGCCAAAGGAAAAAATTTGCCACAAGCCGAGGGCCGGACTGATCAAATGTTCATTGAAAAAATTTAAAATGACTGCACATAATCTAGTGAACCTAATTGAACCTACTGAAAACCTAACAAATATATTACTATATGATCGGATAAATGAAGCAATATTTTCTTATGGCTCTGTCAGTAATTTTTTATTTTCAACAGGCACAAAAGACAAACTTCCTTTATATAAAAAAATCCCCATAACATGCACATAAAATGAATGAAGCAGGATTATTCCAGGCACCATCACTATATATTCTCAGGGAAATGACAAAAGTAGGATAAATTTACTTCAAAGAAATAAATAATATCAGCAATTTTCAGTCACTCAACTGAAATATTTTAAAAACATAATTGGATTGAAATACAATAAAATAAAGTGCAAAAATCTATGGATAGGAGAAAAACAACACTTTCTGTGCCTCCCGCAGAGTCAGTTTGGTTTTAAACGCCTTCACTGTCCTGCACATATCAGAGATGACACAAACCCGACCTGCAGCTGCAGGTTCATCACATTCAGACTCGTGATGTCACACAGAAAACACATTTCACACACAAGCGTTTCTCTCAAAGTTGTGTTGTGTCTTTCCCTTTGCTTTCCAAGAAGAGACAAATCTCCTCACGCAGCTAAAACATCTTTGCAGCACCTTTCTCTGATTTATCCATCGCACCTCAGTGTGACAGGGCAAATCACCAGCTCCGTTTAACTCAGAAATGTTTTGAACTGGCGATAATTTAAACCTATGGCTCTGATAAAGTTAACTGCACGCGTGATGGTCTCAGGACATGTTCCATTTTCAAGGCTTTACCACACAACGGCCATGTCCCAATTCGACAAATGCACCGCTCGATGTTCTGTTCGAGGTGCTGGTCGAAGTACCGCCCGAATGCGCATTTTAGGGCAAATTGGGACACGGCCGTCGACTCCTGGTGTATGATACAATGAGAAGCTGTCAGCTCACCTGTGACGTTTTTCTGCTGATCTTCTCCCGTGTCCTCGCCACCAGTCCACTCCTGTGTCCACCAGTCCACTCCCGCGTCCTCCAGTCCATTCCCGCGTCCACCAGTCCACTCCCGTGTCCTCCGGTCCACTCCTGTGTCCACACATCGCAGGTGCTCCGTCTGTTGTCAAACCACAAGTTTTTCCCGAGGCAGCTCCATTTCATTTACACATCTTGACACCTCTTCATACAGATCATGTCCTGTAGTTGTGCCACGCATAGGACGTAACGCCAAAAACTCCTCTGCCACGCTCAGGCAGATTTAAGACCTCGTTTTAATTCTTCCACCTTCTGTATCCTTTGTTCCATGTCCATATTCTTCTTCTTTGTCCACGTGTTTCGTTTCATGATGCAGTCTTAGATTATATTCTTTCATTACACACTTTCCACACTTTCTCCACACAAAAGACACACAGCTTTTCCAGCCCCCTCTGTGAACATGTTTAATCTGACTCCCACCTTGTTTGAAACCCCCGGTTCTCAGTGTCCACTTTCTGTTTTGCCATTTTTGATGGGTATCTGAAAGTTGACTTTTACTGTTATGCTAATGACGCTGATGAATAATGAAATGCAGTATTGGTGCGTGTAAAACACCTGCTGCCTGCTGGCCTGCTGCGGCCTGTGGTCTGTGTCTGACACATGTGCCATAGACGCTACTGACACAGAGGAGGGGGCGTGTCTGCCTCTGTCCTAATTGATGCGCCAAAACAACAGCAGAGCATTATGGGATTTGTAGTATAAGGTGTTACAGCTCTGCCACCGTAAGGTGTTACAGCGCGCTGCCACCGTATAATACCGGCGGGCCAGCTCTAATATTAATTTGAAATTGCTTCGCGGGCCAAATATAATTACACTGCACGCCAAATTTGGCCCGCGGGCCAGAGTTCGACACCTATGATATAGACTATAAAATTGAGCTGATGGGCTGGTTTGAATCTACACTGGAATTTAATGACAAACTCAAAATGCAAATATTTATTTTTTAGTTCATAGTTAAAACTGCTATTTTGTGCAAATCTGACTCTTGTGAGCTTTAATGTTGTTACCTCATCAAAAACATACCTGTAGTGGTGTTATGTTTCATTCACACGTGTTTGACTAACTCTTTTATGATTGGTCTGCCTTCATCTCCAAAAATCAAAATGCTCTGCTCCAATTTCCACCTGTATTACCTCATGACATCACAAGGTGGAGAGAAGAACTCCTGAATAGTCTAAATATGCAGGGTTTGTGCGTTAAACATGTGTAATACAGGGTCTTTAAAGATCTACTGTGTAATGAGTCACTGAGCGGAATAGCCTCAGTACATATTTGACCTATGACTTGGCCTTATACTTGTCTCCATAGAGATATAAGTTTAATGACGTACTGTGGAGCATTCCAAGGTAAACAATAACATTTGGTGGCAAGCAGGTGATGGCCTCCCCACCTGAAGTTGCATAGTGCACTTTTAATTTATCTATAATCACTGGGCCTATTCATATAAAACAAAAACTGGCACAGAAGCAAGGTTCTTTTCTGTCAACACAAATGCACTAAAGTGAAGTTATAAATTTACCAACAAAGTGCGGGCATTACACAGCTTACCAAGTCATCAAATAAAAGGGTTATAACAAGTAAAAAATACCAATCTTGTTCAGCAATATTGTTTTTAAGTACATTTTTGGCTGCTCTGCCCGCCTCTGCAAACGTATCCAGCCAAGTTAACCTGGGGATAACCACTCCAGGAGCAGGCTTTCTGTAGCGTTTCTAAATGCATTAATCCTGTTAGCGCTGGCTGGGTGAGTTTCATATTTGCTTTCAACAGTGTAGCTGCCAACAAGTAACACTGGCACGCACATCTCTCTTCAAATGAAATGAAATGAACACACCTCGTACTTAACCAGCCAGTGTTTCAGTTTGTGTTGGCTCGTCTAAGGAACAATTAAAACTGCAGGTTTGAAAATGAAGCGAGAGGCAGAAACTAAATGCATGGATCAGAAGTTAACACTAGCATTAGACCAGTACACTATGCTAATTGAATAAATTAAAGCTGCATTGCGTAACTTCATGGTGGAGGTTTTGCCATCTGCTTGTCTCCGTGGAGATGATGCTGCTTTGTGTATGTTCCATAGTGTGGTATTAAATCATTTGCATTTCTTAAATTAATGTGTGTTTCTATTTATAGCAAATGATGAAGTTAAAATCTGTCAACTGGACAAAATGTTTTTCCAGTTGACAGATTTTAATTTCATCTTTTGGTATGGATCAGACCTGGACGACTGAGGGTTTACACAGATGTGTTTCTATTGCTCAATAAATACCTTGATAAACATGTATTCTTACTGTACACAGATCAGATCTGTTACTTGTTTGTCTCCATGCACATATATTACTACTACCACCACTATTACTACTACTACCACCTCTACCACTACCACTACTACTACTACTACTACCACCACCACCACTACTACTACTACCACCACCACCACCACCACTACTACTACTACCACCACTACTACCGCTACTACTTTTTTACTACTACTACTACTACTACTACTACTACTACTACCACCACCACTACCACTACCACTACTACTACTACCACTACTACTATTACTACCACCACTACTACTACTACCACTACTACTACAACTACCACCACCACCACTACTACTACCACTACTACTACTACTACTACTACAACTACCACCACTACTACTACTACTACCACCACCACCACCACCACTCCTACCACCACTATTACCACTACTACTACTACCACCACCATTACTACTACTACCACCACTACTACTACTACTACTACCACCGCCACCACCACTACTACCACCACTATTACCACTACTACTACTACTACTACCACTACTACTACCACTACTACCAGTACTACTACTACTACCACTTCTACAACTACCACCACTACAACTACTATTACTACTACATCCACTACTACCACCTCTACTGCTACTATTACTACTACTAACACCACTACCACCCCTACTACTACTACTAGTACTACTACTACCACCACTACTACTACTACTACTACTCCTACTACCACTACTCCTACTACTACTACGATTAATAATAGTAATAATGCCCTAAACTTGTAATCTGCACCATCCGCCCATCCAACATTCCAGGCAAACTAATAACATCTCTATGGAGAAAAAAAATAAATAAAAAAGGATTGCGGGCCTTACACCAGAAAGGTTACATAGTGCAACTTTAAAGAGGGGGGATTATGCAAAGTCAGTTGTGTGTGTGAGTAAGTAGCTGGCTCATCGTGCTGCTAAAGAACCAAGCTGCTCCACAAGGCTAAACGTGTGGGGACGACTGCCTTGCTGCATTAGACTCTTAGCTAAGTCGTCCATTGTGCTGCCTGACCTGCACTCACCCAGAGCCTGTGCACTGTACCCAGAGCTGAGCAGTGTGGCAGCGGTGTTTCCTAAAGAGAGCTGTCCTCCCCTGGGACGAGGACAGGAGCAAGGGGGATAAGTGGAGTGATACGAGCTGGTGCAGAGCCAGCCTGTCAGGGTGGTGGAGCGGGCAGGAGAGAGAGAGACTTCTAGAATAACACTGTGATCAGTCAGAAGAAGCAGCCGTTCACTGATACTTTGGGATGGGACTCAGCGGGGATACAAATGCTAGTCAGATTTAGAAAGAGTATTTAAAATGTCCTATGTTACACAGAATTGACTGTTGTGAGGTTTAAACCATGTTAGAATGCTGTTAGCTCCTCAAAAACATACCTGGAGTTGTGTTTTGTTTCATTCGCACATGTTTGAGTAACACTTTATTGTTATTGTCTGTATACATCTGCAAAGCTTAAAACGCTCTGTTCCGCCTAGTGATGTCATCAAGTGGTAGTTTTCAAGTTAAACGCCACCTCATAACTTTTGTTCAGTAGAGATGAGCAATTCCAGGGCAGAAATCATCCAAATGATTCTCGTGAAGATGTATGGAATTAAATACACAGTGCAGCACTTCCACCTTGTGATGTCATCATGTGGTGGCACAGGAACAGAGTGTTTTCTGTTTGAGAGAAAAACACAGCCTAAATATGCAGGGTTTGTGTGTCAAACATGTGAATGGAACAAAATACAACTCCAGGTATGTTTTGGATGAAGAAATAACATTATAACATTAGAAAATAGTGTAATATTGGCCCCATGCCCACATGTTAAAGGCGCTGTGCAGTACCTGAGCTTTAGTCTCTTAAAAACGTGAAAAACTGCACTACAAAACTAAACCATTTTAAAGGTCCTGGTTCATTGGTCCAAAGTTATTCCTCACTTACCTTACGCAGTCCGAGCATCGTCTGTGTAATCTCTCAGTTACACATCGCAAAAGAAACTTCAGTTCTGTCAATTGGACAAAAGTTTTAGACGCAAGATATTTCGCTGCTCATCCGAGTGAAGTTCTGATGGTACACTGTCTTATATCTTTTCTTCTGTGATTGTTTGAGCATCCTAATTATTCACCACAATGAGTTTAGAAGCGCTTTTCACAACTTTAAGAGAGTCAGAGCAGAGTTTTGCGGTGACAGTAAAGGCAACATCAACTAGTATGCTAAAGAGCACTTCCTGATTCCTGGACAGTAAACGCTTTAAAATTCGATGCAGACAACACACTTCTGATTTTTTTGATCTCAGTTTTTGCTTAAACAGTATATCTGTACTGGGGTTACTTTGCTCGAATACATGGAAAAATATGATAAGTTGTGGTTTTAGCTCTAGAGTCCTGTCAAGTACATAGTCCTGTTATAGACAAGGATTAGCTCTGGGGCCAACGTTTTTAGGAAATGCTTCTCAAACATTTCACATCCAAGTACCATCTAAGAATATATACTACTTTCAGTGTACCACCAGATTAAAACTGGTCCAAACTAGGGCTCAAAAGGAAGGACTAATCAAGTAAGGAAGTAAGAACTAAGGACTAACCAAGGACAACATATGGATTAAATTGAATACTTTTACAGATGATGTGTCTGTATACCAAATGTAGGAGCACCCCTGTTTGAGAACCGCTCATTTAAGTCGTACCTAATGAGAAAGTTTGACAACGTCTGAACCAGCACCTATATACCCTTAGAACAGAAAGAAGTCATTTTGATCTGATTCCAAATAAACAAACAATCTCCGAGGCACGTCTGTTACTTGAATTATTAATTATAAGCCAACGCACTTCGAAAACCGCCTTCATCAGAGCGCGATAACTACCAGACATGCTTCACACTTCGTTTCTTTAGTGGAAGAGAAGATTAGAGGTGAGCTAAGGTTAGTGCTACATGCTAGCGATGTCACGTTTCAAGTTCAAGTACAAGAAAAAAAGTGCAAATATGTGTGGCTGAGCTCTTGTGCTGTTACTTTGAGGATTTCTTGTGTTTACTGTTGGTCACATTGGTTTACAGAGACTGATCGCAGACAATGAGAAAATCTGTGTTCCAGTCTCACCGCAAGACCTAAAACAACTCATTTTCCACTACGACACATACAAACTTTTGAGGGTCAATCTGGCAAAAGACAAATGATGAACTCATGACATCCCTATGCTCTTTCAGTTAAAAATGTACTACAATCATAACCGGCCAGGCCTCTTATGAAAGATCAGAACCTCCAGAATTCACTCACTGAGGTGAAGAAGCTGCACTACCAGTGATTCATGATTGGCTGCCGGTGCTGGGGTTTAGGCTTCAGATCAGAGAGAGTCTTTTTCGTTTTAACCCAACTGGATTTCAGCACTGAAACTAGCAACCCAAATGAGAAACTCATGTAAGGCTGACTGTGCTTTCTGATTGGACAAACATTTTGATTAAATTAGAACATAAGCATCTTGACCATAATGTCCAATGTTTTGTTTTTTTTTTGTTTGTTTTTTTTTTGTTTTGTTTTTTTAAGAGTAAATCAGCATTACAATTTTTATCGTAAAAGCTATAGGCCAGTGGTCCCCAAACTACGGCCCGCCTCCACATTTGGTCCGGCCCCCTGAACAATACCAGAGCGCATTTTGATTTATTTATTTTTTTTCATATATGTGTATTTGTATTTGATAATACAGTTGGACTTTTGCAATAAAATGTTCCTTAGTTATGAACTATTTTCATTATTAACTATTAGTTTGTAACTATTTCATAAATGCATATAATGTGACATTCTGTTCCACCCTTCTGCAGTCTGTGCCCCTAACTGGCAACCCCCAGAAAAAAATTCTAAACCTGCCCCTCTCAAAGAGAACGGAATCATGGCGAAAAGGTTTGGTAAGAGAAAAAATTATTCAGAATGCAGGGCATTTAACCTGAAGTGGACAAACGATTATTGATTGATGATTAGAACCCAGGGAGGGTAATTTGGTTATTATTTATTTCATTAATGGTGTTATTATTTTTTTTCCTGACTTTTGTTCTGTGAAAATTATGTGTGGCTTCTGATTATGTGTGGCTTTCTGGAAAACAATACATTTTTACCTTTAGGCACTCCTGCAATCGTCGCACTTTTTCTGTTACAAACTGACCCCGCCCCCCATCAGAGAAGCAAAAAGTTGTGTGGTCATCACAGGAAAAAGTTTGGGGACCCCTGCTATATGCTATTTCATTTGAGCATGTTTAGGCCACCTCATATGTGGGGGGACAGTTAGGTCAAATGTTTATCCAGGGCCAGGTCACGGGGGCAGCAGTTTAAGCAGGGACTCCCAGACCTCCCTCACTCCAGACATGTCATCCAGCTCCTCCGGTGGGACCCCAAGGTGTTCCCAGGCCAGCCGAGAGATATAGTCCCTCCAGCGTGTCCTGGGTCTTCCCTGGGGCCTCCTCGCGGTGGGACATGCCCAGAACACCTCCCCAGGGAGGTGTCCTGAGCAGATGCCTGAGCCACCTCAGCTGGATCCTCTCGACGTGTAGGAGCAGCGGCTCTACTCCGAGCTCCTCCCATATGACTGATTTCCTCACCCTCAAGGGTGCACCCGCCACCCTGCAGAGGTACCCTATTTCGGCCGCTTGTATCTGCGATCTTGTCCTTTCAGTCATTACCCAGAGCTCATGAACATGAGGGTACAAACGTAGACTGACTGGTAAATCGAGAGCTTTGCCTTTCGACTCAGCTCCTGCTTTACCACAACAGACCGATAGTGACCGCATCACTGCACCAATCTGCCTGTCAATCTCACGCTCCATCTTTCCCTCACACGTGAACAATAACCCGAGATGCTTGATGCAAAGACTCTCCACCCAGAGGAGATTAATGTATGAATCAAAGTAAGCGCTCTATAAAAAAATAAATAAATAATAATAATAATAATAATAATAATAATATGTTCTAAGAATATAGTAACAAATATCTGATAAATTACACTGAAGTTACTGTGTAAGCCCAAATATAACCGCGGTAAGTAGAAAGAATGAAATGACAGAAACAAGGCATTATGCATTCAGGCGTGGTACAAACCGGAGACCATGGCTTTACACTGATCCTTACTGTAGCATAGTCGCACTTTGCCCTCTGGCAGATACCTCTAACAAGCTGCAGCACAAAGAGCCTACAAGCGGAAAACAGGCCCTTATCACAACTGCACAGAAATGTCTGCTGATAGTTCCACTACTAGAACAAATGCTAAACGACTGTAAAATCAGGACACAGTTATGTTTTTATTTTTTTTTTTTGTTTTTTTGTTTTTTTTTTAAAGCTGCATCGTGTAACATTTCTAGCTGGGGGTAGGCCTGTCACAGTAATTACTAAATCGACTTATAGTTCAGTACATGATAGATGGAACGATATTTTTTGGGGGTCAATTTTTATTGTGTGTACTTTTTCTTTGCAGTAGTGGGAAACTATTGGTTATTTGTCTGTGCTACGACAGAGTTGATAGATTTGAGCTGTAGAGGGTTGAATTATGAACTGCTGTGACTCACTATAGAAACAAACTAACAAAGTGTTGCATTCTGTTATTTATTATTATAATAAGAAGACATATTGTGCTTGTGTTTGCTATATAGTTGTAATCTACAACACCCGCGGATCATTATGTTATAATTTGGAGATTCAAAGTGCATTATTCATCTAAAACAACTTAACAAAAGAAACAAGTCTGTGTTAGAAAACTGCGGTGCCCAATGGGAGTCAGTGCAAACATCATCAGGACACAGGGTCGACGCCTCTGATGGATAGCTGTCACTGATTAAGAAAATTAAATTGGAGAATGAAGTAAATACAGAGCAGCGGTCGTGTGCCGGTGGTGGTGAAAACGAGAGTTGATTGACAATCCGGCATCTTAAAATAAGTGATTAAAGATTACTCAATCATGCACAATTCACTCCAAATAGAACTTTGGGTGAGTAAATGGGAAGCTGAAGCAACTATAACATGATTAAAAGCTCTGAAAAATAGATTTTGTAGCACATTGTACATTTCGTTGAGGGGGATAATTCTGTATTATGTCACATCACTAAGGACATAAACATTAGATCTATCTAAATAAGTTCCATGCCACTTTGGAGGAGCCCAGGCAAAGCTATAACATCTCCATGGAGACTGTTAGGGATTGTTTTTCAAGGTAGTTTGATGCAAAAGCTTTTTTTTTTTTTTTCTTATTTTGGCTGAAATGTTAAGTGGCAAGTATTTGGTTTTAGTTTGTCTACTTTAGCTTAAAAAGTGTTGTATAGAAAACAGGTCATCTAAATGTAATCAAAGCTTACAGCAGACCTACTCAGCTAAATTAAGTTTTTAAAGCTTTTATCCATGTAATAGTTCTTTTCCCTCACTTTTTACTCACCCAACATTGTATTTGCAGTGATTCGTGCATGTTTGAGCCATCGTTAATCACTTATTATCAAGATACCATATTGTAGATCAACTCCCGTTTTCACCATCCCCTGGTATACGTCCACTTCTCTGTATTTACGTTCTCCAGTTTTAGTTTCGTAATCGGTAAGACATGGGATTCAGCAGCGTCGCTTAGTCATTTTGGTGCAAATGAAAACAAATCCACTGCTGTGTATGTGTCCATAGACGGGGCCAGCTGCTGCACTACTTTCTGTTGTGACATTTTTGCGACATCAGCTCCCATCGGGCACTGCGGTTTTCTAACACGGAAGTCAGCGAACTTGTTTCTTTTATTAAGCCATTTTAGGTGAATAATGCAATTTAAAATGTCCAAATTATAACATAACGATCATCTTTGAACTAAGATAATAAACTTTACATGGCTATTCTGCTTTGAAACCATGATGCACAAAATGTATTCCCACATATAAGTTTATGCATGTTGCTGAGGACAGTATGTCAAAGAAACTGGTCAAGAATAGGACTATAGCCAATAGACACCTGGCAATAAACATTAGTTCAGGCATGGTTTATTGTACCGATGGTTACAACATTGGTTTATGGACAAAAAACAGCTTTCTTTACTCTTCTTGCCACTTTTTTTCTGCTCCTATGGGATATTAATTGCTAACCCATAAGATATTTAGATCACCATGTTTTCTTTTATTGTTTTGACATGTTTCATATCTTACTACTTTAGTACAATTGCCGTGCGTTCCGCTATTGAAACTACTGCACATCACATCAGGTTTGTAAAGCTGTAATACATTTTTTTGTACCATGCTTTTGTGTATTTATGAAGAATTACCATGTGGAAGCGTGGGTGACGTAGGCTTGTGGGTGGAGTTTTGGACAAATCTTACAGCTAACAGTGAGGAGGGTTCGAATAGGGCCCGGGAGAGATCGCTAAATTAGTCAAACATGCATGGGTGACATCTAAAACCTCTTCAGACATGTTTTTGATGAGAAAACAGCGTTATATAAGGTGTTACAGTGAATACAATACATTACGTTACTGTTTTTGCATTGTTGTCTTGTCTTCGGGATGAACCAGCTTGTGTCTTAGTGTGTTAACTGTTTTAAAATACAGAAGAATGTTGTGCCGTCTGCAGTGTTTTTCTTATTTCTACTCTAAGGAGCCTGTAGTAGCTTAAGGACTGTCCTCTGGGGGGCCCCTGGTGCCTGTCATGCCTATTGGGTAGCTACGCCTCTGAGTTTTAGCACGACTACAGAGAAATAAAGAAATATTGACAAAGTGACTGAATAACACTCTGGGGGATTGTAGAATCAGAGGCGGCGATAGGTTATTGGCTTCAGAGAACATCACCAGTCAGGCATCAAGGTGAAAACCACTGAAGTACGAGCACGGGAGAGTGTACCTTTAGGGAGCTTGTTGACATGGCAACAGGAGTGTCATGTAGATTCAGTTCATTGTATCACATCTGGAGGAGAAAAAAGTGGACATGTGCATTCTTGTGTCTTTAATCTGGTTTGAAACATACTTTTAGTCGCTGTTTTTAGTGTGGAATTTAGCAAGTCTGCCGTCACTAGTTGGAATAAATGATGAAAAATAACTAAATGAACCCAATAGAAAACATGAATGTTATGCTAATGTGTTCATTCCAAACACAATTTGACTGCAGAAATGTTCTCTGAATGATATCTGAGCCTTCAGAGTAAACAACTTTGTAAAGGATTAATGAAAGCAAGCCTGAATTAAGCAAAATGCAACTCCAGGTATGTTTTTGATAGGGGACATAGTGAACTGTTTAAATCTGCTTAAAACGAAGGTATTATGCAAAACTGAGCTTTCTGTCATGTTATAATGTTGTTCCCTCATCAACAAACATCCCTGAAGAGGTTGTAGATGCCATCCAAGCATGTTTGAGCATTTTAGCGATCTCTCCTGGGGTCTATTCAAACCCTCTTTACTGTTAGCTGTAAGATTATTTTCAATGCTCAGCCTACAACCCTACGTAATCCACACTCCCATACGACAATTCTCCATAAATATACAAAAACATGATACAAAACTGTACACAGCAACTTGACAAACCTGATCTAAATATGTTATCTGTTAGCAATTAATACCCCATAGCTGTAAAATACCCCCTCTTTAACAATATGGTTCTCGATAATGGTAAAGGATTATTTAGCCTAGTCACCTAATATAGTAAAACTCTTCTGACTTACTGCTAACAGTGGTGAATCTGCTCTGGTATAAGTTGTTGGATATCTAGACATAATAAAGCCCCCAAATATCTGAATTGGTACCAAAAATATACTTTGTGCTTCTCTGTTCGTGCTTCATTCTCCCAGATGAAGGCAAGAGCCCGATTTCTCTACTGTTTACATAGTTTACATAAGAAATACCCTAAAGATATTTTCGCCTTATCATTACTCATATGACTAGGCTTACAAACTTGCTACATTGAGTTAATACTTCTGCCAATCAAGTAATGGTACATTCCTCCACTTCTATTAAAAGATTACACATACTCCTCCACATACAATACAGTGCAAACATATGTTCCGTCATGTACCGATAGTGCTGAAGAGGTGAATTATGGGGAAAGATTGTGAATGGACACAGTCTTGAGAGGTGAGTGGAGAGGTGGTTGTGCGCATTTTAGATAAGCTACGGAGGGAAGGTAGATAGAAGTGTAGGAGTGTGTGTGTGTTTGTGATGAGCTGCTCTGCCACATATGCTGGGGTCAACCACCTGACCCCACACTATACAGCGCTAAAGGGGATTCAACTTCTATTATGTAAAAATAAATTCAAGCTTTTTACCATGTTATAATGTTGTTCCCTCATCCAGGCGTATAAAACATGTTAATAACATTTTAAATAATAAAATGTACCATGGTGATCTAATATGTTATGTGTTAATACCCCATAGAAGTGAAATACCCCCTCTTTAAGAATATCATCTCAAAGAATTTTTAAGAAATAATGGCAACAAATGAAGTTGAATTACACCAAGGCTGGAAACTTATGCCTAAAACAGAATTGCCCTATTTGTACAGATGTCAGTGTTCTTTTAGGGATCAATGGATATGTTGGTTACATTTAAGACAATTTGAAACTCACCAGTCACGAATTAAGATGGAGAAAAACACAGAGGGTGACTGTGCACCTGGAAATTTGCCCCAGGTAGAGATACATATACATAACTTTTTGTCTGCAACTGCAACTTAAATTTCTCCACATCTTCATGTGTCATAGTAGGGAATTAAAGCTAATTTACTGAGATGGGGACAAGCAGGTGATGGCATAAGGCTCTGCACACTGTAAGAATGCATGTTCAAAGTATTTTAAAGTTAAGGTAGACTTTATTGTCACCATAGGGAAATTTGTCCTCTGCATTTAACCCATCCTTCCGCTGGGGCATTGGGGGATGGAGCAGTGCACCGCAGTCCTGCACTTGGGGACCCATTTCTCGATCTTGAGCTAGTCTCACCAGGATTTGACCTATTGTGCTGGAGGATTTTACCTATTGTATATATGTAGTTGATAGGAAAACCCAAGTGCCTGGAGGAAACCCACCAAAACACAGAGAGAAACTCCACACAGCACGAGCAGAAGCAGGTATTGGACCCTGAAAAAGTCGCATAGTGCACCTTTAAGACTTAATATATACTTAATATCTTACAGTATCCGAAACAACCAGTGTGCTACTTTATCCACAACTTAAAGTGAGGAGACATGCGCTCTCTTATCTCTTATCAGCGTGTCGCGTTAAACTTTACATAAACAATGGATAACCTTGCAAATGGATCTCTTCTCTGGGTAGTTGGAATAATACATGCATAACTTCATGCAAATTCTCTAATCCTCCACTATCTGGTGCAGCCTCCCTATCTGCGCCCCATTCAGAGGCCTCTCCTGTGTACACGCTAATATCGGCTGGTACATTCACAGCCGTACACTGCAGCTCTTTACATGCAGGGCTGGTACAGCAGCTTTGTGATGCAGTTTGTATTCATAGACTGTGTAGTGTTGAGTCTTCTCAGGCTTAACTCGCCGGTTCTATTCCATTGCCTGTGTCTTCTCTGAGCATAAGTTTCCATCTGGACACTGGACAAATGAAGCGCTATCAGGCCTGGACACGCTTGCAGCAGCACGGAGAGGTGTGGACTGTTAAAGCAGACTTATTATTCGCAAGCAACTTTATGTTATAGTTGTTTTCCCTTATCATTTACTCACCCAAAGTTGTATTTGAACTTTGTGCATGTTGGAGCAGTCTTTAATAGCTTATATTCAAGACGCATTTTTTGCCGATCAACTCCCGTTTTCACCTCCAACAACACATCTCCAATTTTATTTCTTAATCGGTGATATGGGTAAAATTTGGTAGTGTCGTGGAGCCATCTTGGTACAAGTGAAAAAAAAAAAAAAATGCTACTCACTAGTGTAATGTGCAGCTAACTTCTCGGCTCTTTAATGTGATGATATTTACGCCAAAGTCAGCTCCCATTGGGCACTGCAGTTCTTGCCAAATCAACGGACTTCTTTCTTTTATTAAGTCGTTTTAGATCAATATTGCAATTTAAAATGTTCAAATTATTTAAAAAAAAATGATCCATATCACGCACAAGCACAATACGTCTTCTTTATTTTTTTTTGCTTAATACAAGCAGTGAGTGTAGTGGGTTGAGCGTATGGCTATGAATACCATAATTTCAAATGGAAGACAGGCGTTTATGGAAGTCTATGAAAGATTTGTTGTTTTTGAAAGAAATATCCAAACTTATGATCCACACATGTTGAACTTCAGCCCTTTGCTTACTGTGCTAAGTCACTCCCCCTTCAGACCACTATCACAACACAAACATCATGCATCCTGCTAATGAAACCCCTGCACATCGCACCAGTTTTTGTCAAGTTGTAGTGTACCGTTTAGCGAGAGCATGGATAACATAGGCTTGTGGACTGAGCTTTGTACAGAAGGCGTTGGCTCGTACTGCTGGATTTAAGGCAGGGTTCGAATGGTGCCGAGTGCACACCATATAAAAAGACAAAGTTAAAACACAATGATAAACTCTTTCACTTGTGCTTTCTCCACTAGCCTGTGCCTTCAGCGAGCATATGTTTCCATCAGGACAGTGGACAAATGAAGCCGTATCGGGCCTGGCCACGCTGCCTGGAGCCTGGAGAGTTGTGTGGACTGTAAAAGAGAAGCAGAGGAGGTATAAAGTACAGAGTTAAGCTTTGGTCAGGCAACAGTCACACACACACACACACATAAAGAAGGGAGGCCGTGGGTGGAACAGACTGTGGGAGGGCATTAAACAGTGTGTACTGAGATGTGCTGTGGTTTATGCGACAGGCTCCAGAGCTGAGGGGCAGCAGACTGGGACCAGCGCATGTGTAAGTGCTTTATTATTGTTCAGACTCCCTCACAGGCTGCCTCAGAACTGGAGAGGGTGTTTAATGTGGTGTTCAGTCCAGAGTACTCCCTACGACAACTTATTTAATGCAAACCTATTTCAACTAATTAATTTTTCATTTACCTGCACAAAGTTGTATTTGGAGTGATTTGTGCATGTTTGACCAATCTTTAATTGCATATTTTCAAGACGCCATCTTGCCGTACAACTCCTGTTTTTTTTACTGCCACCAGTTCACGCCCACTACTCTGTCCATTCTCTGACTTTCTTTTATTCAGTTAGTAATATGTGTAGGATTCGGCATTTTGGTATAAGTTTTAAAAAAATAATAAAAAAAATCTGCTACTCACTAACTTGATGTGCAGCTATCCATCGAAGGTGCTCACAACTTCACGACTCTTTGCTGTGATGACCTTTATGCAAATGTCAGCTTCCATTGGGCACTGCAGTTTTCTAACAAGAAATTCACGGACTTGTTTCTTTAAATTAGTTTTAACTGAATATTGCAATTTAAAATGTGCAAATTATAACACCACAGCACAACAGCACTTCTTTAAGTAATAAACTGGTTTTCTTTCCATGTATTTTTTGTTACACTTTGCAGCAGTCCAAAGTTATTCTTCTTATACCTTATACATTCTAAGAATTCTAATTATTCACCACATACGTCACCCCCTCTCCTGTTGTCTACTGGTGTCCCACAAGGATCCATTCTAGGCCCATTACTCTTCTCTTTATACATCAACGACCTCCCAGCAGTTTGTCCAAACCTACACATTCAACTTTATGCAGACGATACGGTAATCTACACACATGGCAGCAGCATCTCACAAGTAGCAGAAGTTCTCTCCCAGTCTATGGTTCACGTCTCAAATTGGTTAAATCAGTCTTGTTTACAGCTCAATGTTGAAAAAACAGTCGCAATGTTCTTCACCAAATCCAGCACCCCCTATGTACAACCTGATGTCTTGGTCTCTGGAAAAAGGCTTCAGGTTGTATCGGAATACAAGTACCTTGGAGTACAAATGGGCTCTAAACTAACATTTAAATCACAAGTACAGAAAGTCTGCAATAAAGTCAAATTTCATCTTTCCAATTACCGTTTCATCAGACCTCAACTGTCACATAATGCAGCCACAGTTTACATGCACGCCATGATCCTCTCCCATATTAAATACTGTTTAACTACCTGGTCACAAACAAACAGCACTACCCTCAAACCGCTTGAATCTCTATACAAAAGAACCATAAAAACACTGGACAAGAAACCAATCCAATATCATCACTGTGCAATACTAAAGAAACTTAATCTTCTGAACTGGGACAACATGCTCAAATATACAAATCTGTGTCTCCTGTTTAAAATTATTAATGGTCTGTCTTCACCTCCACTGGCTCAGTTTGTTTCAGTAAGATCATCCACAAACCGGGTTACTCGGGGGGCAGTTAGAGGGGACTGCATAATCCCATTCCAGAAAAACTCTTTTGGACAGTCATCTTTCTCAGTCATAGCAGCACATCAGTGGAACTCCATACCCATCACAATTAGAGAAGTCACAACTTATGATCATTTTAAACCTCATTTAAAAAAGTGGCTTCTTAAGAATCAAATTTGCTCACATTGATTTTATCTGTGTGCTTCATGTCTGTCTTTAATCATGTCTAAACGTTTGTTGTCTCGTCTTGTATGAATGAATGTGCATGTAAATATTGAACTTGTGTGCAAGAATGTGAATGATTAATGTTGTAAATAGTAGTGTAAATATTTTGTTTTTAACCTCCTTTTTTTAGGGTGACACCATAACATCTGTCCAGGGACTACGGATGAAAATTAGCCTTGTGGCTATATCTGGTACATTTACAGAAATGTTCATTAATGTACACTGTCCCTGTCAAATAAATAAATAAATAAATAAAACATTGACTTTACAAGCACTTTTTTACAACTTTCGGAGGCCAGAGCAGAGATTTGCCATCATGATTTTGCAAACAACTAGCATGCTAACATACAATTCTAGATTCTCTGACAATTATAATTAGGTGCTGTCAGTGCACAGTGGACTGATTTTGATCCCAAATGTTGCTTATACAATATATCTGTGCTAGGGCAGAATGCATTCTGATTAACTATATGGACAGAAGTTGGGTACAGACATTTTAATAAAGACATAACTCACCATTGTGGCCTTTAACCCATAAGAACCCGGACACCCAAATCCTTAAAGGAAAATTATGGTGGACATAGCCCAGACTAATTAGAGGCTAAATAACACATTTTCAAAAAAAAAATTCAAAAACTCCCCCTGGTGTCTGAGATATGCAATGTATCATTGCCAATGTATCATGAATAGTCAGGTGTGTCCGGGTGTTCATTCTACAAAGTAAATTGATATACATATATATGCATTTAATTTATAACATGTTATTTCAAACATAAATATTTAAGATACACAATTTTAATGATAAAAAAGAAAGATAATGTGACATATATGTAATATGAGTTCTTTATGGCCTTTTTATTACTTAACCCATAAGAACCCGGACACCTAAATCCTTAAAGGAAAACTATGGTGGACATAGCCCAGACTAATTAGAGGTAAATAACACATTTATGAATTTTTTTTCTCCCCCCTCCCCCTAGTGCCTGAGGTATGCAATGTGACACATATGTCACATTGGGCCTTTAAGCATTTTTTAAGAAGATGTTTGCCAATGCATCAGGCGTGTCTGGGTGTTCATTCTACAAAATAAATTGATATGTTATAACATATGTTATTAACACATGTTATTTTAAAAAAAAAAATATTTAAGATACACAATTTTAATGATAAAAAAAAAGATAATGTGACATATATGTCACATGAGTTTTTTGTGGGCCTTTTTATTACTTAAGGCCCGAAGTGACATATGTGCAACCACGTTTTTCATTTGATGTGTTTTGCATAATTTTTTTTTTTTTTTTTACTTAATTTTGATATAAATGTACTCACTAACTTCTAATTAAGTAATTTCAATAATGCTAATTTAAAATCTTCCCTCTTGTTTGCAGAAATTAACTTTGGAGAAATTGCTAATGTTGGGACATGTGCTCTGCTTCTAGTCAGCCATCTTGAAAAAGGGGTGGTGACAAAAAAATATCACATGATCAATCTTGTGATGTCACAATATGTTGATTTTGAGTCACTTTGGGAGTTTACATATATATATATATAAAAAATAAAAAAAATTAAAGAGGTTTCCAGAGCAGGTGAAATGGACGTTACACCACTGTCACGCTGGGTCCTTATGGGTTAAACATGCTTATGAGTAGATTCATGTTAATAACCTCCCAGAAAATGAGTGTTTTATGCAAGACTTGTAATGCAGTTCATAATTCTTGCAATATTTGAGAATTCATCTTGTCCCATTTCAGATCAATAACATGAAACCACATTGTAGAGGTGAACTCGTTAAAACAAACCTGGGGATGCCAAGGACGTACAAAGGCGGCCTGACTGTTTGTACAAATGCAGTAGAGAGTCAAGGAAGTGACATGTGTCTTTGTGGAAGGGAAAATATCTGTACTTTTGTCTTCACTGAATCTAACTACAGTTTGGTTTCTCCTCACTTTACTGCTGTGATGTCCTGTTGTCAGCTTAAAGTATTCAATTGTATGTTTGGCCTTTACCAGATTGCCAGAGCCATCCCAAACTGATATTGTTGAGAATTCCACTCAGAGTGGATAGGAAAATGTTCACCTGCTTGAATGAAGCAAAACAGGTCCAGATATGCCATTGTTAATGTCACTTTAAAGGTGCACTGTGTAACTTTTTTTTTTGGTGTGGAGACTGCCACCTGCTTCTTTTTACCTGGCCAGAAAGAACCACATGCTTTGACAAAACTTTAAAAAGACGGTGGATCTGGAGTTGTACAATGTCTCCCCGATTCTAGAGGGCGTGACTGACAGGTGGATTAACCAATCAGAAAGACACATCCTCTGCTCGCATCAAAAACAAGCATGGCTGCTTACATGTAAAAAGAGGGAAACAACAAAATAAAGGACTGAGAACAATGTAAGTGTGGTCACCTCTCCACAAACGTGACCTGTAAGGTGACCATCTGGTTGCTTCCATAGATATAAGTGTATGATCATACATATCCATGTAGTCAATCCGATGGCAGACCCCACACCAGAAAAGTTGCCTCAAATTGGAATCGGTATTGAGCATCAAGTCTTTTCCTTACTATCCAAATTGAGTTTGAAATGTTAGTATCGTGACAACACTACTCTTCACAATGGTTCACTTCTGAAACTTCCTAAGCAAACCTATTCTTATTTTATTCCCAACTTGAAAAACATCTCACGATGCCTTGTGCTACAAACTTTGGTCAAAGCAAAGGTGAGGGTCTTGCATTGATTTTGCAGGCACATAATGGCGACGGTGGCACTAGCTTCACCTGCTTATGCATTCTAAATACAGCTGGCCTCGCTCAAGACGCACTGAGCAGAGCTTTGGTGCCGAATTAAACAAGTAATACTAAAAAAATGCCAATGTGTGGTTTTCTGTTGATGGATTTCTCTGTCGGAACGTATGCACTGGGACTTTTTTAAATTAGGAGTGCAATTAAGTTATGTAAAGTAGCTCAGAAATGGGTCAGAAAGTTGAATTCTCAAACTCTTCAAAGGAGCCGTGCAATGTTTCTTAATAAAATCAGAACACGTACAAATATGAGGGGTAAACACAAGCACGCATTATGAAATTCCACTGTCGAGTGTAGGCGGGTAACGTTTCCTTTTGTGGAGTCAAACGTATTAACGTAGCAGCGGGGGGTTTATAAATGAGAGTTTATGCTGTGGGGGTGAGCTCACACTGCTCTTACCGGCTCATAGCACAGACCATTACAGACGTACAGTGCTGAGAAGGAACTAAAGTCGGACATTGCGATTTAGCCACGGCTATAAATGTCAAATTGTTAAATGTTAAATTGTGTTACATGTTTGATGTGCGTGGTTGTTCCTATCAAACCAATAAACAAGCAAAAACATTTTTTTTAAAATTATAATTAATCTAATGATCTTAATTAAGTATCCTACCATTTCAGAAGCCCTTTAGGATGAGCACCACATCAATGCCAGTGACGTCGCCAGTAGGGATATCGTGTGTAAATGGTGTGTGAATGATTGTGGTAGAGAGAGGCCGCTGGCACAGAAAGACTGCCATGTATTTGTCAGTCTGCCTCAGGGCAAGAAATGAATGGGTTAACTTACTTAATACGAACTGAGTATGTAAAAAGACACTATATAAATGCAACATATTGATCTGTAACTGTTACCAAATGTGAATTACTCCCAGTTATGACTCATACAGTACAAATCTTTGCACTGCACATTTTGCACCAGTATTAAAGCAAAAGATACTAAAGATTTATGCATTTTATTTTAAAGCAGCACCACATGAAATTCCTGGTGGCTGGAAATGTGAAAATTAAAGTGAAACTTTAAAACATTTAAAACCAGTTAAAGTAGTAACAGTAGGAGATGTACACCAAGCCATGTTCAGCCAAGTCAGATCTCTAGAGATAAAAGTCGACTCACAGTAAGGGTGCATGTTTTTTCCACTTGTTTTTTTAAAGCAAAACTAAAGTCTTACTGAGGCTTTAAACAAGCTTCTATTAAAGTTTCATATTTATATTTTTCCATATTTGTAAGCATACTTTGGATTGGGTCATGGTGAGGTTTATGGCCTGGAATTCAAGCATAAATATTGTAATGTTGCTGTGGCATAAAATGGAGTTGGAAATGATGCTAGATTTGGTGTCTATGGGTGTGTTTCGTTCTTGTACTAATCACATTATCTCCAAACTTTAAGCTTTACATCTACACAGCTACACATCAGCTGTTATATATGGAACAGCCCGGGGCTCCATAGGGCTGTGCTGTCAATGTAAGCGGCTGCTGTGAGAACCCGGTCATTCACACTAAATAAACAACATTATATCAAAGTCTGGCCCTGGGCTCTTAAAATGCGTAGCTGCTTCTGACTGTGAATTTCATATTTCTATACTCCATATTATCCCCTAAATGTTTTATTTATGTCAGGGTTCTAATGGGTACTTTCACTGAAATACTTTCAATAAGACTTTGATTAGTTTGCATGTGCACTCTGTAACTTTTCTTCTTTACTGCTTTGCCAGTAAGTTCCACAGTATGACATTAAACACTTCTATGTGGAGACTCAAAGGTGATGCCAGGTCAAGGTCATGTTCTCCAAGGCAATAGAAACATAAACGAAGGCAACATTGATATGTTTATCGATGCTTTGCAGTGACATCATGCTCGGGGTGATCTATTCGTATTTCTATGGTAGAATGTCCAACATTAGCAAACACAGTCAAATAAGTTTTAACGTGGCCTGAAAACTCAAGAAAAAGTATAAGCATTCATGGTCCTGTTTAGGTGTTTGATTTTCAACAAAAAAGACGAGAGTGACTAACTGAAAAAAAAAAACTGTTTTCTAATGCAAACTAGCTTGTGGCTGCAATTTTATGTGTGCGAGACTTGTTCAACAGCTCACCTCACTTAATCAGCTCACCTGTTGTAGTACCAGCTAAGCCAGCTCTTTATGGTCAGATTGTATTAAAATAAATATCTAACTAAAGTCTAATAGAGCTTCTGACAAAGTAGTGCCTTCAGTTAGCATTAGACCCCAAGTGAATGTTGATGATATCAGCTGCACTGTATCAGTTGTAAAACATACCAAGCAAAGCAATAACATTTTCAGGGAGACAAACAGACTGCAAACCTCCAACCAGAAAAGTTTCATAATGCACCTTAAAAGTGCACATATTTACAATAAATTCCAATATTTTATTATTATTATTATTATTATTATATTATTATTATTATTATTATTATTATTATTATTATTATCTTTTTTATTTTAATTTTATTTATTTATTTTTTTTACTGACATGATTGTATTTAAGAAAACAAAATAAAATCATATTTTTTTCTTCTTGGTTAGGTAGTGTGGCATTTTTACAGGTTTAATAATAATAGTTATGGTCTTGCTGAAACTTGCATCATACCCATGTAACTATAAACCCTGCTTTTTGTTGCCTCTTGGGTGACTAATTTTGGTCTCTGAGATTAGACTCCCTTTCCTTATAGAGTATGAACAGTGAACCAGTCCCCTTAGCTGAACATTTTCTAAGGGCCCCTGTGTATGTATCTCCTCTCACTTCAAACACTCTCTTCTCTGTCTTTTCCAGGTTGGCACTATCGTGAATAAGTCAAAGGTCCTCAGAATAACTTTTAAACTCACCACACCTTCCAGTTTGCCCGGTTCAGAGGCTCTAGTCCCTGTGAGATGAGCACATTAAAAGTACCTCTCTAAATCTGGATTCATCGAATATCGCGAGAGAGTACACAAAAACCTGTATGTATAAAGAAAAAAGGTTTACAGTTTACAGATAGTTAGAAAGCAATCTCTGCAGTTTTGCCACTGGCGCCCAACTGTATATGTGGCTCCTGATATTCCCAGCAGTCTCCTATCCAAGTACTAACCAAACCCAGCCCTGCTTAGCCTCAGAGATCTGACAGGATAAGGCTTTGACAAAGTGGTTTGGCCCTGCTCCTATATCACCTGTCTACACTGGAGTATTATGTTTACAATGTAACCAACATTTCATTCATGAACTAACTGGTTTCCTCCGGTTCAATCCACGTGGGTCCAGGAGACAGGTCAGACTGTAAATACCTCACTTGTGTTGGTGCAGTCACTAAAGCATCTGTAATTGAAACTGCTATAAAGCTTAGAAACCGGAGAGCACGCAGTACTAATCTAAATCTTGCATGACAGACCTTGTGTTGCGATGTAGACAATCAAAAATGTATGAGGCCCATGGATAATCCGCACAGATTCTATTACAACTTAATCCACATGTCCACTCAGCACTGTGGACATGATAGGCAGCTAAGTCACTCAGACAGACAGACAGAGAAGGCCCTCTATGGTGCTACACTTACTTAAATAACTTTAAAAGAAAAAGTCCCATTTTTAACATTTCAGTTCTCAAATCGCAATTAAACCCTCACAGTAGGTAAAATTTCAGCCACCTCCTTCAATATGAAAACATATATATGTCCAATATGCAGGTGTTTTAGCCTTTCTTAAATGACTTGACTTTTCATTTCACATATCCGTTGAAAGATTATATTTCATAAGCCCTACATAGACTAGATTACAGTGGTTGAGTTGTTAGCGCTCTCAGCTCACAGTTTGAAGGTCCTAGGTGTGACCACGGGCCGCATGTGGAGTTTGAACGCTCCTTATATGATTGCATGGGCTTCCTACATTGCTAATCCTCCAGCTAGGTACTCCAGACCGAGGCCCTTACTCAAAATCTGGAGATGTGTCCCTGAACTCTGCGGTAGTCCACTGCTGCTGACAGGAAGCTCACAGGCACTTGTTTTCAGGCCGAAATGGTCTACAACTACAAGTAAAAAAATACATACAAGCCGTTTTTCTTGTGGGCGGAGCATTGGCATTTTCAAAGGTAACATGATCCAAATATGTGTTAGCAATTAATACCACGTAGAGTGTAAAATAGCACCTGTTTAAAGAACTTCAGACAAAATTATAAGATAAGTCAACACTTTTATTCAAAGCCTTTTTATCGGGCCCTTCTCTCCCTCTCCCCCTCACTCTGACTGCTGAACCGAGGCTATTAATTTTAATGTGATTGGAAATTTCCCCTAAAAACTCCTGGGACTCGAGAAGCCAGTCCGGTCCGTGAACAAGAGACCAGACCTGAACTAGTTAGGCGAGTTCAGGCACTCCAACACCTCCGCACTGTCATCACTCATAAAGAAGAGATATCTAGCTACACAGGGCCGCCCTCTTCTGCAGGATAACCATCAAAGGCCACACCGAGGCTCCCTCCTTGCGCCCGCTGTAGTTCAATTAACGCCAGGGGAAGAGGGCTGATGAAATGGGAGGTAAGACAGAGCCAAAAAGATATATTATTCTCAGCCTTGACACACTTTGAGAGGCTTCAGAGGAGATGGTATCAGCTTAAATAGAGGCAACATGAGCAATAGCAGACTATGTGCAGGAGAAGCAATAATGTCACCACAGTGTAATGGTTAATAAAGATAATCTGAAATGATCTGTCATCAGAGGAGCACCTTTAAAGAAGATGGAATTTCACCATAAAAAGTAACTTCACAAAACAATATACATAGTTGTTTTTAGTTGGTTTTTTTCATTATTCATGAGTTCAAATGCAGCACAGACAGTGATTACCAAACCCACTATTTAAAAAGACTATTGTGCAAATTGACTTTTGAGAGCTTTCAGCCTCATTATAATAGTTTCCATTCTCATTTACCCTCACAAAGTTGTACTTAGAGTGATTCATTCACATTTAAGTAATCTTTATTCTCCTGCATTCAAGACGTCATTGCTGCGATCAATCTATCCCTGTTTTCACCGGTACGCGCCACTGCTCTGTACTTACTTCAATTCTCCAATTTTATTTTCAAGAAGGTCACATAGTCATTTTGGTACAAATTATCATCTGAGGTGCTATTGGGCACTGCAGTTTTCTAATGCGGAAGTCAGCAATCTTGTTTCTTTTATTAAGTCATTATAGATCAGTTTCAATATAACATAATGATCCACGGGTGTCACAGTTTATAACTATATAGCAGACAAAAGTACAATATGACTGTCAATTCCATTTTAGAGAAAAATGCTTCAGAGGAGGCAAAGTATAACGTTTATGGTTTTGTAGGATTAAAACTGCTCTACAGTATTTGTGCAATGCCTCAAGAAATGCGTTTAGTTACCGAGCATTGTTGACAGTGAAAAAGCCTCCAAATGCTCACCATAAAACACCAAATTTCACAGCATTCATGCTCAAATGGCCACCCTCTGTTCTCCCTTTGTCACTGCGTCAAGCTTAAACTCTGTAAAACAAATCTGTCCGACGCATGATACAGTTAAAAGAATAGCGTCGTGTCAGCCCCCCGGTGAGAACAGCTTAGTACGAGCGAAGGTTAGCGAGCGGAGAGGGTACCCACCTGGGGCACGCGACAGGGGTGCCACTCTCTCCCTTAAACTTCTGCATGTGCTGTCAGGGCCTCCACAGCTGTGCGACAGGCTGACTACAGGGGTGTAGAGGGGGTACAGTGCAGAGGGGGGCTCTGCAGACAGCTGGGGCTCCAGGCGCTACAGCTGCTGCCATCCTGCACCACGCGGGAGGAGCAGGGCGGAGGGGGGGTGTCTGATCCACTTTACACTAAACAACAGGAGAATACTGTGGGAATGAGAGGGAATGTAGAATTTTAATCTTGGTTTGAGTAAATCTGACTCGTAGGTCTAGACTTGTTTCAAGGTACATTTTTTCTAACTAGTTCAAAAATATTTTCCTCTTTCAAAATTAAGTATAAAAAAAATACTAACAACAATTGTAATGCAAGTCTTAATGTAAATATCTTACAAATAAGGCATTTGTAATTTGCAATTCAGACTCAGAACTGATGATATTCATAAAGATTTGTTTGGGTTTTTTTTTTTTAGTTTTTATTTTTATTTACAGCTCCCCTGTGTAACTTTTATGGTGGCAGAAGCGCCATCTGCATGTTTTCATGGAGATAGATTAGTAACACTATGGAACATTCCAGGCAAAGTTGGTCAAGTAACACTACCAGACCAAGTTCGAGGTCACATATGTGAAAAGATGACCCTGCTCACACATAGAATGCAATAGATATTTTTGTTATTTTTTTTACAAAAAGTTATGCAGTGCACTTTTAACATAATGTCATCATAAAGCTTTTACTTTGTGATATGTTTTGTTTAATTTGCATGTTTCAGTAATTCATCATATTGTCTTTATCTTAAGAACACTCACTTTAGATCTTAATATGCCTCCACTATCTAGTATCTTTATTGCAGTGGAGTGGTCATGCTAGTCATGGCCGGCCCCAGCCTATAAGCGAACTAAGCGGCCGCTTAGGGCCCCAAGGCCTCAAGAGGGCCCCCAATCTGGCAACCCCTCACAATATACATCGCATTTAGTGCACTACTGACGCATTTCAGCTGTAGCGCAGTGACCGCACTCTGTAGCGCATACATGATGTATTTGTATTACCAATCTGGCAACCAACTGAATGACGCTGACCCTGATCTTGAGATGATTGGCCAACTTTATTTTAAGAGCACGAGCCGTGTGAAATAAACATGCACAAAATAACGGCCCTGTGCGCGACTGTTCGAGGTTTTCATCGTCTTTATGTCGAAACGAAGCTACCCGTCTGGAGAAACGTAAATAGAAGAAAAAAGAAGAGAAGAAACATCAATGTAGAGGTAATGTTGAGTGAATCTTACAAAGAGGTTAATGCAATTGTTAATGTGACAAGTTACGTTATCATCATTTTAATTCACAATGTCGCCACCCACCGCAAGTATATCAACATGCTAATGCTACATACATGCTAATAGCACTTAGCATCGCAGCGGCAGGTGAAGTAACGGGCGGCGGGGCCGAGGCCCAGCGCAGGTGGTGCTGTGTTTCTGTCCCATCAGTGAAAGTGTCATTATGAAACATAACATTTTCGTGTGTGTGTGTGTGTGTGTGTGTGTGTGTGTGTGTGTGTGTGTGTGTGTGTGTGTAGTATATTGTTGTTTGGCAGTTATAAATCTGCTGTTGTGCATCTTTAACATTAAATCCAGGCTCAGGCCCGCGGGGCTGTCTGTGTCTCTGTCACTGCGGGGTTTGGTGCTCGGTGCTCGGTTAAATTATCGAGATCCTGAGCCTGGAGCTGACGAGAAGCCGGTTTTTCACATTTGTAGAAGAGATGAGCAGCATAATAGAGCCACGGTTAGTAACAGTCTTACTCAATGCCATTTATAAAGTATATATAACTATTATATAAATGTAATCCCCATCCCTAAACATTTCACATTTTACTTAAAATTAATGCAGCTTCATAGATACAAGACTCATGGCCTTTGATCCAGAGGCTGTAAAGTGGAGCCATGTGGCTCGTGACAGCAGAAACTTTTAGTGGAGGCTTTTGTATTTGCCTCTTCCTGCACCTGTTGTTTTTTGTTTTTTTTGTTTTTTTTTTGTTTTTGTATAAACTGTCCTTTTTATTGTTATATAAGATAAGATATGCCTTTATTAGTCCCACAGTGGGGAAATTCCAGCATTGCACCGCACACATAGAACAGAAGGAAATAAAATAAAACAAGATAATAGATAAATAACAAGATAATAGATAAATAGAAATAATTTAAGAAATAGATTCAAGAATAACTCTAATATATACACATATATATATATATATATATATATATATATATATATAGATATATATTATATACATATAAAATATACATCTCCGTAAGTGACTTGTGAAGTGAGTATTGCATATGATATATTATAGGAGTGCTAAAAATAAATAAATAACGTAATAGTCACAAATAATGGCCAAGTGCCTGTGATAAAGCCTATAATTATTCATCTCATCATTCTTGCCATTATTCATGAATTTGGATTTACATTTAGTCTGACTGTGTGTTTATGTGTTTTCTTTAGACTCTTTGTCTCTGGAGATGAAGTGGCATCCACATCTCAACATGCTGCTGAAGATGCTGAAGCTGGTAATCCCTGGTGATAATAACTTATAAAGTCATTTACCAGAGTGTACACATTAGTAACTTTTAAATATTAATTCTGGCAGCAGCTGAAGCATGTCCCCCGTCCTTCAGGTGAAGCTGATGCCACTGTTGTTGGTGAGTAAAGTAACATGTATTTTTATGCTGTTTTTATGCTCACAATGACACACACTTTACACAGTTAGGAGCGTTTTGTTATTTTTTATTTCTGAATTATCAATCATTGTGTAACTGGCGACATGTTGTTTTTTTTTTTTCTTTTTTGATAGCTGCAGAATAAATCCCCTTTACTCCTTCTCTAGAGGATAGTGGTGTTGCTGATGGTAGGTTAAAATTAATAATCAAATGGAATTTGAAACTTGTAACTGTGGTGACTGTGTTTCTTGCTATTGCTAAAATTATGTCTCTTTTGCTCCAAAAGCTCGAGGTGGGACATCAGAAGAGAAGCAACCTTCAGGTTCAACATGTCCACCATGTCCACTTGATCCAGCACTGCAGCCAAATAAACTATCAGACAAAGAAGAAGCGATTTAGTGCGGAGAGCACCACTTCAAACAACCATAATTTAATTAGTTTTGCAGTTACTTATATTTACTTGAATTTGTGATGTTATATTGAGTTTGCCGACAGGCATAATTAGAGGAAACTTTTGTCTGATTCATACAAACCTGGATGACGATTGTTATTTATTTTGACATGAGCTATTACATTTCTATTTTATTATTTGTATTTTTATTGTCAGAAGTGTTTTAAGTTTATTGTGAGTGCAATCTTTTATTTAGTACTTAACTTTATAACACTGTCATGTTGGTCACTTTGGACTGAAGTACTTTCTTATTCTGCCTGTTGGACTTTTACTTGTGTGTTTGGTTATGATGATGCATCTTGTTGGATAAAATAATAAATAGAATATGTTTTCTATGTTTATTCTTTTGTCACAGTTTGAAAAGTGGTTTGGCACCATCTAATGTGCATGGTATTAAGTGATGATCAATTACAATCAATAGACTAATAGATGAATAGAGTCATTGACAGAAACACAATACTTGCTATTAATGTAAATAAATACAATATGGTATTTAACACACAGCCTAATGTTTTTTGTTATATAAACACCGTTTGACTCAATTTTATAGCAAATTTGGTCTTAAATCATGTACAATAATCTATTAATCTTCAGTCACTTACTCTTGGCAGTGTTTATCATATCAAACAATACATAAAGGAAAAAGTATATTTAAAACTGATATGTATTTAGTGGGTCGTACGTTAAAACTGATATAGTAAAACAGCTGTTTTTAATAAAAATATCTATCGTATAGCTTTTACAACCTGTACGTATATTCTCCCTTTAGCCAATAGGGCGACATTATAATGCACCACCTACTTTGATACATTACTGTGTCTGACTTAAGATTCTGATTTCTATGGTCTGTTATTTATAAGCCTGTAATCTGTAGAGATCTGTGCAGTATCAAGATGCAATGTGGGATTTGTGTTGCTGATGTGGTGAGGTCCCCAAGGCAAACTCTGCTTAGGGCCCCCAAAAGGCTAGGGCCGGCCCTGATGCTAGTAACTAATTTGTCTTAAAATAAACAAAACATCTGTTTCCAACAAGAGTGCAGAAAAATAACACTTGAAATACCAAAGTGCTTGAATAGCTTAGGTTGTAACATTCTCTGTTACTGTCCTCCACCGGGCTCTGTCTCAGTGCTGAACCCTTTTCCACATGAAAACGCTGCACTGGGGTCACTGTGTCATATATCGACATGGGCCGGTGATATCACATGACACGGTGGACTGGATAAACGGAGGCAGAAGTGCGTTTCCTCCTGTACATATGCTCTTAGAGGGTCATTCAGAGATGCTGAGTTAGACATGTCACTGTGGAGGCTGGTACTCATGTGAAAATGTGACATCGGCAGGGGTGGAAAGTAACTAAGTACTCACTTTACTGTAATTGAGGAGATTGCGGGGATAATTGTACTTTTTGAGCAGAATTTCAAACCTGTACTTAGAATTGAGTATGGTTTTAGGCATGTAATTGGAATTTGCTATGTTTTAAATCATAGTCACTGAATACAGTTGTCCCAATTGTCCCAGTCCACAACTGTCTATATCCAGAAGCACACGGAACAGCATCTCTGGCTCTGATTGGTCAGAGCTTAGAAAATATGCAGATTGATCAAGTTTAGTATAAAAATTTGATCTAAAATGGTTCTAAAATTCTGTTACTATTACTAGTACTCTGAATAATATTTTTCATGTGTACTTTTTACTTTTATTTAAATTTTGAGCTTTCTACCATGTTATAATGTCGCGTCCTCATCAAAAACATGCCTATATGTTATCCATGCATGTTTGAGAAATCAAGTGATCTCTCCAGGGGCAGTATTCGAAACCTCGTTACAGTAAGCAGTACGATTCTGTGCAATGCTCAGCCCACAAGTCTAGTCACACATGCTCCCACACGGCAATTGTCCATAAATATACAAAAGCAGGATACTAAAGAATACACTACAACTTCACAAATCTGACACGATGCATAAAATACCCCCTTTGAGTAACTAGTAGACTAGTTTTTGTTTTTTTTTTCATAAATACGTTTACTGTTACTTAAATGCAGTTGTGGCTGACAAGTGGGGCTTATCAAATCAGTTGTAGCTGATTTGATAAGCCCCACTTGTTTGAGGGTCTTGTTTGCCTTCATCCTTGCTCTGGAACAATGTGGGCTCCTCCTGGGATCTGTTTTATTCCTGCAATCCAAAGTAATAGTATTGATAGTTTAGGTTACAATCACGCTCTAGATGGAGGGGCCTATTTAACTCTATGGGAGATTCACTGTTTTTAAAAAAATAAATAAAAATACCAACGTTGAACCTTATCATAACTTGTTCGGGATTGGATCCATAAACCTGCCAGATTAACCTAATGTTTTACACTGGCAACAATCATGCTTTTAAAGTTGAATAATTTGCACCATTTTCTGAATGGTGCTGGTCTGAGTTTCTTGGTCATAAACCAGGTCAACAAATCTGCAGTCTGACATCATAGAACTCCAGTCCTAAGGCTCAGTTTAAACTATAGGGATTCTACAGTGTTATTTTGTGTCATGTGACCACAACCTACTAGTGGCACGGTGCCAGGGCTACAGCCTCATAGCAAGAAGGTTTTGGGTTCAATTCTCATGAGGCACAAGATCTATGTAGATTTCCTCTGGGTGCTCTACTATCAATCAAACATGCACAATAGCCTCTCTGAAAATGAGATTTTACTTTTTTTTTCTTTTTTTTTTTTTTTTTTTTTTTTTTTCCTGTTAGGACACATGCAGCAGATTTTACATATATAAAGGTAACTCCAGGTTTGTTACCTAGCAATCATAATGTTAACAAGGGTCAAAACCAGTCAAAGTTACATAATATTTGTAACAGATGAAAAATAAATGGTAACACCTTTATTTTGTTAAATGAAGGTTTAAACAGAAAAAAATGCCTTGCTTGTGTGTAAATTGTCTCTGCATTTTGGATGGAGTTTTCAGTGTTGATGACATAAGGGATTTTGTTTCAGAACTCACCACAGGTACTATCCCACCAAGCCAAGTAATTATTACAAAAACATGAAAACCTGTCAAATGCGCTTTAACCTCAGTGGGACTTGGCTGTTAAATAAAGGTCAGTACATGATACTGAAACAAATCCCTTTGAATGAGCTACATGGTGGCCAGTGTTGTTAATAATTATGTGGTTATGAAAACTGATGAATGTATGAAATTATGAAGATGAGCAACTTGGAAGTAAAGATGCACTTTAATAAATTCCTAACTTTATTTTAGCTTAAACATGTTCTCTTGTGTCCATTAACAAGAGGATGCATCCGAAATGGACATTCTCTCTGGAGACTTGTATTTTTATTTATTTATTTTTTTATTTTTTCTTCACAGTAATTGGATCAACATAAAAATCATGGAAATCAGACTGCAGACAGACAAACTGGCTACAGTGAAGCCAGTCCCCTACTCATCCCTCACTATCACATTAAGAGAGGAGACCGTAATTGGTTGTTGTGCTTTTAGGAAACATGCATCTTTTAGATTTTAAAATACTATTTAAAGAGAGGGTAATACACTCCCATGTGGGATTAACTGCAAACACATAACATTTCACCATGTTGCCTTTTGTTGTTCTGAAAATGCTATATTTATACAAATGCCTTAAAAAAGTTTCTACATTTCAGTTTTGTTTTTGACACACAGAGTCCCCTTTCCCTTTACTCTCAGCACTAAATCACCCCTCCTTCAGAGCACTATCTCAGCACAATCTGCATGCATTTCACAGATTAAACTACTGCACATCACACCAGGTTTGTGAAGTTGTAGTGTATTGTTTTCTATCATTCTTTGATGTAGGCGAGCATGGATGACGTAGGCTTGTGAGCGGAGCATTGTACAAGACAGTACTGCTAACTGTAAGAAGGGTTCGAATAGGATAGAAATCACAAATACTCAATTACTCAAACCTGCATGGATGACATATAAAACCTCTTCAGGCATGTTTTTGATGAGGGAACAATGTCATTAAAAGTCTGTTTTGCATAATATCCCCTCTTTACGCTATGAAATGGTCAAAATAAGTCTCGCAAAGATGAATGGAGAGTTATAAAGATGGCAACTGGATTATTTGTGATTTGATCCACAAAAGTTATGTGCGTTATTCTAGCAGAGTTCCACAACAAGTTCAACAATATAGAGCAAAACAACAAGTAATGAATGTACCACCAAGAAAAGCAAGACCTTGACTGCTAAATCTGTCCTGTTTGTGAGGAAAATAAGACTCACAGTGCAACCTCTTGACCATAGGAAAAGATACAAGGCTCATAAATGCTTGCCTAGGAGGATGCTGTCAAATAAAAACAAGAAGCCACATTCAGTGCATGTGTCACAAACAAGCTCCTCCATCTCTCATCCAGCGGCCTTCACCTCCTCACAGGACCAGCGACCACTGCTACATTGTTAGTCTCTCTTTCTCTTTCCTGGAGAATTCTATCTCAATGAATGTTTTGGATGAATGCACCTAAATATATGGATTTTTTTTCTTTTAATCATGTTGTATCCATTGAGTTATACAGGAATTTGTGACTTAAAAGGCTGTTTTCTTGAAATACATTTTTCTCCCATTCGGACCTGAGGATCACCCCTCGACCCCGTACCTTATTTTTACTGTTTTAAAAAGAGTTAGCAGTGCTCCAGAGTTATTCCTCACTGTCCTTATATTCAGATCATCCTAATTATTCACCGTAATGAGTCTATAAGTGCTTTTCACAACCGTTATAGACCAGAGTGGAGTTTTGTCATCACTGTAACAACTACTAGCATGCTAACCTGTATGTCCTGATTATTGTACAACACAATGCTTTAAAATTACATGCAAACAGCACACAGCAACGTTATTTTGACCTTAAGAGCCACTTATGCAATACATCTACAAGACGCATTTTGCTCAAGGAAATAAATACATAAGAATTAAAAAGAAAACAATAGTACAGGGCTTTTAAAGCACCTACATACACCAAACCCTACAGTCTTCTACTTAAACGGGTTTAGATAGATATCAACCTCTGTACAATCTAATTCTAAGCCTGATTTATTTAAGTTTGAACTCCAAAAAATTGAGGCAAAATCTAATTTTCTTTAAGATTGTTTATTCAAACACAAGCTCTCCAAAATTCTCTCTGTAAATATTTCTCTATGTAATATGTCAACAACATTAACCAGCACATTTAAACCAGGCCCTATGTGTTTATTCAAATAATATAGTATATAATATGTTGATCAATTTTTACACATAACTTGTAATATTCCCCCCTTACATATATGTGAGGAAATGTTTTCTGTTCATCTGTAGTGTTTTGATTTATACAACTTTAAACCTTTTTTTTTTTTTTTTTTTTTAACATTGTCTTTTTTAGCTCAACAACTCCCATGTAATAAAAATAAAAATTGAGCGGTGCATTTTATGCTTTGTACTCAGTATTTAACTATACCATTAGTAGATCATTTTGTTCATTGTATATCACAATATTGATGTAAAACATCTTAATAAAGATTTAGGTCCAGTTGAGTTTCTGTTCAACACTGCAGAACTGATCAGGTCCCACCTCTTCATTGTGACATTTCACTGCAGCAAGCAGCAGATTCTCATTTACATGTTTTAATTGTTCAACAGTGTCTACGTGACATTACAGAACCAAAATGAGAGTGTTATTTTTTTTTTTTACATAAGTACAGAGATGTGGGTGGAGACAGGGGGTAGATATAACTTGTATTCATGTATTAGCAGTACAGTTTAGGATTACTCTGTTATCAGCAGAGCCGGATGCTTGTTGCATAGGGCACCACAGCTGCAAAAGGCCCCACCTCCTGATAGTTTATCACTCTTGTTTGTTTGTCAAACTACAGTTTCCTACACATTTGTTTGGTGTCTTTGTCTCACACCAAGAATTCAGCCACATTATCCTGCAATGGTGACTGTTGATAATGAGAGACACTTTCTTTGCCTTCACTGGACGAGTGAATGACTGAGAAAAGGCAACACAGGAAAGACCTAAAGTCTCAGTATCTGACCACTGTCAAAGGGAAAACCATGGAGAAAATAATAAGAACACTGCATTAACTCGTCTACGTCCTGTTTGGATCCAAAAGGACCTCAAACCTCCATCAGCAGCTAATCATTGGCACGTGTCTCTTAAATATGGAAACACCAATTGAAAATCTGTGTATCATTCAGACCAAAATATATAACTTCTTTTTACTTGAGATACATAAGAGTGTAGTACTATATGTGCGGTTTTCTCACGTAAGACACGCAAGACACCATATTTGTTTTGACAGTCAGACCATACATCTCTCTGATTGGTTAATCCACCTGTCAGCTACGCCTATCTGAAACTGGGGCGACAGGATACAGTTCCAGACCTGTCAATGATGGATTAGTCGACTAAAAAGGGGACCTAACAAAAGGTCTCAAACTATGTATCTGACCCGGAAAAAAAAAAAAAAAAAAAACAAAAAACTAGAAGACAGCATATTCATATAAAGATTACCTTTGTGGGTCATGAGTTGAATCCCTTTTACATATAAATACTAAAAAATACCAAATCTTCAGCCAACTCACTCACTCATTTCTCCTTGCTACTGTTGTCCTACATAAATCTGTATAATAGAAATAAAATCATTTGTCAACTTAAACATTTGCTCGACAAAGACACAACCAACCGATTAATCGATTAAACGATTAGAGGCCTACAGCCCAGGGCCTACACAACAACATTTCACTCCCCTTCATGACTCCTAGAGAACTACAACGTGTGACCGAGCAGCTCCGCCTCTCTCCTCTTTTACTCCTCCATTCTGCGCAGATTTATAAATGTTTCTTTAATTACCGTGCCGCGCCATGCCCCCGGTGCCCTGCGTGTGGTTATTTCTGGCGGTTATTTCTCTCATTGTTTTGTCATGTTATTCTAAAAAGTCAACTCTGAGCCAATTACAGCTCGCCTACTTCAGTAAAGCACCACTGAGATTCACCATAGCTTAGAGCAGAGAGGCAAAGGTATGAGATGTTCCACACTTTAAGAGCACAAACACTCTGGGGGAAGTAGACTTGTCACGATGTAAAAATGTCAAACTTGATTTCGATACTAAGGACTAGACTCTATACTCAGGACTGATTCTTATACCAGAATGAATTAAAGCAGATCTATTATGCAAAAATTGACTTTTCAGAGCTTTTAACCATGTCATAGTTGTTTCCCTTCTCATTTACCCTGTGGAAGTTGTATTCGCAGTAATTTGTGCGTGTTTGAGCAATCTTTAGTTGTTATTTTCAAGATTTTCTTTATTATCACTACCACGTGGTCTTATATCTGTGTAATCCCTCAGTCGTCCAGGTAGGTTCCATGGGCCATGTATTCGCAAGGACTTACATTTGTGGAACATGTTTTGTATGTTTTCAGTGTTTTAATTTTAGTTTTGATCCCATAGATATCGCGCGTCATGAAAAACAGTGGTTAAAATGGAATTGTGAGGAGGAAACCACAGGGAAGAACATATTGTGTTTGTTGAGAGGCCCCCTGCACAGTCTGTATGTGCTCCAAACAGATGTACTCGCCTCCACTCTGCACCGTTGCCATCACTTTAACAATAATGTGGTTTTAAGCAGCAGAGAGAAAGTCATGGATATCTGACAGTTTTGTTTTATTAAAATACATGTTCACATCCTAACAGGGTGACAATGATGCACGAGTACTGGTCTATCAACCCAAATGTATGAAAGTGCTCAGTGTGTTGGTATATGCTGGTTGGAGGGACAGATGGTGTAGATTGTAACAGTTTTGTGTCCATAGTTACATTTTTATTTATTTTTTTAATGTATGTATTAATTATTATTATTATTGCTATTATTATTATTATTTTATTTGCATGCCTTCAATTTTATCACATTGTATAATACACCTTTAAATGATATTTCTCAGTGTTTATATATATATATACATACATACATACATATATACATATATATATATATACATATATATATATATATATATATATATATATATATATATATAAGTTGCAGCAAGGGGGAGCTAGGATGCCAGGTCAGAGGGGAGTTAACATCAACTCAACTCCCCATCCGGAGATTGGGTACGAAGCCCCCAATAAGTATTATGCTGAGTGAGGCAGCAACTGATCTGAAAGACTAATGAGAAAGACTAAGTGAAGTACCATTTGAAAGTCTCCTAGAAGATGTGAATGCAGCATTGAGAGTGATCACTACCTCAACCATCACATAAACCAATGAGCTGATATACACTTCAGCAGCAGTGATCCTAGAGATGCTTGGCTATAAGAGCAACCATGGGAGCCATGAGAAACAAAACCCACCATGGAAACGACGGTTAGAGGCTAAAATCAAGGCAGTGCGGAGAGAAGTGAGTAAACTGTCAGAGACCCACAGAGGTGTAATGAAAAAACAAGTACCCAAGAGGTACAGCCAAGAGCCCATACCTGAAGCACTGACGAATAGTGCAGATCCATACATATATATTTTAGAACTTTAGAATAGTGACAGAAAAGTGTCCCACACTATGCCATTAAACTTATCTACTAAAACAACAAAACAAGTGGCACTTCTAAACCAAGTTATAGATCAGATCTGTGAAGAGGCGACCGTTCTGAATATAGGAATGTATGGATTTCACGATATTTTTGAGTCATAAAAACTGTAATAGAACAAAAACAAGACAGATACGTTTAATGCTATATTGTGTAACATTCTAGGAAAAGCAACAACAAGCAGGCAGCGGACCCTCTGCCCCAAAAACTTAATATGTCACAGTAAACAGTCTTGTTTAATTCTATTGGAGACCTACATTTGACCGACCCTGGTAAAATCTTCACTCTGGTTTGATACACTTGTAATTTGCATAGTGTTTTTTTGGTGTGGTAAAATAATGCTAAAAATAATGTCCTCTGGGTGGGCAGTGGAAGTTCAGTAGACCTGTAATTATTTCAAATTCACAAACTAATGAAAAGAGCCCAAAGACACACACTCACCAAAAACCTTAAACTGTTTAAATGAGTTTGTCTTCATTTCCTCTATTTACGTGTAATTTCCACAGCAACAGAAATAAGACCAGCCAGAAGAACAAATGGACTTTCTATTTGTGGAAAAATCTGTATGTTTGTTCCAAATCACCACAGACAAATGACATTAAAGAGTGCTGTCCTGTTCTCACCCTACTCCCACTACTAATTATAACAATTAATTAATTAAAGTAACACTATGTCTGGAGTACTGGAAGAGATGCTTCATATGCAGGTTTCGGAACATTCTCTGTGGAGATAGATAGATCTATGAGGCATACTGTGGAAAATTATAGTCAAAGGAAACAATATTTAAATGGAAAACAGCAGGAGGGGACCACATAAGTCAGGTTTGTGGAAATGCAAGCCGGCGCATAGTAAAGATGCGTGATGATGATGCAACAAAAAACATAACACATTCTTTTAATTTTTGTCTATTTTCTGGCAAAAAAAAAAAAAAAGTTACACAAATAGAACAGTGTATGTGTGTTTGCACTGTGTGACTTTTCTAGTGTGTATGGGGTGACTTGCTTGTCAACAGTTCTGTCAGGAGGAATGGGCCAAAATTCCTGACAATTATTGTGAGAAGCTTGTCAAGGATATCCAAAACGCTTGACCCAAGTCAGTTTAAAGGCAATGGTACCAAATACTAATGGATAGTATGTATGTAAACTTCTAACTAGTAATGAAAAAATCTCTTTAAAAATCCTTCTCTCATTATTCTGGCATTTAGCAAATACAATTAATTTTGGCAAGCCTATTTGACCTAAAACAGGAAAAGTTTAGTCTGATTTCATGTTAGACAGTGAGAAAAAAAAAAAGCACATGCATCTTTTTATATAGTCTATGCAAACTTCTGTTTTCAAGTGTAGATAAGTTGAATACCATTTTGTTGATTATTCTAAGAAAAGCATCAGCATGCAGACAGCAGGTGGAAATATTACATAATGCAACTTTTAAATGAAGCTTTTCGTTAAAACCTGTGTACTCATTTCAACGTGCATAGTTAATTATTCATGATGAGTTTGTGGTACAGCCTTAGTACTTCCCTCTTGTAGTTTGATAGTGGAGTTTGCCGGTATAATTTATCAATGTTGAGGCTCCTTTGTTGCAGTTTATGGGGATGTGTGAACAAATTGGACCAATGGGACGGCCTCTAGCCCTTGTGACTGATGGACTGTCTTTCCCGATGTCTCCATAGAGATACAGGTAAACGTGTGAAGTCATTGTAGCCGGAACTTTATCTTGTTTACGGTGGAACGGAGTGTTTATTGTTGTTTCACAGACCCAAACAGGAGATGTAGAAGATAGATGTTCTTGGACCTCCTGCAGGTTGAGCAGTTGTTCTGTGAAAGCATGGAATACAAAAGCTCGTTTAAAATGTGAAAATAACTTTGATAACTTTACAAGACATGTTAATTAAATACAGATTTGGTATTTAGCTAAACTTATCAAAAGAAGTAGCTTAATAATAGGGATGCACTGATCCAGCAAGAAAAGTTCAAACATTCTGACAACTTCATTCAGAGGAGTTGCAAAGTTTTTCTCTTGTTTTTGGAAGTAAACAAGGCAGAGATGAGGGGTTAGAGACAATGATTGGCTAAAACAGAGACTGACTGTAAAAGGTGACCAATCAGAAGCGGCACCAGGCACCTGTGAAGACTTTCCTGGAATTTCATTGGTTTAGCGCTGACACGTGGCTGAATACTCGCTCGGAAATATGCAGTTTCTTTGTATATGGATATACATTGTTATTTGGTGACTCTTTTGTGATGAGAGCACAAACCAACGACAACAGTGAGAAGGACATGTGTGTTCGAAGTTTACAGACTGACATCGCAGCGGTGACAGTGGACACATTGTAAGTGCAGCCGATCTAATATCTGTGTGGTGGTTCACCTATGGTCTTGAACGTGTAATGTGCTGTTATGTGGCGCGCACACGTTTGTAATGTTCTGATATCTGTGCGTTTGGTAAATGCATTGTTTGGACAGTGTCTGCTGCATAAAGGGGACAGCTGTTTGCCCCGCACTGTACAGCTGTGAGTTTGTGTTGGTGATTTTGAGCTCTGTGGAGGATAATAGCTTATAACACTGGCTCTGGGAGATTTGGTGATTTGCAGGACAAATGAGGCTGAATATAACTTGTTAAAAAATGAAACAGCTGGAGTGTCTTTTTGAGAATTTTTTGTAATTAAATAGGCCTAGTTCATCTGGTAATCAGTTACTTTCATCACATAGTAACGCAGTTACATTTTTAGAGAATTTTGCCCAATAATGTTCTTCAGCCACCACTAACCACTTCTTTTGAAGCTATTGTTTGTTAGGAAAAAAAAAAAACGAAAAAAAAAAAAAAAAAAAAAAAAACTTTACTTCAACATTTGTCCAGAAAACTGAATTTGAACTTCTTTTGTTATAGTTTCTGATAAAAAATTCATAGATCTTATCACTAGCTTTGACTTAACCTACATACCTCCATCCTGCCACTTAAAGACTTGAAGTGGATGCGCCTTAGTCCTGGACACATCTGCAGCCTGTCTGTCCATGGAGTGGATCTCTCCTTCACTGTGTTTCTCTCCTCGAGGTTTCTCCTTTTCCCACTGGGTTTTTTGAGTTTTTTCCTTGCCGAGAAGGAGGGTCTAGGACTGGGGATGTTCTGGGACAGTTATTCATTGCTTGTTTTCCGTTGATTAATCTGCTTGTCTGTTTCTGTTTCATTGTTGATTTTCTAATTCTAGTTAATCAACTCTCATGTTCAGCCCTAAGAGGCGACTGCTGTCGTGATTTTGGGCTTTACAAAAATAAATTTAATTGAATTGATTGAATTAAAGAGGGGATATTATTTTTATTGATAGATTTACTTTTTTATTTTTATTTTTTTAGCTTTATACAATGTTCTAACATTGTTCTCTCATCAAAAACATGCCTGAAGAGGTTTTAGATGTCATCCATGCATGTTTGAGTATTCTCCTGGGCCCTACTCAAACCCTCCTGACAGTTAGTTGTAAGATTCTGTGCAATGCTGAGCCCACATCACCCACGCTCCCACACAACAGTTCTGCATAACTATACAAAAGGATGATACAAAAATGTGCACAACAACTTGACAAACCTTTTGCGATGCGCAGTAGTTTCATTAGCAATATGCTCGCTGATTATGTTGTGATAGTGCTCAAAAGGGGAAGTGGCTTAGCACGGAAGGGAGACTGTGTCAAAAATGAAAGTGAAACTAGTAAAACGTGTTAATATGTTGTTTTTGGTGAACAATAAAAGGTAACACAGTGAAATATGAAGAAGTAAATAACCCTCTTTAAGCTCCCACATTCTCAACGCTTCATTTGTCTATGTGTTCCTCTGTGATTCTGCCTCTATAGCACTTCAAACCCTCCGCCGCAGGAAGTCATTAAAGGGCTGATGGAGGTCTAAGGTGGAAGGTCAGAGGTCACACAGCACTACCCGACCTCTGCGTGTGGAGTCGCAGAGACATGAGGATTTTCTGCTGACAGGTTCATACATGAAAAGCACCGCGCTGAAGGCACCCACTGTGTTGTACAGTCTCTGCCTTTATCCAAGTGACCTTTAAGCAGAGATCCTCAGAAAGCTGCTAAAGACAAGTCTACTTCACAGAACCAAAGGAGGGTGAGAATCAAAAGACATAAGTGACACTCGGCTAACTCTACAGGGGACGAGGAAAGTGGTTCACGCTTTTAACAGACTTCTCAGCTCTTTTTAGTGGTGAAAGGTCAATTTTCACAGACCAAGATGGTGCAACCGTAATTACATATGCGTTTAGTGACAATCGTTGAAACTTGAAAATACAGCTCATACACGCTTTTGGCAGCACATTTTAGAATGTTTTGTGGGAAATACAGAGGCTATTTGTTACAGGCAAAATATCCATCAAGATGTTTTGTCCTTGTTTGATTATTATGAATTATGTATGAAGTGACATACAACTTCCTAAGAATCTCCTGTTGCAAGGCTATTTAACAGAATTTTCCAAAGGGCCCATTTTTTGGAGGGCTGTGGTAACTGGCCTGAAAAGGTGCACAATGTGCCTCTCCTTTTAGCACTATTTTAGGTCACACAAGGTCTGAACCAGGACTAACTCGAATTAAAGTAAGGCTGTATTCATTCCTACTTAATTTGGTGTGATTAAAATTGACAAGAATCCCTAATTCCAACCCAGAAACACCGGACCTTTTTAATTGCTCAATCAATCAAAATCACTTTATTTGGCCCAGATGGGCAATTTAAGCAGATTTGAGCAATAAAATACAATAATAATAGAAAGCTTATACGAAAGTCATCAGATCCTGTGTCAGGGCAGTTTGAGGGGAGTAAGAGCCCTCAAGACAAAAGTGGCCCTCCTCTCTGTTCTGAAGCCCGGGCATCCCAGCAGTGTCCAGGGGAAACCAGATGAACTGGAGACAACAGGAAAGCCTCTTCTAAGCCTCTCTCTCACTCCATTCTGTGGTTTTGTTGGATGATGAGATGGGCCATTCCCTCAAAGTGTTTCTTCTGGAATGTCTTCTGCCATATTTGGTGTGGAAAGTCTCTAGCATTTCACAGCTAGCTGGTTAGCAGAGCTAGCTCCATGCAAGTTCGTCATGGATACAGGAAAAAAAAAAAAAAAGTGCTTACATCAGACAATCCACAAGTCCTTAACTTCCACCCTTTGGACTGTGCATGCTGCCTTTCTTAGTTGGTCAAAATTTAAGATAAAATGTAAAACAGATTAAAAAACTATTGAGTGTGCCAGCCAATTGGCCACAAGAGCTGTCAACCACGACAATGGCAACCACAGAATTTAATTTAGTCAAGTGAAGACTAAACCATGAGTTAACTAGTATTAACCTAGAATAAACACATGTCTAAACCAGGTCTAAATACACCAGTTAGAAAAGAGAAATGATTTTGATATTTGAAAGGTGGGCTGTAGGCAGGATTACATGGTTTGGAGGGCCTGATCTCCGCCCTGGTGCTCAAGTTGAATTGGTCTGCCCTAGTGGCTTGTAGGGCCCTGTGAAAATTGTTCATAGTTATAGAGCACTTTTTGACCTCCAAAGGGCACTCAAATGCAGTACATCAAGGAAAAGCTCATCAGTGTACAAAGTAACTTGCGATGCAAATTAATAATAATGATGATGATAATGCATTAGTCTACTAGTTGTAGTATCAGATTTTTTATATTTTTGACAATTCTACTATGAACACAACAGCAGTTTGCTCGAGAGCCACTGCCTCCCCATTGTGGCACCTGGTATTCCCAGAGGTTTGCAATCCAAGTATTAACCAGGCCCAACTTTGCCTAGCTTTTGAGATCAGGTTTTGACAAGGTGGTATGGTAAGGTATCTTGTTCAAGAACATAACAGAAGAGATGGGATTAGAATCTCTAATGTTTGTGTGAGTGGATGAGCACTCTGTCAACAGAGCTGCTGCCATGTGAGTCTGAGAGCTTAGTCTGCTTCTAGCTACATACTGTTCTACCAGTCTCCCCAGACTCACTGAGTCCTTTTAGTTGGTGGACATTAAAGACACACTTTTCTGATGGGGGTCTGCCATTTGCTTGTGTCCATGGGGATGTTATTGCTTTGCCTGGAATCTTTCACAGTGGCATTGACATTAATCTTCTATTGATTAATCTATTTTACATTTCTATATTATAGGTGTTTTTATTGCTCAAAAATATATTGTTACTTTGGGTTGGGTCGCCTTTCCTCAGATCTGACTTGTAGTTTGGCCTGCTTGTCTCCATGTAGATATATATGTTTAATGCCAGATTGTGAAACACAGCAAGCAAAGCACAATGCTGCCCTCTGATTGGTCCAGTCTCCCAGTCTCCACCCTGGTGGGATGGGCCCGATCACAATAGTGGGAGCCTTGATGGGCAGGATAGACGTCTAAAATAATTAATGTACATTTTATTACATTTCACAATGTAATAAAATGCTAAATCCTATTCCCATTTTAAATTTCTGTAAAATGGCAATAGGAAAAAATGTAATAGCGTCTCTTGGAGCAGTAGTTCCAATAGCTATCCCCCCAGCCCTCATTGTAAGAGTGATGGATGAAGACATGACGGCACACTCCACAGCACTAAACTGTTGCACACATTTGAATAATTGGATTGTCTGAGCCGCGTGCACAGGGACCACAGTGGGACTTAAACAGAGGATGCATTGATCATCATCCGCTCCCATACATTTCATTAGCAGCCAATCCATGTGGCACCATCAACCGCTCTGTCAACACTTCACATATTGCACACAAATCTGCCTTCAGGGGCACTATGTCAGTTTTAGGGAGGAGGGTCCAAATCTTATTTTCTCACTATAGTCATTCCATTATGCTAATTTAAAGGCATTGTACCTTTTTATGGTCTTAAAAAACATGAAAAACAGAACTAGTCCCTTTTAAACGGTTTGTAGTTATTCCTCACTTTCCTTATGTGACAGTGTGGGTTTGTCCACTGATCAGAAGATTGGCAGTTTGGATCTGTTTGAAAAGGTTAGTGGTGTGATTCAAGCTCCCACAAATGAATGCTGCTGTATCCTTGAGCAAGACACTTAACCCACCACGCCCCCCTTTGTCTGTGTACACTGGCGTATGAATGTGTGCATGAACAGGTGAGTGGTTTCTTGATATTAAGACCTTTGAGTGCCTTGAAGGTGGAAAAGCACTGTGTAAAAATGTGACCATTTACCATTTATGTCAGGGGTCTCAAACCAAACTCACAGAGGGCCAAAATTAAAAACTGGCACTATGTTGCAGGCCAAACTAAATATTTATTGAAACATTTTAATAACATCTGCATGTTTTTCAGAAGGGGTGGATTAAATTTGAGTGAGGTGACAGGTAGCAGATGCGAAAGAGTGTCAACAGAAGTGGTGGGGACCAACATATTTGCAAAGCATTCTGGGATTCGTAGTATTAGCAGTGCATGCGTTATACTGGCACAGCAGTTGGCGGACCACTTTTAATACATATTTGATATGATCTCGCAGGCCAGATATAATTATAATGAGGGCCAAATTTGAGTGTGATATGTCTGATTTATGTGTTGTGAGCATCTTAATTATTCACCACGATGAGTTTATAAGCACTTTTCACAACAGAGCAGAGTGGAACCGAGTTTAGCCATCACGGTTGAGCTAACAACAACTAGCATGCTACGACGTGCTAACTGAAAATGCTTTGTAGTTAGATGCAGACGGCTTGCAGCGGACATATTTTGACCTCAGGAGCTGCTTAAACAAAGACAAATTTTGCTGAAATACATGGCAAAAACCTTACTTGCCCCATACATGCTCCTGTGCATTTTTCTGACACAAGAGAAATGGAGCCAAAGTAATCAAATCCCAGAGCTTAAGGTAGCAGCCGCCGCGATCGAACTATAATGGAGGTAATCCTGGTCTGACCCTCTCCGTCAGCAGCTCCTGTGTTTGTGTCTGCGGTGATGGAGTGGAGGGCAGCTCGCGTGGCTCAGACCTGCGCACAGCCACTGCTCCTCAGGTGGAAATAGAAGCTTTCAAAAGTCAGGTGGAACAGAGCCATTAGCGGTGTTCAAGCAGGGCGGAAGTGCGTGCGGCAAAGGCCAAAGGCGATACAGGAGTTTTGAGCTGACAGCTGAGAGCCCAGAACAAAATCCATGAGGTGATCCGCTCAACAGTCTAACAGCGCAGGGGGAGATTAGACAAAACGAAGGACGCTTTCTTGCCTGAGGTATTGATACTCTGTGGTGACATCACGCTGGGGATGCTCTGCCTGCATGCCTATAATGGAATGTTCAGCAGTTACCATGGAGACACAAAGGACACTAGGGATGGGATAATAAACAATAATATCGTTTATCATGATAAAAAGGGGACATTGTATATCGCCAACAAAGTTAATTGCCTTTATATCACCAGAATTTGCACAAAAAAGATACTAATCAGTGATGTTTTCGTTGTTCGTTGTTTTGACACAATATTATAACAGGTGTTTAAATATGGAACCTATTCATAACATTAAAATTATAATTATTCATATCCAGAACTTTTTTAAACTGTTTAGGAATTATCATGTGAAATAATAAATAATCGTTAATCGCAATTATTTTGGCCATAGTAATTGTGACAAAATTCAACATCATACCACGCCTACTGCACACATTAGCAAGCGCAGCTAAACATGTTTTGAGGTGAAACTCAAGAAAAAAAATGCAAGATTAATTGAAACCACACATTTTCAGGAGGCTGTGATCAATACGAGCGTTCATGGTTCTGTTTAGGAGTCTAACTAACTGAAAAACTTATGGCTAACACTAGCAAGCTGGAGACTGTAATGATATTTGAGAGGGACTTGTTTAACAGCACAAATCAGCTCACCTTTTGTAGTTTCAGCTAAGTCAGTTCTTTATGGTCAGATTGTGTTAAAACAGAGATCAGATTAAAGTCTAACTCGAATAACAGCTTCAGACAGAGCAGTGCATACATTAACATCACACCCCCAGGGAATATTGATGACATTAGCTGCAAAGTATAAATTGTCAGATGTGCCAATCATAATTAAACAGAATACTGGGCTGGAAATAAATAGGACAAGAAAGCAAAACAAAATATGATTAATTTGGACTTAAAGCAACTCCAGGAGCTCTTATAACTGAACCTGTGTTACCAGAGTCTTCACTTGCAGATAGAGGACACATATCACATTTAAACTGGCAACCCAAATGACAGACTCAGGCTCATTCTGCTTTCTGATTGGATTGAGAACCAAAACACCAAATTATAGCATAAGACAGAACATCAAAGGTGGTGGGGTGAGGGGCGGGGCTCTCGCCTCTCCCCCAAAGATGTTTGTGGCACCCCCTTAGGTCCTCCAACCAAAAATGTCTGCCGCCGCCAAAGAGAGTGCCAGACAACTGTCCAATTTGATACTTTTTAATGAGAGCTGCATATCTCTCAAATGTGGATGACATTTCTCAAAAATCCCTGAACATTCAGAGCTGAAAAAAGTCAGAAAGAGTTGAGTGCTTCAGTTGATTCTACAGAAGTCTGTGCTGTTTCTCAGTCCTCTCTGTTATTTAGTTTCTTTTTTTATTTGTTTGTACTGACGCATTGGGAAGTGAGGAGAGAGGATATGTTCCAGACCAGACATCTTTGTAAAATATTGTAAAAGTGTGTGCTCTTGGCTGACTGGGAAACGGTGAATTGGGCTGTTTAAAGTCTGTGTATTCATGGAGAGTAATATCGATTCAAAATGTAGAGATGGTGACCATCTGGATGGTCATCTGCCCAGTAATACTGAACAAGACATCGTGAAAACTAAGCAAAAACAGTGTGCAGATGAGCACTGTTCAAAGTGTCTCTAAGTTGAACCACCCCTGGACAAATGAGGGATAACAACATCCCATCCATTCAAAATGTCTTTATGACCCATTTTACATACACATTTAACTATACAATGGACCATATACCATGCACATGCAAATGAAATAGTGAAAAAAATGACCAAGATCAAGATGTGAAAGCACAAACTTGGTGCTCTTTGGGAAGATTTGGAGGCTTTTGTTGAATCTTATTGAGGAAGTGTGTCAGTATAAATGTATAAACAAATGGCTAAACATCTTGCTAAATGAATGCCTGAACATCTTGCTGTCAGAAGTGATGGACTGAATGAGTTCTAATCGCATGCCATTGTGCAAAGTCTTGTGAAACAGCTGCAAACCAATTTCCCCAGAGGGGCAAATAAAAGTATATGCTTCATTCTTCATGCTTTCTCCTCTTGTCAGCCCTTCTCTCTGACTGTGAACCCTGGAGCGGGGTGTGTTGTCAAAGCAGCTCATTTGAGCCATCTCCAAATGTCTGAGAGAATCAACAGAATACCACCATAATGACTCAGACCATGTTTACCTGTCAAAACTTGAAATGATAAATGTCTGTGCGCTGCTGTAGTCAAGTAGCTTGGCTCTCACCAGATTTATATGTGTAGCCCCGTGAATAGATTTCTGCTTATCAATCTGGGATGGCTCTCGCTGAAAATGATCAGAATCAATGATTGGAGCATTCAAACAATGAATCACATTGATTGGTCAAACTGTCACAACAGCAGAACAAGCTGAGAAATCAAACTTTAGTTAAATCCAGTTCAGAGAAAAGCACAGACATCGTCTCCACAAATACGCAAAGCCCTGTGTGCATTTTTTCTCAAACCAAATAATCCATATTTCCACTAAAATAGGCCAAAGCACGTTTGTTGGCGTCACCGTATTTGTTTTGGTTTGTTCGCCGCTGACTTTTGCCTAAACCAAACTGCTGCTCTGCGATTGGTCAATTCCAATCACATGCAAATGATTCAGCCAGAAATGAACGAGATAGATTCTTAAGAGTTGGTGAACTTATACAAATTGTGAGAATTCATTTGCTGGCAAGGCTAGTAGTTAAGTCTTATATCACAACATTAATATATGGCAAATACAGCTGTATGTCCACAATTATAGTCAGCATGAGGTGTGATGTATGAGGTTGAGTGGGTCAGGACACAACAACAGTTTAGACTAGAGCCACTGCTGCCCCACTGTGGCACCTGGTATTCCCAGCAGTTTCCCATCCAAGTACTAATAAGACATAACTCTACTTAGCTCCAGAGATCAGTTGAGGGGTATAGTTAAGCAGTGTTTCTGAAGCCACTGTGAAAAAAAAACAAAAACAACACTTGTTATGCTGACAGAAAACATTGAACTTTGTGCCAGTTTTTGTTTCATGTAAATACAGAGACATTAACCATAAACCAGATCAACAAATCAGCAATTGGACAGTTAAAGAAGAAAGTCCACCACAGAATTCTGACCTACCCCCTGCTCAATTTAAAACTATATGGATTCCACAAAGTTACGACGTCATGCGAACACAATCTATAGGACAATAAAAAATCCGACCGCAGTGTTCCAGACAGAATGGTGATCTTTCAGAGACTGCGGCGGCACTAACCGCAGACATGGAATTATCCGAGAACAGGATTTTAAACACTAGAGACCCGTCTTATCAGAGCAGCACGGATTTATGGACTTTTGGTATTTTTCAAAGGCCAGACAAACCACCAGGGCTCTCGCGCAGCTTCCCCAACCTTAACGTTAATATGTGGGCGATATATTGAAGTGTCATAAACGCAAACGCTCGGTAAACCGGGCCGCTGTCTGAAAAATCACGCGCAAAGTTCACAGAGCGTCTGGACAAATAGCTTTAAGACTAAGGAAGGTATTTGAGTTCCAAAAGAGAGGGATGGAGTTTGCAGAAGAGCTAATAGCTAATAGGTGCTGCCTTGACCTTGGCTAATTTGACTTAAAAACTAATGTCTAAGAGTGCGAGGTGAGGTAACGGCTAAATCGATACGAGGGCAATCTCAGGTTAGATCGAAGTTATAACTGCGCCAGTGTTTGTTTGCATTGTATGTGTGTGTTTACAGTTATTGCACAAGTTTCAAGAGAGATGGAGAAAGAGAGAGAAAGAGAGGCAGAGAGAGTGATGAAGAGGGGGAGGAGAGGAAGAGGTGTACAAAGAGAGAGGGCCACAGAGAAGAGATAGAGCTGATAGAGAGAAGCAGGCAAAGAGAGAGCGGAAGAGAGAGACTGATGGGGTTAAAGAAAGAGAAGAAGGATGTAGAGAAAAGTAGAGCAAAAGAAAGTATGAGAGAGGGGGTAAAAGAGAGAGACAGAAAGGAGGGCAGAAAAGAGGAGAGTGGAAAACATTGCAGAGAGAGAGGAAGATAGGGCAGACAGCTAAAGGGGCAGAGAGAGCGAGAGAGAGACAGAGAGGGGACAGAAAAAGAGGATGAAGACGCAGAGTGAAAAACAGGGCAGTGAGAGAGGAAGACAAGGCAGACAGACAAAGAGAGGAGCAGAGAGAGAGACAGAGAGGGGGCAGAAAAAGAGGATGATGATATCGAGTGAAAAAGGAGGCAGAGAGAGGAAAGATAGGGCAGACAGATAGAGAGAGGAGAAGAGAAAGAGAAAGACAGAGAGGGGGCAGAAAAAGAGGATGAAGACACAGAGTGAAAAAGGAGGCAGAGAAAGAGAGGAAGATAAAGAGAAGGCAGAGAGAGGGGGCAGAGAGAGAGAGATGGGGCAGAAAAATAGGATGAAGACGCAGAGTGAATGAGGGGGGAGAGAGAGGTAGGTGGACAAAGAGAGAGAGAGAGAGGGGCAGAGAAAGAGGAGAAGGAGAGAAAGAGGTATACAAAGAGAGAGCAAAGAGTATGTATGGTTTCCTTTTAATGACAAAGAGTTTATTACATGCATTGGGTTGGTTCACCTCTCCACAGATATGTAGTGCGCCTTGGATTGGTAGTACTACCTGCTCGTTCATTTAAAGGTTTAATGCCCTACTGTGGAGCATTCTAGGTTAAGTACCATTTCATTTGAACCTACACAGCACACTGATTACTGCACTATTATAATAAATTACAGTAAGACCTATGCTGATCTATGTAGTCTCACACAGATTCAGAGTGAAACTACAAAAGATAATTTTTGATCATTTTTGTACACCAGAGCAACAATGAGAACAATGTGGCAAAGTCCCGTCCTTCTAGGTTTGACCTTTAAGAAAGAAAATTAATGGGTGAAAATAATTTTTTATTATAATGGCCAAATAAAATCCAAATGATCAAAACTCTATTTTATTTGATGAATCATTTTAGGGTGGTGAAACATGTTATTATTTGAGCTTCGTGAGTGATGTCAAAAATTGCTCGGGAGCTCCCCCTATAGACCTGAAAAATGTAGTTTCTAGTAGACAAATGAAATTTGGTACAGACATACTGCATGTCATACTGAAAAACAAGCCAAGGATGACACATGTCCGTCTTCAATCTTGTTACCAATAGCAACAGAAAGAAAACATGTTATAGAAAGGCACTGCCTGGCCAAAAAAAAAAGTTGCCGCGTGGATTTAACTCAGCAAATAGATACAAGCCTCCTCCAGTTGGTCAGGTCTAGGTTCAGCAACAGTCTGTGCTCAAAGAATGAGGTCGGCTGACTACCTGAATATACTGAATGATCAGGTTATTCCATCAATGGATTTTTTTCTTCCCTGATGGCACAGGCATATACGAACCTTAACTCCATTAAGAATCTTTGGGATCATCGATGTAAGATCTTGGTGAAAAATGAATGCAAAACTGGATAGAAATAAATCTTGTGACATTGCAGAAGCTTATTGAAACAATGCTACAGTGAATGTGTGCTGTAATCAAAGCTAAAGGCGGAACAACCAAATATTAGAGTGTGTGACTTTTTTTTTTTTTTTTGCCAGACAGTGTATATGTAATATGTGTAACAGTATAATTTAGAGTAAATAATTGGGTTGTGAAAAGTATTGAAAATCAGAAACTAATTAATCGAAGTATCAAAACTAAAAAAGTTACAGAGAAATGAACCTTTCCTGAATAACTTTTGAAAGATTTTGAGCTGTATCAGAACAAGTATAAGACACATAAGGTAATGGACCACTATGGAACCTACTTGGACGTCTGAGGGATATAAGGTCACATGGTACTATTACTACTACACTACTACTACAATTAAATGAAGAAAAAAAAAAAAAAAAAAAAAAAAACAGAAAGAAAAAAAAAAATCACATTCTATTGTCTGCTGTTTTTTTTTTTTGTTTTTTTCCATGATTATTATTCCAACAATCCAACAATTTCCTAAAATCACTGCAGTACAAAAGTATTAAGTACAATATTATGATGAAATACAGTAACTTATAGAATATTGTAGACAGGTTAAAAGAGCTGACACAGTCCTCATGTGTATTTAGTGGCCTTGCTCAGATCCAGTTCACCTTTCCATAGATTATTCTTTTACGACATTTTCTGGTAAACTGGAGATGACCCCACTCTCACATATTGTCTTGGCCATGAGCCCGGGTGAGTATGTGTCTGTTCTTCGGCACATGTCTGACGGATGCTCCCGGCCTCACATACTCTTCCTCCTCCTGTTCCTCCTCTTCGTGTTTGTCTTGGTTTCTGTCAGGGCTCAGTATAAATGCACGTTTCCTGGCAGCCGCTACTGCATTGTTTAAATAAAGTCCACAAAGTACAGCGAGGTACAAACAAGCCAACACACACAAGAGCTGTGTCAGCACTACGCCAGCCACACTGCACTGAACTGCCTGCAACCAACAGACAGCAGCAGATGGCTATCATTTGGAGCGTCGTTCAAAATAAGACGCCAAAATCTATCTTTTTAGAGTTTCTTTTAGTAAAGCAATGATCCAACTTTTTCAGTTCAGATGCTGATATTTTGTAAGTAAGATTTTGATTTTAAATTTCAGAAACTTGACCTAGCTTTGCCCTCAGATATGTGATCAAATCAAATACAGGTTTTACTGATAACAATTCTAATGCTGATTTATTCTTAATTGCAAAGACATTGGACATGATGGCCCATTTATGTGATGATTTGGTTCTCAATATGCCATCAGAAAGCAGAATGAGTCTCTCATTTGGGTTGCCAGTTTCAATGCAGAAATCCAGTTAGTTGAACCCAAAAAAAGGGCTCTCTTTGCTCTGAATCCTCACTTCCTAAACCCCAGCATCTGCAGCCAATCATGAATCAGTGCTAGTGCAGCCTTCTGGAGATCCTGATCTTTCACATGAGGCCTTTCCATATACTGAGAATGAGAAAAAACTTGTATGTGTCCTCTATCTGGAGGTTAAGGCACTGATTGTACCATTTTAAAACTGTAAGAGCGGAGGCTACATACAGTCTGGAGTACCTATTTTTCTGACCATGAAAGGAGAAAGTAGGCACAGCCAATCAGCTCGCACCCTAAAGCGTCAAATGTTGCGTCACTATTTCACATGGATGTTACAAATTTGCGATCTAATAATACTGGCTCAATCAATCTTAATCTAGCTTTGATACTAGTTTTAGTATCCATTAGTATCTGGGTATTGATCCAACCCTACACCATTAAGATGCATTAGAACAAATATGATAACCAAATAATACACTACCAGTAAAAATGAAACCGCTTATCTCATTAAATGTTTTCTTTCTTTTGGTTAGGTTACATGTTGTGTGCATATGGAAGACATCTAATACATGAAGCAAGATATATGAATTTATGTAGTAAAGAAAAAAGTGAACAAACTCAACTTAATTTTATATATATATATATATATATATATATATATATATATATATATATATATATATATATATATATATATATATATATATATATATATATTATATATATATATATATATATATATATATATATATATATATATATATATATATATATATAGTTTTATATTCAAAATCTAAAAGTAGCCACCCTTTTATTGACAGAGCTGCAAACCCTTGACCTTCTCTCAATGCACTTCTGGATGAAGTCTGCTGAAATGGTTTTCAATTCAAAACCGTGCCTTTTCAGGGTCAAGAAAAGCCAAAAGTGCAAACCAGGATTCAAAGCAAAGCGTGCCTTTTTTACAAGTTATTTTGAGTTTATTTTGTGTTTGCTACATTCCATGGCCTGGACGTTTCCCTAGGGAGGTGTTCCGGGCATGTCCCACTGGGAGGAGGCCCCGTGGAAGACCCAGGACTCGCTTGGAGGGACTATGTCTCTCGGCTGGCCTGGGAACGCCTTGGGATCCCACCGGAGGAGCTGGAGGACGTGTCTGGGGTGAGGGAAGTCTGGGAGTTCCTGCTTGGACTGATGCCCCCGTGACCCGACCCCGGATAAGCAGAAGAAAATGGATGGATGGACACATTCCATATCTGTCCATAGTTCATAGTTTTGATGCCTTCAGTGAGAATCTACAATGTAAATAATAGTGGAAATATACAAGAAAAATCAATGGCAAAATGTGGCCAAACTTTTAACTGCTCGTGTAAATCGTGGAATTATTTCTTATGCAGCATTTGCTCTTTCACTATTCCCTTGATAATGTAACCACTGCTGTTAATTATAATAAATAAAAAAGGGAAAAAGAACGGAAAAAAAGCAGCACAGAAAATTAGCAATTAACAATTTGTGATGAATTCAAGTTCTGCAGTTATTATAACCTGGTGAAATGACTTTGCTTATGAGTTCAATCACGCATACATCATTACAACATTGAAGGTCTTGTCTTATTTCAAAGTTCTACATTTGAAACAGGCCTTCAAAGTGTAAAAAATGCTTAAAGATCAAGGACACATGACCACAGCGTGTGAGGAGTGAAGAAATAATGGTCACAACTACATTATAAATCTGAGTCATCGCGTCACTTACAGTTTTACACATTTCCAGCGACAATTCTTCCTCAACCTGGGTAAGTGTGAGTCAGAGGGCATTAGCGCTGCAGCAGCTCCAACTACACGTATGCTAGTGTGTGTGTGTGCTAATGTGTGTGTGTGTGTGTGTGTGTGTGCCAGTGTGTGCATGCTAGTGTGTGTGTGCTAATGTGTGTATATGCTAGCTCCAACTACACATATGCTTGTGTGTGTGTACTAATGTGTGTGTGTGTGTGTGCCAGTGTGTGCATGCTAGTGTGTGTGTGTGTGTGTGCTAATGTGCACATATGCTAGCTCCAACTACACGTATGCTAGTGTGTGTGTGCTAATGTGTGTGTGTGCTAATGTGTGTGTGTGTGTGCGAGTGTGTGCATGCTAGTGTGTGTGTATGTGTGTCCTAATGTGTGTATATGCTAGCTCCAACTACACGTAGGCTTGTGTTTGTGCGCTAATGTGTGTGTGTGTGCTAATGTGTGTCCATGCTAGCTCCAACTTATGTGTATGCTAGTGTGTGTGTGTGTGCCAGTGTGTGCATGCTAGTGTGTGTGTGTGTGTGTTAATGTGTGTATATGCTAGCTCCAACTACACGTATGCTAGTGTGTGTGCGCTAATGTGTGTGTGTGTGTGCGTGTGCCAGTGTGTGTGTGTGTGTGCTAATGTGTGTCCATGCTAGCTCCAACTACACGTATGCTCGTGTGTGTGTGTGTGTGTGCATGCTAGTGTGTGTGTGTGTGTGTGTGTATGCTAATGTGCATATATGCTAGCTCCAACTACACGTATGCTTGTGTGTGTGTGTGTGCTAGTGTGTGCGCTAATGTGTGTGTTTGCTAATGTGTGCTAATGTGTGTGTGTGTGTGCCAGTGTGTGTACGCTAGTGTGAGTGTGCTAATGTATGCTTACTAATGTGTGTGTCCGTGCTAATGTGTGAGTGTACGTGTGTGTACGCTAGTATGATTGTTCTAGTGTGTGCATGCTGAAGTGTGTGCACGCATGCTAGGGTGTATGAGCTAGTTTGTGTGTGCTAGTGTGTGTGCTAGTGTATGTACGTTCTAGTGTGTGTGTGTGTGTGTGATAGTTTGTGTGTGCTCTAGTGTGTGTGCTATGGTGTGCGTCCTAATGTGTGTATGTATGCTGGTGTGTGTGTGTGTGTGTGTGTGTGCGCTAGTGTGTGTGTATGCTAGTGTGTGGGGTCAGAATATGTGAACCTAAAGACCATAGAAAAGTGTGCTGCAGTGTTACATGTTTGAAGAAGTCAGGCAGCTCATTACTGCGGAGGAGAGCTGGCGTTGCACTGTCTTTGTGCTTTCTTGGTCTAACCGCACTGTTAAATCTTTCATATCATGTTTCAGAATATATCCGGCATTTGGCACTGCCACTACCTTCACAGTAACACTTCACAATCTACAAGTTCCCGTGTAATTATAATAATGTATATATTGAACTGAATCAATATATAACTGATTTTACATCCATTTAAGAGGACATGTTCAAGAAACCTTGGTTGACTAAAAACTGACATTGATTAGTTGACTTAAAGGCAGTGTGGCAAAATCTCTCAAAATTATGTTGCATCTGTATCTGACCCAAACTGATGACAGACCACACCTGCACGGGGGCTCATACAAAAAAACGTACTACACAGAAAAATGAACTAGGGAAACAATGTATTTCCATAAAGACAGATTAAACTTGGAAATCATGAGTTTAATCTGGCTTGTTATATAAAAATACCAAAAAATACCAAATCTCCAGCTAATTTATTCACTAACTTTTCCTTTCTGCTGCTGTCCCATATAAATCCTTATCATAAAGAATAGTGGACTAATACAAATTTTGGTTGACTAAGACTCCATCAAGCGATTAATCAACTACAAGACCTACAGCCCTGGCCCCCAGAAAGGCACGTCACTGCAGCCACCTGGCTAAACACACACAAACAAGTACACAAGTATATGCCATGACAGCTGACGTGAGTTCAGGGACCATACAAAACTAACATAAAGGGAAAAGCCTCCAGCAGAGTTCATGGATCTAATTGCATAAGTAAGGAATATAGGCAGAGCTGTCTGAGTGAGGTGGAAACTGCTGAGCGCTCTGGAAGCAGACATAATAAAGGCACATTATGTAACCTTTCTGATGGAGGGTCTGCACCTACTTGTGTTTTTTGGGGAGGTTATTGCTTGATAATGATCTGTCTCACATTTATTCAATTGATAAATCAATTGATGAATGAATTATTTGAACAGCAATAATAAATAAATGAATGTATATAGGGCAAAAAAAATAAATATATCTTTTGTGCTACAGGGAAACAAAAGCAACTGTCAAACATTGTATATATTATGCCTGAAAGGGAGTGGGAGGAACTAAATACTAACAATACTAGTAGATAAGTCTAATGCCATATTTTGGAACATTCCAGGAAAAACAATAACTCCAATCTCCATGCAGACAAGCAGGTAACTGACCCTCCACTGTAAAAGTCACATAGTGCATCTTTAAACTGGACTACAGCTTGTAAGAACATACCTCTTTAATCCACGGAGTTTTTGAACCTCTCTGGAGTAACTTTGACGCCTCTGTGATGTAGCCTGCTGTTTTGTCTGTGCCAAACTGTGATGTGCCCAGCCCCCCCCCCCCCCCCCCCTGTACTCCCCTGTACTCCTCTGTACTCCTGCGTGCTCCATCAGCCCTTAAATGAGACGTTTAACAAGATGTATCAAAGCGCCGCTCACAAATACAAGAGCGCAGACGTCAGCTCAAACCGCACGCCTTTGGGTCCGCTGTGGTTCCAAACAGACCACAGTCTTATGCAATCCCTACACACGCCAAAGTGAAGTGAAGCTACGCAGAATAAAACATGTCAACTTGGGATAATTAAGACAGGAAAGACAGAAGCCTTTGTGATAGAACTTATGTCAGATAATTATACAGTATTCTCTATAACTGCTTAAATTGCGTAAGTGTGCTATCTGTCATGTCTGATGATTCAATAGGTGTTATGCTTATAGTTATAGTTACAGTATGCCAAAATGGGGCTACCCGACTTTACTGTTATAAATGGGTACATCACAGTAAAAGCAGCACTTGTTGACAAAATCAAACCACTGCACACTGTCTGCATCAAATTAGAAAACATTACATTGATCAGAAACACATAAAATGGAGTCTGATACATTGCTTAGTGTAAGAAAACACATCAAATTTCTTCTGGTTGTTTATTTTCTGAACACAACTGTAGGCCGTATCCCACGCCAACGCAAGAGCAAAACAACAGCGGTCTCAACTCAATAGAACCAGTCTCCAAACCAGAACAGGAACTGACCAACAGAACACACATTTCACATCCAAAAGCAGTTACATTAACAACAACACAAACACCGCTATGTCTCACCGGGGGAGGCCCCGGGTAAAACCTAGGACACGCTGGAGGGACTATGTCTCTCGGCTGGCCTTGGAACGCCTTGGGGTCCCACCAGAGGAGCTGGAGGACGTGTCTGGGATGAGGGAAATCTGGGAGTCCATGCTCAGACTGCTGCCCCTGTGACCAGACCCCGGTTAAGCAGAAGAAAATGGATGGATGTACAAGACAAACAGTTGTCAGGTGCCAAAGGTATCAACTCTGAACTAAACACAAAATATCAGATCATTACGATATGTTATGAGCATGTTGGCTGTTCAGTGGAGGTCCAGTGATGCATTCCGTCACTCCCTTCTTCTGATATTAGTGTTCTTTAAAAAAGATTTGTATCTGTTTTCTTATACCTTGACATGTTTCGGACGCCTTCTGCACCTTTGCTCCGTAAAGTCACATGATCTTACAGTGATATGTCAAGCCAGATGATTTACACATGATAATAGCGGCATCTGCAGTCTCGTTTATAGGCTGTGTATATAAATAGACATGGGCTAACCCACTGGGTGCCGTGTTCCAAGTAGGAAGTGAGCATGGGCACCAATTAGGTCCTTCGAGGTCTGGTTCCAGTTGTCTTTGATTGAAAAATAGTGTCCTCTCTCTCTGTAACTTCTGCTGTCAGTCATTTTGTCTCGTCAATTCGTCTTCATCTTTCACTGTTGTTGTAATTTTGGCCTTAAAATGTTGATCAAACATGATCCTGGTGTTTTTATTTCACTATTTTGTCTGTAAATCAAGATATGAACATTAATAACAGACCATTCGGGTGTTTTCTTTCCCTGAGGATGGCGCCTGCAACCGTTAGCAATGTTGCTAAGCTCCAGCCCCAAACCAACCTTGGGTTGGAAAGCCAATTCTTTATGTTAGATTTAAATTCTTCCTTTTGCAAATTGAAAATCAGTCACCTCAGCTTTAGCATTTACTAACACAATAAAAGGTATCTTGTTCTCAACCCAATGAAGCAGATTTCTGATTCTATTTCACAATGTGTTAAAAAAAATGACACCCACAATAACTTAACATTGATCCCACTTCCAAAGAGCGCAATCACTCAAACAGACTGCGTACTGTTTTGTTTACCTCAGTAGAACCCCCACGTCCCTCTGTTGTTCATTCAAAGTACATATTTCAAAGTGTAAATGGTGACAGATTGTATGAAATGAAGCCGTATTGTTGTGTTGCTCGGAAGAATCCATGGGCGTACGGGATTAATGAGGTTCCAACAGGATAATGGTATGCGTGAGTCAAAGGCAGAGTGCTGTGCCATAAAAGCTAGCTTGCGCGACTATCGGAGCGTGGAGCAGCATCGTGTTTCAAAGCCGAGAGAAAATGGGATTCCCGATGATCAAAACGCCCACGCCACTGCCTCCCTCTCGTTTGGCCTGATTTGGATACAGACACAAATAAGGAAGTAACGGAGAGGCGCCAATCAATGCAGGCCTGAAACAGTGGCGTAGTGCTTACAGCAGTCGCCCATGAATCAAAAAGTAAATGGTTTGGATTCAAGCCAGTCCAGGCAAGGGTGATCACCTCAGATAGTAGAAAAAGAGCGACAAGTTGTTGAATAATGAGGTGGGACATGGACAGAAGGACTTTAAGTGCATATGACAGGTTTCAATGTTTTTGATGGGGTAACAACATTTTCAGATGACTTAAACCTCGCAGGAATCCGTTTTGTGTAGTATAAGACCTTTAATGACTGTTGTATACTCTGACCACGCTGTGAGCATCGCCATAGCAGCAGGTAAACCAATTAAGTACTATTAGGAGGGACTAGTGTCAACTGAAATAGAAATCACTAATGCCTTGAACATCCTTGGACAGCCAACAGGTTGATTTAAAAATGAACTATATTGATTTTTGAGACTATGGTAAAAGTGGATGAAACAACTTAGAGCGGTGTATTGCAGAATAGGGGCCACAAACTACAATTTAGAGTTAGCAAGTCAACTTTGCAATTCACTTTTTTCTTCGTGTCTGGCCCTTAAATGGAGGAAGATTACATATTAAAGCTCAAGCAGTTTTCTAAACTGGACTTTCGGTCGAAGCAGGAGATTATAATTAAAGGAAGTCCAACGCTAAAGGACCTAATGGTTTGATCCAGACACGGGACAAAAGACTTGCTCTTTTCAAACAGAGACGTACAAAATGGTAAGAAATTTAATTACTTCAATCCACTGAAAACTGGGGAACCAGAATAAGGATAAAAAACAATACAAAACCAGCTTGCTTTTTATTTCATACTATTAGATCAGTGGTTCTTAACCTGGGTTTGATTGAACCCTCGGGGTTTGGTGAGTGAATCTCAGGGGTTCAGCGGAGGTCAAGACACACACCCGACTCGTATGATTCGTGATGAGACGCTTGTCCATCACTGGCTGCAGGTGATCACGCTGCTTGGCCAGTCTGTGCTGCAGAGAATTTAGTGACTCAGTATCAACTTGTGACTGAACATGTGATTTCTTTTTTAACTCTATAGCGTCAGATTATGTCACCGCCAATAGACTTGCGGACTGCGAGCGTGAGATAGATGATGTCTACGGCCCCCATTCCTCTTCAAAGAAGGATTGACTTTCCTAACAAAAATAGCTTCTTTAACTCCCCTCCCAAACCATTTCTTTTCTCTGACTAAGATCTGTACATCACTATCTTCAAAGGAGTGGTTAGAGGCTTTGAGATGCACATGTACGACGGACTGGGGTCCAGAGGAGCTCTCGCGACGGTGTTGGTACATTCTCTTACAGAGAGGCTGTTTAGTTTCTCCAATGTAACGCTCACTGCACTCTTCACTACACTTTTGTTTGCAGTGTTGGGAATAACGGAGTTAAACTATAACAGCGTAGTTTTTTCACTAACGGAGTAATCTAACTAATTACTTTTCTCAGCGTCCCAACGCCGTTACCGTTACTGACAATAAAACGTGGCACGTTACTATTAATTCAGTTCACTCTGCTCTTCATCAGAGCATCTCTCAGCCAAGGGAGCTGCAGCGCTGTTGTGTTTCTTTGGTGAAAGAGGCGGCTAGGGGTGAGGTAATAGGCTTGTTTGAAATGAGCAAGGTGGGCGCAGATATGATCACCGTCGATCGGTGCACGGTGCATGCCGGTTAGTTTTGTGTCCAAGATGCCACTGACTTGCTCTGATGTAACCTGTGCGCTGGTAACGGTAATCTCATGAGAGCAAGGCGGACGCAGGCCGTGGCCGTGTCCCAATTCGTCACATGCACCGTTCGATGTACTGTTTGAAGTGCAGGTCGAAGTACCTGCCCTGCAACTTTACACAAACTACTGCGACATATTTGATATGGACATATGTTTTAAATGTGACTGAAAGTGTCCAGGCTGTTGTCAGATATGGATCACTTATAAACAAACGCAATATAATTACAATCTGTCAAAGTGAAATAAATATTAAAGGTCCACATCTGTTGTGTTTTTATTGTTTTAACGTAGTAAGCATAGTTACATAGCCTAGTAACTAGTTACTTCTCCCAAAAAGTAGCTGAGGTGCTAACTCAGTTACTTTTTGGGAGAAGTAACTTGTAACTATAACTAATTACATTTTTGAAGTAAAAACACTGTTTGTTTTTGTGGCCCGGGGTTTTGTCTTTTGTATGAACCACTTTCTGTCCTTAAGTGTTTGTAGGTCTGAAATAGACCAGAATTTTATACAATCTGAAAATTCTTTCAAGTTTTTCGAAAACACCTGCTGTGTAAGGAATAATTACACATTTCTTTCTAGGTTTAGATTCCCTGTTGTCCTGTTTTTTTAGTTTTTTTTTTTTTTTTAGCTCTTTTAGATCTGTTAAAGGCCCATTTTGAATATCCACAAGCTGAGAGGGCTTTCTCCACGTGTTGTTCCTCCTTCACTTTTCCCTCCATGTTCCACTTGAGCTCTGTGTTGTAGAGTGCGGATAACTCCAAGTTTGTGCTGCAGTAGATGGTGTGAATCAAACAGGTTTTGGTCAGTGTGTGTGGGCTTCCTGAAGACTTCTACCTGGAGTCCCCCGTCCTCTCCTATTGTTACTGCACAATCTAAGAAGATCAGTTTGTTCTCCTTGGTCTCTTCCCATGTGAAATTGATGTTTGGATCCACAGCATTAATATGTGCAGTAAAGGATTCCAGATCATGACTTTTGATTTTATGCCAGTTTAGTCCATCCAGATATCCTTCCAATTCCTTCTGTTGTTTAACTGTGCGGTGCAATATTGGAATTTCCCCACTGTGGGACTAATAAAGGCATATCTTATTTTATCTTATCTTATATCAATACCAGTGTGTGGGTGGAGTGCTGAAGAGTGCAGTGAGCGTTATATTGGCGAAACTAAACAGCCACCCCATAAGAGAATGTACCAACACCGGCGTGAGAGCTCCTCTGGACCCCAGTCCGCCGTACATCTGCATTGTAAAGTCTCTAACCACTCCTTTGAAGATAGTGAGGTACAGCTCTTAGCCAAAGAAAATATAGTTTGAGAGGGGAGTTAAAGAGGCAATAATCCTTCCTTGAACAGGAACGGAGACCTTAGACATCATCTATCTCCTATTTATAACTACATCCTAAGACCCAAATCAAAACAAAGAAAACAAAAGGGCTAACCAGGATGCTAATAGGGGTGAAAGCAACCATTAGGGGCTTGAATGATTGTGCTATAAGTATGACTCAGGCACAGTTCACACTTAGTGTAGCTCAACAGACCTAGCCTACAAACAGAAACTGTAAACAATAGGTGTTTTTAGTTTCAATGTAATTAGCTCCTCCCTTCAGATATAAGGCAGTGTCTGACCAGAACTGAAGAAACAGCAAATTGTCTTCTCTCCTACAACTATCAACAGTGGGACATTCTCTAAATGAGTAGGACGAGTGACAGAGGCTTACATGTTTGTGCAGGACATCCAAAAGAAATACAGGTGATTACCTTAGTGCGGGCTGATGCTGTGTCCTTAGGCAAGACACCACACCCTCCTTACGTTGGGGGGTTCAGAGGCACAGACTGGCAGCCTCTTCTTCTCTGTGGCTACAAAAGAGAACCTACCACTACTGAATGAGTGGGAAATGCATGTGAGTGAGTGGAAAAAGACTATTTAAAGAAAGGAGGTACTATGCAAAATTGATGTTTTGTAGTTTTCCCTCACTGCTATATGTCACCCATGCATGCTTGAGTAATGTAGTGATCCTGGGCCCTGTTCAAACCTTTCTTATGTTTAGCTGTGTGATCCTAACCAAAGCTCAGACCACAATTCTATGTCATCCATGCTCTCACACAGCAATTTTCCATAAGCATACAAAAGCATGATATAGACAAGACAACTACAATGTCGCAAACCTGATTCAATGTGCAGCAGTTTTATTAGCAAAACATGTTAGCACTCTGAAGGGGGAGTGATTTAGTGCAGAGAGCAAATGTAGGGGAGAGTCAGAGCTTCACAAACAAAACAAGAAAGTTATTAAACATGGCTAATGCTTCATTATTAACAAGGGGCATTAAAAATGCATTGTGTACCTTGTATAATTTTTTCAAGTGTTGCATTCTAGGCAAAGCAATAACATTTCATATTATAGCCAAAGCAAACTTTTGCAAAGTTTGTGAATTTGTTTTTGCAAAAGAAGTTCCTTATTTTTCAGAGCAATGGCATCTAGAATACCAGAAAATAAAGATCACTCAAACATGCATGGATAACTCTAACTTCTAAATGAGAAGGAAAAACAATTATAACACGGATAAAAGCTCTGAAAAGCCGATTTAGCATAATAACTAGTGCAGGTGCCCACAAAAACAAACTGCTGAAATCCTGACTCGTCTGAAACTGAAATAAATCCACAGTGTTGGCCCAGAAACTGGTGACATTGAAAGCCACACAGAATGACTCTTAATATTTCATAAGAATTAAACCAGTCTAAACCACCTGACGGACTGGAGGGCTTTAGAGCAGTGTGGCAGAGTGGAGAGCACATGTGTACTTCCCTCTACATCTGAACCCTCATCCATCACAGAGGCTGCATTAGCGCTGCCTGTCGCATCACCATAATGTCCTGTTTTCATTTAGAGAGGAGCCAGGGACAATACACTAGATTCATTATAAAATACCACCAACACAAAACCAATTCATTTCACTCTGTGTACAAAGTGGTTCACCGGGAGCGAGTAATTGAGTCCAGTTTTGGGACATTATTGGGACTCGGGACATGATTCGGACACATGATGGATGACTGGGGACTTGATTCAAACTCAAGAGCTACAGAAAGGAGTAGGGATGCACCAGTCCAGCTTTTTCAGTTCTGATACTGATTCCAGTGCTATATATAAGTGTCTGCAAACACTGAAAACAGCATTTATGTCCTTAAAACAAATATAAAACAAGACAAAACTTATCCAAATGTGTTATTTATCCTTCTAGTAACTAGCAACTTTGTGTTATATTAAAATTCAAATGACATGAGACTTTCTTGGCCAACTACAACCAGAAAAATGGTCTTTTTATATATTTTTTATATGTCTAGTGGGGAGTGGTTTCCTGGTAAATCCATAATTATGCAATATGAGTCTGGTCACCGTACTCTCCATGTGTCAATCATGCCTATCTGAATTTCGTAAAGATTCACCAGTGACCAGATTCAGATCTTCATAAAGTATTGAAGAAGTGTGCGTTCTGGATCAGAGGCAAAGGAGTAGGGTTAGAAAGTTTTGGGTCAGTGGGCGTGAATAAGCCACGACCCACGGATGTATAAGAAGACCTGAATAGGGCAGGGTTTGATTAGTGACCACTCCATAGGTGCTGCAGCCAAGGCTTAGACAGAATTTGACTGAGAGGGCTCTACAGGTTTCACAAAGGTCAGAATTTGTAGGGATTATTATCAATTGTGGAAACATGAACTATTTCTCAGGTTGAAATTCTTAACATGCTTTAAGGTGCTGTATCTAATTACTAAGGTGATGTACCTGATGTTACTGTCTTAAAAACGTAGTAAAAGCCAAAGTTAAATCATCAACTGGGCAAAACATTTTGTCCAGTTGACAAACTTAGCGTCGGATTACACCTGGATGACTGAGGGATTACACAGACGTCTTAAAAATGTGAAAACATGATTTTAAACGGGTTGCAGTGGTCCAAAGTTATTCCTCACTTAACTTATGAAATTCTAAGCATACTAGTTATTCCTAGTGAGTTTATGAACACTTCACAACCAGAGTGTTTTTTGCCATGATGGTAAAGCTAATTCTGGTGTTCTGGGCATGTCCCACCGGGAGGAGGCCCTGGAGAAGACCCAGGACACGCTGGAGGGACTATGTCTCTCGGCTGGCCTGGGAACGCCTTGGGGTCCCACCGGAGGAGCTGGAGGACGTGTCTGGGGTGAGGGAAGTCTGGGAGTCCCGGCTTAGACTACTGCCCCTGCGACCCGGCCCCGGATAAGGGGAAGAAAATGGATGGATGGATGGATGGATGGTAAAGCTAATTATCATGCTAACCTGCACTTCCTGAATATCTGACAATATATTCAGTAGCTCAGTAGGTTGAGTGTTTGTCCACTGATCCGAAGGTTGGCGGTTCAAATCCCGCTCTCTACATAAAACATCATTGGTTGAGTGGTTAGATCCACTGACTTGAAGGTTGGCGGTGCAATTCCAACCCTCACAGATGAATGCTGTCGTTGTGTCTTGGGCAAGACACTTAACCCACTTTGCCCCCAGTGTCTGCGTACACTGGTGTATGAATGTGTGTGTGGATGGGTGACTGGTTCCTTGTTGTAAAGCGCTTTGAGTGCCTTGAAAGGTAGAAAAGCGCTATAAAAATGTGACCATTTACCATTTTACCATTTAAAATACTTTCTAATTAAATATAGACAGCATGCAGTGGACTTATTTTGATCTCAAAAGCTGCTTGTACAATATATCTGTACTGGGGTAAGACAATTTTTGGTCAAATATATGAGGAAAAATCAGACATAGGACCTTTAAATATGGCTTTGTAAGTTTTAGCGTAGCCCATGTAGCCCTAACCCTAACCCTGCTAGTTTAGCCACCACTCTGATTGGTCAGAGATCACAGGCTGTATGTTTCTGTGGTCACACATTGGGCATCACTAGGCAAAAGACAGGCATCTTTGTTTCATCTTCCAGTTCTTATTATCCCTCCTTTCCAGTGCCCAATAAGCATTTAAGTTTATTCTTCTTTAGAGAAAGACATTAAAGGACTTCTGCTTCTACCCAATGGAGTGAGCAGAATGCCTTTTAATATATATATATATTTTCCCCTCTTACTCCCCGGGGCTGAGGCAGGATTACACGATGATTTTTAGTGATCACTGACTATGGCACAAGATACAGTAAAGGTAATTTCTTGGAACTGTAAGGGACTAAATGGAGCAGTGAAGTGAGGCAATACTCTTTCCCATCTTGAGAAACTTGGCACAGATACTGGTTTTCCTTCAGGAGACACACCTCAAAGATAAAGTCTGCACTAGACTGCACAAAAAATGGATAGGGCTAATCTATCATTCCCACTTTAATGTTAAAAGTAGAGGGGCCGCTGTAATTATTAAAAGGTCAGTACCATTTGTTGTGGATAAAATAATAAAGGACAGTAGGGACAGATATGTTAACGTGACAGAGAAGCTTTATAAAAATCTAATCACACTAATTAGTATATTTGCTTCTAATATCGGTCATTATCAAGTTATGTTGTCTGTTTTTAAGCAGTCCCCAACATGAACATGTATTAGTTTATTATTGGTGAGGACTTCAACCTGGTACTTGAAACTCAACTGGATAGATCTTTGCAGAGAGTAGCAACCCTGTTAAAATCAGCAGAAACAGTTCACACCTTCATGGACTTTTATAAGGTGCAGATCATTATTCCCTGAAACAAGTGAGTATTCTTTTTTCACGGGCCCATCATTCCTATTTGAGGATTGTTTTTTTTGTTTTTTTGTTTTTTTTCAGATCAGTCAAGGTTTGTTGTTAAAACTTCACCATGTAACTATAAAACAATATTTTTCATATCAGTTCAGTATCATTACAAATTGCAGTTGGGCAAAAAACAAAAAAGACAAAACGAAAGTACAACAACCAATCTTAATTTTCAAATCACACAGGTAAGAAAAAAAAAAAAAAAAAAAAAAAACACACAAAAAAAAAGAAAAAAACACAAGTAACAAGATGTACTCTATGGGAAACTCAAAAAGCTTATTTTTATGGTCATCTGGTTTCATGGAGTAACTGCATTAATAAAAAGAAACGAAAGAATACAATATTCAGAATTAAAAAAAAAACAACGATATGAAACCTTTCCCTCATCTGATCTGTATAACGAAAAGCAATGTCTCCCAATTGAACTTAATCTATTGTATACTTCTGAAACAACCACAACAACCATTAACACAGCTGAGGCATAAACAAATGAACATGGAGAGAAGGTAGACAGACTCCTAACATTACAAATTAAAGAGTAAGAGGCATCAAGATCAATTTCCAAAGTCAGGTCTGGTTCGGGACAAAGACACGATAGAACCAAGAGATTAGTGATGCATTTAAACAGTGTGATAGTGAACTGTGTACACCGGAATCAAATGGGGGTTCCAAATGAATTTACAATTTATTTTAAGACCCCAGTATCCTTTAAGTCCATGCTGTCCACGGCGCCATATTAGGAAAAGCAAAAACATTGGAGGAAATAAAACAAGCAATACTCAAAAAGCAAAACTCAACGGCTCCTGGTCCAGATGGATACACTGTAGAGTTCTATAAAAGTTTGAAAGAGCAGATTTCTCCAGTGTTGTTGGAGATGTTCAATGAAGTGTTGATACCTCTCTCATTTTGTGAAGACTCTTTAGAGTCTAGTTCATACAGACCCAAGTTATCCCAAGACATGACAGACTTCATAAAAGACTCTCTTTAGATGTGGAGAAAGCCTTTGACAGGGTTGAGTGGGACTATCTCTTCTCAGCCCTGTCAAAGTTTGGATTTGGCCCCACTTTTATTTCTCTAATCAAATTATTATACTATTATACATTCATCCAAAGGCATCAATACGAACTAATGCTATTCATTTATCTGTTTTTTTTAGGATGATCAACAAGACAAGGTTGTCCATTGTCCTCTTTATTGTTCGCCTTGGCAATTGAGCTCTTGGGCATTGCACTAAAAACAAATGGGTATCATTAGAGGAGAAGTGGAACATATAGTATCTCTGTTTGCAGATGACTTGTTGTTATATGTGTCAAACGCTAAGGACTTTCTACCAGTCATAATGTCAGCGCTGAAGGTCTCTGCGATAATATCAGCATATAAAACATTTTCTTGTAAAGGCTCCATCTTTTTAATCATAAGCAGATCTAAACAGCCCTGTCCTCTTCTCAACTCATACCCATTTACAATTTCTGATAAAATTATTATTATTATAGTTTAATGTGACACACGTGTTTTCAGTTTTGTTTTTTTTTTTGCTTTGTATGAACAAACAAAAGACAGCTTGGATAAATGGTTGAATATTCAGTGTTCTCTGGCAGGGAGACTTAACATTATAAGGGTATCTAGTTTGAAAGAAAAATAAAATGGTATTGGAATAAAGTATACTTTGGAATAAAACAAAAAACAAAAAAAAAAGTGTTAAATTATTATTTTTTTATTTATTCATTTATTAATTATTATTTTTTTATTTTTTTATTTTATTCCAATTCAGACAATATTTCATAATCTTTTTTTTTTTTTTTTTTTTTTTTTTTTTTTTTTCAAATTTGATAGTTCATTTCATTTGGAACAAAAATACCCACTGGATTTAAACATTGGTACAAAGACCTAAAGAGCTTGGGGGGATGGGGTCACCTAACTTCAGATTGTATTGCTGTAAATACAATCTTTGTCCTTTTGGTGTAATGGTGGGGATGCTGATTGGGCTGAGATTGAGAAAATGAGTGTTAAGGGAGCATGGATGACATAGGCTTGTGGGCTGAGCATTGGACAGAATCTTACAGCTAACCATAAGGAGTTTTCAAATATGGCCCGGGAGACATTGCTAAATTCCTCAAACATGCATGGATGACATCTAAAACCTCTTCAGGGAACAACATTATAACATGGTAGAAAGCCAGAGAAATTGATTTTGCGCAATACCCACTGTTTGAGACATTATCAATAGGCTGCACTCACAGACACCACATCAAAATAGGTATTATCTGGAACTAAGCAAGAAATGAGCCAGGATGGAGTGATTTAAATATAAGTAGTGCCTTCTTGTGCATTTTACTTAGAGCATGATCCCTCCCTGCTCTGTTTCAGTTCAGATTATAGACTGTATATGTAAATAGACATAGCTAACATGTACAAACAAGAAATGAGCATGGGCACGAAGTGGTACCTTTGAGCTCTGGTTGCAATTCACTTCCTATTGAAAAGCCGTAGCCCCTCTCTCTGTAGACCGCTGCTGTCAGGCTTGTCCTTTTGGTTTTAAAATATTTATTGCTATCTTAAAATATCCCAATAAATATTGTATCATGAGCTGCATAATGTGACAATATCTTACCATGAGATTTGGATCTTGTTACATCCCTAGTACTGCCATGTTTTACTTTTTTTTCTGTGTGACATAGATATCGTCATTGTAATCATTATAAGGTATTGAGTAACCCCCTGCTTTCTAAAGGAGATGCAAAATCTACTTTTTAGAGCTACTAACCATGTTATAGTTGTTTCCCTCACCATTTACTCACCTGAAGTTGAATTTGGAGTGATGCTGCATGTTTGAGTAATCGTTAATTGCTTTTTTCAAGACACCATATTGCCAATCAACCCCAGTTTTCAGAGAAGTATAGAGAAGGTATACACCCACTTCTCTGAACTTATTTTGTTCTCCAAATTTATTTTCTTATTCACAGATATGCATAGGATTCAGCTAAACTAAACACTAGTGTGCAGCTATCCATCGGAGGTGCCGACTCCTTGTTGTGATGACGTTCACTGCGACATTGGCTCCCATTGGGTACCGCCATTTTCTAAAACGGAAGTCAGACTCTTTTTATTTTATTTTTTATTTTTTTCATTAAGTCATTGTGCAAATTCTAACAGAATGGGTGTCACAGATTATAACTAACTTCTTTAACATTCCCTGCATAGTGTTGGCTACAAATATTGGCTGAACTCTCTTTCCTTCACTGTACCTGGCAGGGGACACTGCAGTCTGCCTCTTGTTTAAAGTCACTCAGGTAGAGCATAGGCAGTGAGGCCAGTGACAGACACAGCTCCTCTGAGACCACAGCAAAACCAATTAAAACAGGGCGCTTTCAAAATGATGATAAAGCTTATGTTTATGAGGCTCCAGAGTGCTGTGGTGCTGAGCTACGGCCGTCTGTGCACACTGCTGCAGCTGGTGCCCGAACACACTGAAGCAAGCACCAGATCACTTCTATTAGACAATATGCGCCTCTGCTACAAGCAAGCACTTTTTAATGGGCATTTTTTATAGGCATTTATTTTCAGTAAATGCAAAATGAATAGACTATAGTAAGTTCCTACAAGGAGGTTGCCTGAAATCCAGAATAAGCTACATTTTATCTGTACTCTTTATTGTCCCCGAAGGGAAATTTGTCCTCTGCATTTGACCCTTCCTTCAGGGCCGCTGGGTGCCACAGTGCTGCGCCTTGGGAAGCATTTCCATGATCTTGTTGCTAATCTTGGTCAGGACTACCATAGCTGGGGGATTGTTCCTGTTGTGCATGTTTCGCATGGATGGGGAAAACTCGAGTGCCCAGAGGAAACCCACCCAGACATGGGGAGAATATGTAAATTCCACACAGTAAGGCCAGGAATCGAACTAGGAACCTTCTTGCAGCTAATACACGCTTCTTCAAAACTTTATGAAGATGTGACTCTGGTCAACGGTGAATCGTCTCAAGTACAAATGGGTGTGATGGACAGGTGGATTAGCCAATCAGGGACATGTATAGGCTTTATCAAAACAATGTCTGGCTGCTAATATAAGATGAGAGAAATGTCATTTAGTTCAAAATGATGGTTGACTAATGAGCTCCTTCTCTTCACATGTGTCACTGAAATAAACAAATCTGATTGCACAGACATGTTTGGTTCTGACTCAAGATGAGATGTAGGGTGTGGGGACCTTCTGTATAAAAGTACAGAGATATATTAGTCTGGACTGAGTCTGTCTCCCCCTCTGATGGTTTAGTTTAGTGGTCATTACTTTGAGTTGATTGACATTGGATTGGTTTGAGAACTTGAAACGTTTTACGGTGGGATAATTAAGATTGTGTGACCTGATGGCATACTTGTGTTCTGTGAATCTATTTCTCTATCTCCTTTTTGTGAATCCAATATAAAAGGATCCACAGCTGCACTCTATGCACTACATGACATGAATGGTACTGCAGTTTGTATATTGTTTGCAGAGGAATGTTTTTGCTCAGATGAATCCTTGAAAGCAGTGTTCAGTGGTAACAAGATCCACAGTGAAAAGTCCCAACTGGTAGTGAGAAAAAGGACCTGGGTCTGGGAGCTGGGAGATAGTTCTTTACCAATTTGTCTTTAAAAGTCTGCAAAGGCAGATGAGAGGGTGGGATCGCTGCAGAGAATATTCAAAATACATTTGTTAATCTGCTTGATGTTGTTTATCAGATTACTGTGTTGATCTGAGAAATAAAAATCCTATTGGTCTTTCTTTTTCTAGTTTTCTTAGTGAAGAGGTTTGCTTTCTGCAGAGTTGACTTTTGATAGCGCTTGATTTAGAGTTTTATCTTCATAGCCCTTTGTTTGAAACATGCACACATGCCATTTGCTTTTGTATCAAAGTCAGAGTAAGAACTGCAGATTCTTGAGTCTCTGAAATTAGGCCTCTAGGATGAAAACTGTCCACCCTGAGAATAGTGTTCCAATGTGTTGTTTTCTATAGATAGATGTATGTAAAACACCCTCAGAGTAAACAGTAATGTTTAGGTCTAAGAAATGAATAACTGACGCACAAGCTCAGTTGAATATTTGGAGGGTGTTGATATATATATATATATATATATATATATATATATATATACATGGCACGGTCCCTTTCTATATGGAGTTCTGTGTCCGTGTAGTATGTCCTATGGGTAATTCCTTGTCAGACACTGCACAGTGGTTGCTCTCTGCTCCTCAAAGATTGAAGATTGGAACAAATACTATTACTATTTTTCCCTACAGTAGTAATAAAGCACACATTAATATTGACAGCGTATGACCATATGTTAATCAAATACAATATCTATTTTTGTTTGTTATGAGGGACAACACACTCTTGCAACATTGGCCTTCATCTGGTTTACTTATATACAGCAAAAATGTATAGAAAATGGTATCAGTTTTTTTCAGGCCTATTTTTACACACCTACAAAAGTAAATGCAAAGTAAGTTTTATTTTGAAAGTCCTATTACCACCCAGTTCTTTAGTACAAGCTGTGTTTTCTCTTATGGGCACTGGTCATCTGCTGCCTTCCCCCCGTGCTCAAAATGATGTACGAGCAAACATTAAAGAACACACATCTGTTTTAAATGTGCTTTTAGTCACCTTGGGGTAAGTATTTCGTATTTTTCAAAATTAAAATATCTGCATAATGGAGAATACTTTCTAAACTTGACCTTCATTTCCAATGAGGCATTTAGGCTGAGAATTCATATTCAGAAAGTAAACAATTGAAGTCTGTAACCTCCATGAATGCTATGCTAATAGAGCTATGTGATCGTTGTGAACATAATTTGACCATAAAATGAGTCTGTTGATGACTACGGAGCGTAAAAACTGCAGAGGGACAAATCTGGAGTTTTATCTATGATGCAACTAAATGGCCCAAAATTGAACTGCGCATTTTGAGGCTCATAGAAGACCATTTTGGATAAATGAATCAATGAAACAAGTGTGAACGGAACTCAAAACAACTCCAGGTATGTTTTTGACGAGGGATATAATCGACAACAATATAACATGGTTCAAAGCTCAGAAAAGTTAACTTTGCACTATACGTGTTCTTGAAGATACACAGAACAGCTCCTCAAATCCAAGTATGTGAGGGAGAGAGCCTGTTGTGCAAGAGAAACACTTTCCTCTGTGGCAAAAGTACAAATGAACAAAAGTACAAAATCAGAAGGATGGAGAGCCTGGTCAGAGTGAGGAGAGACGTGCACACAAAAGAACAGCTGTGGTGACTCATTCTGAAGCACATGGTCCGACTTTCTGTGAACAAACACAACTCAGTGTTAAAAGTGACTAGAACTGAAACAACAAGATCTGATGTGAATGTGGTTTGGGAAAGTCCGACCCCTCATTCATTTGTACACTAGTTATCACATTTGTAACCTCTCATTTTTACACGTGTAGTGCTTGTAGTGTTCGCTCTGTAGTGTACAATGAGTGCTCATGTGGAGGGCATACTCGCATGCAATTTCTTGTGTATTTTATTGTTTGTAATTGTGCAAAAGAAAATATAAAATTATGCAAAAAGGTGTTTTCCCTCATTTTGTTCTTTCATTTGTGGTCGTAAAAAATAAGAATAATGACAGAAGGTACATAATGTTTCCCTCTTTTTGCTTAGGGTCATGTAGAAAAGTAATCATTTATAATTACTTGTACTTTATAAACAGTGAGAAAGAAAGTGCGTAAGGTTTTCTTTCTTTTTTCATTTATGGCGGTAGGAAGAATGAGGAAGAAAAACGCAAGAATTATTGTGTTTTCATGTATGATCAAAACAATAAGAAGAAAAACAGCAATAACCAGAAAGAAAGCATCTGGTCGTAGAAAATAAGCAATGAGAAAGATATAAGATAGATAAGTTTAATTTTGTACTGTGGAACATTCCAAACAAAGCAATGACATCGCCAAGCAGACTTCACATAAAAAAGGATAAGGAGTACGTCAGGGTAAATGTGTGTCTGAAACAGAAAACAGATGTTCAGCTGAAGAGAGGGTGGTTCAGCAGCTCTGCCTTCTGGGTACAATGTGTAGCAGAAATGTTAAATACTCCCAAAGACAAAAATCCAAGGCACTGTTAGAAAATAGATAAAAGCTTTTCAAAAAATCTATTATTATTATTATTATTATTATTATTATTATTATTATTATTGATAAGAAGTGTATTTTCACACACTAACCTTGTATAAATGATATGAATTGTAATTGTCCATTTTAATTGTACATCAGAAGTTTGAGTAATCTAGTGATCTCTCCTAGGCTCTATTCGAACCCTCCGTATAAGGGTAACTGTAAGAATCTGTCCAAAGCTCAACCCACAAGCTTACATCATCCATGGACATCCCTCCACACGGCCATTTTCTATAAATATACAAAAGCATCATACAAAATAATACTGTACTACAACTTCACAAACCTGATGTGATGTGCGGTTGTTTCATTAGCATGTTAATATGCTGTTTTGGGATAATATAACATTTTCAAGACAGTAAAAGATAACCCTAAATATGTTATGTGTTAATACCCCGTAGAAATGTAATGTACAGATTTCTGCTATACACTTTACCCAAAAGACATCTGTTTTCTTACATCTTCAAAATACGTGTTCTTGCAGTAACCAGTCAAATACAACACTAACATTTCTCCTGGTAAAAAATATGTAATCAAAGATGAGGGGGTGAGGGTGTCAGCCAGCCCACAGAGGGAGCTCAGAGAGGAGCAGATGAAGGGAGGCAGGAGGTATGGAAGTCTCATATCAGCAAAGTCATGCCATTTTGACCTTTGACCCCACACATACATTGTGCTGTCAGAGCTCATGCAGGCTGTATAGTTGGACACACATGGAGCAGTTATAGAAGTCTGTACTCAGACCCAACCATTATGGATTTATGGATCCAAAGTCCAAAGTCATCTTCACTAAGCCTCACATATGTGCTGTTTGCTTTTTGCTTGGATTGTTTCATCACAGGTAAAAAAAAACAAAAAAAAAACAAAACATAAAAAACAACAACCAAACTCTACCATCACCTGACTCATTCTGTGGTAAAACTGTGTTCACAATGAATACGTGGCTCTGTTAGCTTAGCATTCGTGACAGTGCACATGTATAATGCTATGGAGAAAACTATGAATCTCTGGAACCAAACTGTCTGAGCTTAAAGTCACCTTGTTGTGACGTATATGCATTAGGCCAGTGGATGGTTAAGTCATATAGTTGATAGTTTAAGTTTAATGTGGTGTACACAGATGTGCACTAATCTTTTTTATTTATTTTCTGTCCTGGACCTATTATATATTTGTTTGTACATTGTGTAACAACAAAAAAGAAGAAAAAAACAGCTTAGCATTCATGTTTTCTAGTAGCTTCATTTGTTTATTTTACGAATGCTCAGCTCCAGCACCTACATGCCCCATTAGCAAAGGGACGTGTAGTTTATAAAGTATATTTTCCATGTTTCATGAATCCAAATGTGTCTACTCCGAGTGCCCAAAATGTTCTTTTTGCATTTTGCTTGGATTGTTGTGTCACAGGTAAAAATCTATAAACCATCAAATGGTCAAATCATGTTCACAATCAGCACATGGCTCTATTAGCATAGTATTCACGTTTCCTGATGGCTTCATTTGTTTATTATCAGATTGTTCATTCCTGTTGCTGACAGCAAAGGGAGCTCCAAGGCATAAATACATAATTGGAGACAAATGTGTAGTTTATAAAGTCTGTTTTTACTATGTCTGTTTTTGAGTATATACATTATTTTAAGGTAGAAAATGTTAAATATTTATCTCAAGATGAGCAAAATTATGTTTAAAAGAGAATTAACTCATTTTGAACTACAACTGATGATGTGAACATTTCAGCTTCTTGCACTGCTTCTTCAGATATGATTTAGTTTGTCTCATCTTTGTGCCTATCCTTTGAAAATAACAGATTTTGTGCATTATTTGATGTTTTTTTTTTTTTCTTTCCAGTTATAGTCACTTCAAATTATAATTCAGCTGCTACTCTACTACATTTAGTTTTAAATAATTTCTCAAACCAGTCCATTGTACTTCTATTTGAAGTAACAGTTCCCTAACTTAAGTACAGGTTTTTGCTACTCTACCAACATTAAAAGCCTTGATGTTTTTGCCTCTATATGTTTAGCTCCAGCACAGATATATTGTACGTATAAGCAGCTCTTGAGGTCAAAATAAGTCTGTCTTTTATTGTCCTATAATCAGGAAGATGTTAGCATGCTAGTTGTTGTTAGATGTCCATGTAATCCCTCAGTCTGACAGTCTGAGGTCTGATCCAAAGCAAAATACGCTGCTCATCAAGAATCGGCTTGGATGAGCAGCGAAACATCTTCACTCTTACAACGATTTGTCCAGTTGACAAATTTAAACTTCGTCTTGTTAGCTTTACCGTCACTGCGAAACCTCCATGCACAAAGTAAGAGAGGAATAACTTTGGACCACTGCAAACTGTTTAAAATGTACTAGTTCTTTTTTTTTTATTTTCTTGTTTTTTGCATGTTTTTTTGAAGACAATCAGGTACAACGGCCTTAACATAAAATCTGACAAAATAAATGATTTGACAATTTAACACCCCAAACTCACAATCCTACCCTGCAATCGTGACTACCTTTTATATCTAAATCTGTCGTGTCCTTCGTTCTCCTGCGTCACTCCAAATGACAGGTGGCTGAACAGCCATTCACTGGAAAATTGATGTTTTGCACAAACCGCTCTGAGAAGTTTAAAGCAGAGACAGAAAAGTAGCTGCGTTTTGTGCGCGTGCGAGCCATGCTAACGCGGTTACAGACGCACGCGCGGAGGACTATAGATGTTGTGGAGAGCTGTGTGGTGTCTGAGAGGAGCACAAATCAGCCACTGATTCCATACTCCACTCCCACCAGAGCCCACAAGAACAGACCGGCAACTGGGGAGAAAGACAATATACAAGTTTCTTTGTACTATTCACAGACAAACCTCTATGGGCTCCAAGTAGTCTCTAAGCCGGCTACAAGACACTGTTACTATTTCAGGCTAATCAATTATTAGCTTTGGCACAGTTGTAATTAATTAATTAGCTTAGGGTTATATGTAGAGCATGAACATACTGTATTTCTGGTCTTCATCATTTAAAGAGGGGGTATTTTACTTCTATGGGGTATAAACTGCTAACACGTTACATTTTTAATTCACCATGTTGCCTTTAAGTGTTTTAAAAATGTTATATTTGCCAAAAACAATGGAGTAAAATGTTTTAGAAGTTTGACTTATTTTGCTCTCTACGCTAAGTCACTCCCCCTTCAGAGCGCTATCACAACACAATCAGCGTACATTCCGCAAATGAAGTTTCATTAGCGGAATGTACGCTGATTGTGCACATTGCATCCGGTTTGCTGTGTACAATTTTGTATAATCTTTTTTGTATATTTATGGAGAATTGTCATGTGGGAGAATGGATGACGTAGGGTTGTAGGCTGAGCGTTGTACAGAATCTTACAGCTAATCATAAGGAGGGTTCAAATAGGGCCTGGAAGAGATCACACAATTACTCAAACATGCATGGACGACATCTAAATCAGGCATGTTTTTGATGAGGGAATGTTATAACATGGTAAAAAAAAAAAAAAAAAACTCCTTCTTTAATGTTCTGGAGTATGGCATTGACATTAGATAACCATAATGCCATACTGCGGAACACTGCAGGCAAAGAAGTGGAACCACAGACTAAATCTACTTTTTATTGCTGCTAAACTGTGTAAATGATGATAGCAAATCTATTGTTCTAAGATTTTTTTCTCTTTTTTTTTTAGGTGTAAACTAGGTACATTACTTGTCTGATCCAAAATACACACTTCTCCAATACTTTACGAAGATGTGAGTCTGGTCACCGATGAATCTCGCCGTTATCACATTGGTGTGATTGACAGGTAGATTAGCCAATCAGGTACACACATGCTCCGCCCATTTCAGAACAAATAAAGAGAAAATATATCACGGGGCTGAAAAACGATTTCTGCAGAATCCATGAGCGAAGCATTAAACTCTTTAAATCTGAGGTGAGAGAAAAGCATGTCACAAAAAAAAAAAAAAAAAAAAAAAAAAAAAAAATTACAAACACTCTCTTGTCCCCATATAGAATTTTATGAAAGCACACACTTGAAAAATGTATGCATGTGAATACTAGAATGGTCTTTTTTAACCTGACCCAGTGAGGAAGGTGTGAATGTGGCTGTGAGAGGTCGTTTCTGCCAGCGTTATGTCCTTAAAAAGCATGTGCCTCTCTGTGGGCTGACATGTGGCACATTGACCAAGGACGGGTCTGTTTATCCTTCACTGCACTGACAAAATCTGTTCAGCTGAAAAAGCATTTAACGGGTTACACTATCCATTTCACCAGCATGTACTTAACAAAAAAAATATTTAATAGATTTTCCTTGTAAGTCACATTTGGTGAATAAATAAAATAAAATAAAATAAATGTTTAATTCCCTGAAAAATGTGTTCCTTGCATGCAAATTTTTAAACTGTTTTGTGAATAGGGCTGTAGTTGACATGTCCTGCCAAATCGATTAGTCAACTAAAAATGTGGCATAGCAAAAGCGCTCAAAACTGTTATATATCTCTCTACCAGGTCCAAACGCGCTCACAAACTACACCTGCACGGGAGTTCATGCAAAAATAACTATTTATGCAGAAAAATAGTACGAGGAAACAATGTATTTATATAAAAACAGATTAAACAAGTGAATCAAGACTTTCATCAGCGTAAAATGAAAAGTTGGCTAACAACACATTTTGAGACCATGGATTGATTAACCAACTAAACGCCTTAATGCCTACAGCCCTATTTCTGAATGGAATCATCTCTTTGGATAGAATCTCTCTACCATGGTGTGAATATGCTTTAGAATTCAGCTCTGCTTTCCCCAACTTTCAACTTTTGGAGTAAAACTAGGATTTGTATGCAAGACATGTATTATCCCGCCAAACAAAACCATGAAAACCTGCCTGTGTAAAGCAGACCTATTATGCAAAATAGACTTTTCAGAGCTTTCAACCATGTTATAGTTGTTTCCTCTCACCATTTACTCACCCGAATATGTATTTGGAGTGATTCATGCATGTTTGAGCAATCTTTAATGGCTTATTTTCAAGATGCCATATTGCCGATCAACCCGTGTTTTCACCTCCACCAATGTACGCTCACTGCTCTGTACTTATGTCGTTGTCCAATTTTATTTTCTTAACCTGATACGTGTAGGATTCAGCAGCGTTGCGCAGTCATTTTGGTACAAATGCTCGTTAGTGTGACCCGCAGCTATCCATCGGAGGTCCCCACATCTTTGCAGCTCTGTGTTGTGATGACGTTTACAGCGACGTCTGCTGTCATTGGGCACCGTATTTTTATTAAGTCGTTTGAGCTGACTATTGCAATTTAAAATATATAACACAAAGATCCATGGGTGTCATAGCTATAGAGCAGACACAAGCACAATAGTTCTTTAAAGCAAATACAGAATACAGCAAATGACACAAAACAAAAGTACCTGAGCTTTGGGAAACAGCCCTTGCTTCGCTCGTTTCTTGCATCCTTTTTACTGAACAATCTTGCAGTGAGCAGTCTTGTGGGTCACACTCAAGTCCCACACTGGCCCTACGTCAGAGGCTGGATATAGCTGTGGAGAATCCAGTTCACAGTGATAAATGCACGTGCTCAGACCACACATCCACAGCGTACAGTAGCATCCCTCCACTCCCTCATCCACCTCTCCGCTCCTCCCCTTCTGTGGAACCCGAGTGGAACTTTCGAGGAAGCGACGAGGGATCTGGCAGGACATGAAGCACCGATTGCCTTTGGGGAAGCAGGAAATGAAATAAAGGAGGGGGGAAAAGTGGGACAGGGGATTGGGAGAAAACAGTGCATTCATCAGCTGGCAGAGGGTCCACTGTAGCCGGCTGTGGACCACAGTGCTCTGGCTGTGAGTTTGTGAGGGGCTTACTCCAGCTGGCCTAGTTTTACCGTAACTCCAACCTGCTGCTGGGTTCTGCACTCTGCACACACTGCACAAACACAAGAGTGGAATTAGCTAACGTGACTTGGAAATAGACTGACTATTTAAGAAGTGAGATTTATTTCTTTGATAGAGCTAGTTTCTAGTAGTTTCTTTTACTTGAACCACATATATCTGCGACATGGTAAGAATAGTGGACATACCTCATGGTTTAGTTGTTTTTGGGTTTTTTTTGAGGGAGTGTTTTACTTCGATGGGGTCTTAACTGGTAACACATGACATGTTATCTTGTACTGTTTTGGAAAACCTATATTCACTGACAAGAACATAGTGGCATGTTTAATAAGTTTCACTTTTGCTTTTAGTGTTTAGTGCTCTGAGTCCCCCCTCCCTTTACTCCCCATGTAAAGTCACTCCCCCTTCAGAGCGCAACACAAAACACAATCAATGTGCATCCTGCTAATGAAGCTACTGCACATCGCATCAGGTTTGTCAAGTTGCTGGGCACAGTTTTGTATCATGATTTTGCATATTTATGGACAATAGTAATATGGGAGCATAAACGATGTGGTCTTGTTTTATTTTATTTGTATTTATTTTTTATAAAATTTGCTCAAATACATGGGAAAAATTATACAGAGCCTTTAAGTAGAGTTGCTCCAAAAGCCATTGAGAACCAGAATGTGAAGATCATACATATGGAAAATATGTAAAAACAAAACAAAATAAAATAGGCTGGTCATGGAAACTATAAACAGAATCAATTATGAGAAATAAAAATCTAATACAGCTTTCTATTGGTCCTTACATTATACAGTTTAATACAATTTATTCCTTGAATTTACATATATTTTGACATTATGCCACTGTCCCTTTGGTGAACCCAGTGTAAGCCTATTGTGTCCATACATTTACATTGTAATTCCATTGGCCGAGGACCAGTGTGAAGCAGCCAAGGCCTACAGAGTGAAGTTTCAAGATGGTCTGAAGAATAAAATGGGAGATTGAATAAATATATTTGCATATTACTTGTTAAAATACACAGAGATGCAAAGAGTAAAGTGTTTAAAGTTTAGCAAACAAATTAGGTCCTCTTTTCCAAAGTCTTATTTTTATATTTAGGCTACACTTCACAAAAACTATTAAATGAGAGTTCATTTTTGTTGTAAATCTATAATGATATTGAAAGACTAATGTGTGTGGCTTTATACAGTCATGCTCCTTGTTTTGTGTCATATCCCCCAGATCTGGACCAGACCAGAGCATTAGTCTGAAGTCCAGCCTGCAGCACAAGAAAGACCCATTATTCCTAAACTGTAAAATACTTACTTAAGAGGTACTAAAAGTGTGTAACACAGAAACAACTCATGAGTATTATTAAAAATGTACTTCTGCAAACTTAACTGTTTTGACCTTTTAACCCCTTTAACAATATTTGCTCAGCATTTTCAAAGTCACTTTAAAATTTGGTGCATTATTCAATCACTCTACACTCGGTCATAGGCTATTACTGTAGCCACAGCGCTGGGGTGGACTGACAGAAGTGAGGCTGCTAATTTGTACCATCGGCCTCTCCAACCACCACTACTATACCAGGCAATGTGGGTGAAATGTTGAGCCTAAGGACACAACTTGCCACTGTGGCCCCTGGTAATCCCTGTGGTCTCCCATCCTAGCTCTACCCGGGCCCTGTCTAGCTTCTGGGATCTGACAAGATTAGGCTTTGATAAGGAGGTTTGACCACAAGGTCTTAGACACTTTTTTACCTTATGTAGCTTCACTCTTGCATGTTTCATTAATTCTGTTGAGTTTGTTATGCTCTGTCCCTCAAAAATCACTCAGTTTCAATTTTCTCCAGAGTGTTACGTCACAGGTAGAAATCTGGTGGTGTCCTGCACAGTTTTTGAGTCCATAAATCATCACTGGACTAATTCTAAGCATTCTAATTGCATTGCAAATGTTTCAATATATTATCACGCTGGTCACGTAGCTTAACATCAAATCCAAACGGAGGGAGTGCAGCTGATGCAAAATAATGTGTGGGATGGAATAGGAGTTGGAGGAAACACATACATTTTCAAATCATTCAAGCCTCAAAGGCACAACAATACAAGATTACTCAAACATGCATAAATCAATCAAAATATAACTCTTGAGTACACTAATGACGACATAACATGTTTAAAAGGGAACACCATTATAACATGAATTTAAGAACATGATTAAAGTAGGACTAAACACCTAAACTCTCCCCAATACCACATTTCAAACAGAGCTGCTAAACTGGGTAATACCTGCAGGACTAAAGGGGAGAGTGAGGGGGATGGGGGTCGAGCAGGTATTCACGCTTCAAACTCCGCCCCTGCAGCCAGGTTTGTGAGCAGAAACACCCGACTGTAACCAGGACAGTCTTTTGTGATGTCACCAACTACTGGAAATTGCAGAGGCCACTGAAGGCAGCACAAACTTAGATTTAGGCATTTTTGTCCAGAAAGCTGCAAATTTACCTACTTTGCCCTTAAGTTGCCAAAAAGGACTAGGAATAGTAGATAATGCTATTAAAATATGCACTTTATAGTAGTAAAAAAAATAATTTAGCATTTAGTTTATCTTTAAAGACCAACTGTACTTGAATAAATGTAGTACTCCCCCTCTCTTGTGGCCCAGACCTCTTCATGCTCCTTTTGCTTTTACCCTGGGATATCACGCTCTAATCCATTTAAATCTGTATTCATCTGGTTTTATAAGCTCTTACTCATGATCTCTTTAATGCTTGTGTTTTGCTTGCAGTTGAAGCACATTGTTTTCTATTCCTCGTAAAAATCATTTTCATATCTTTATTGCCCTATCCACGGCACAAAACAAATAACCTCTACAGATATGGTTTATGCTCAGTATTTACTCTGCATTCTGTTGCCCAAACGCTTGTTAATAATGCATGTGTTTAATGTTTATGATAGCCGGAACGTAATGTTTACTGCTAATCGGCGAAGCAGGTGCATCCATGGCCGAATCCCCGAACAGCGTGGACGTTTTATATTCATATTTCATAACTGCGATTGCGTTCTTGCAGAAGACATAGAGGCAGTTGACAGTTTGACTTCTCTAATGCGATTACAGAGTTTTTTATGGGCCAGATACACGTGCTTTGTATTCATTAGCTCACCTGCTCCGGGGTCATTTACAACCCTGCGTTGTGGGGTTGTGGTTTGTGTTTCAGAGCGGAGGAGGGGTTGCGGGTGCTCGGGCCTGTTCCTTCAGCGGTGGTGGAGGGGTGCTGGGTGTGTGGGTTACAGAGTGGGCCTTGTTCTCTGCTGCTGTGTACACGTCTGCTGCCAAGAACATTAAACCGAATCTGAGGGATTTGTGGGTTCACACAGAGACACAGCTTGACCTCCTGATTCATGAACCACTTTAGCTTCTCAAGAACGATGAGACATCACTCAAATTGTAAAATATTGTCTAGTCAAAGTCCTTAGTGCAGCAGTGAGAAGAGAAGGCTGAGATGGATTAAACTGGTTAATATGATTGGCTCCACAGAACAAGTGAATCTCTTTGTGGACATTAAAAGGGACATATTTTGCTAAATTGACTTTTATGAGTTTTTAACCATATTATATGTTCCCTCATCATTAGCTTACGCAGTTTTATTTTGAGTCTTGTCTTGCATCCAGCTAACAGGAAACATTCAAATAATGTCAGCCTGTGGTTCTCTTCTCGAGCAGGGATGACTAAAATAGGCCCGCAGGCTAAAGTTGGCAGTTAGGAGGTTTTGATTTGGTCCACGGTGATTCATAATTTGTAAGAGTTATATCTTATGATTAAATTATGTACTGGACAGATGTCTATAGTTGGAAGAGAGACATAACCAGACATAACCAGACTATCCTTATGCAACCCAATAATTAGACAATTTAATCTTTGCAGATTAACTGCTTGTCCAAAAGTATTTTCTTTGGCAATTGGCTCACTGATGCGCATTGATTTTGACTCGACAAGGTAAAAAATTTTGACAAAAAATGTAAAAATAAAACGTTATATTTTCTTACTGATGAAATCATGTCTTTAGATTTGAGTGACAATGGAATATGTCAGCAAAGTACTTTGACCTGTAGAACTGCATATACCATATATATGCACTGGGCCAAGGCAAAGTTTGCTAAAATACATGGGATAAAATGAGTTGATACAATGATAAAAAACAATGGACCTTTTCTATATACCAACATGTTTTGTTTTGTTTTTTTTAAAGAAATGAATGTACACAAAATGTGTCTCAGTAAAAGCATCTTTAAACCATCATCTATAGCAGCCCTCTGTGTAAACCTGTTTATAGGGCCCTGTACATTATGCATCCAGTTTGACCTTTGCACAGACACATCAAGAATACGATCATACAACTGACCAGAACGCTCTCCTCTAAAAGCATTTTCATTGATATTCCAATATGATATCAAGTTATAGCGTCTTCCTGAAATGATGCGCGTGGGGTCGATAAAGCCTTATATAGCTGCAGTGAGCTTGAGATGATTGGCTCTGCAGTGGTCCGGATGACAGAGGGGAGATAAGAGGAACCAGGATGGAGCAGACAGGAACTCGATGGGCAGAAGATGTGACAGGACTGGCCAAGGTCAGAGGACACATGGAGGTACTGGTGGTGCTGAAGCTTTCACAGGGTTATGTGACTGAAACTCTGCTGTTGACAGCTGAAGCGTTTGGAATGAAAAACTATCATGGCATTTGTGATATCATGATGATAATGGATAGAAGCAGGGTGCCCACAAAGCTTGTTAAAAAGTACTTCTACTCTTAAGTCAGTCAGGGGTTAGGAGTAGTATTTGTATCATTTGTATCTATCGGGTGACAGTAGCTCGAAGTGAACCACTAACCCAAAGGTCAGTGGAGGTAGAGCGATTCTAGTTCCCCCCAGATGGATACTGTTGACACTTAACTGTCTGTGTACACTGGTGTGTGCTTGGTTTCTTGACGTAAAACACTTTGAAAAAATGTTGTATAGATATGACCATTTATTTTTTTATGTACACTACCAGTCAAAAGTTTGGACACACCTTCTCGCTCACTGTTCTTTTTTTTTTTTTTTTTTTTTTTTTGCTACTTTCTACATTCTAGATACATACAGAAGACATCAAATATATGAAGCAAGTTATATGGAATTATGTAGCAAAGAAAAAAAAGTGAAATAACTCAAGAAATTGTTTTTACATTTTACACACAGCCACTCTTTGTTAACCCTTGGTGTTTTCTCAGTGAGCTTCATGATGAAGTCTCCTGAAATAGTCTGCAAGCCCTTTTCCTACGCAAGTTTTGACACAGACACAAGGAGAAAATGTAAACTCCACACAGAAAAGGCAAATTGGGAGTTGAACCCAGAACCTTCTTGTTGTGAAGCATGAATGCTAGACACCCTGCTGTCATCGTTATTGGTGGTGGTGATCTTCAGGTTGATACCAGGACCACAGCGCTGCAAACTATGAGAATGGCTGAATTAAGCATGAATTTAAGGTACAGTGTTCCCTCGTTTATCGCGGGGGTTATGTTCCAAAAATAACCCACGACGCATTCTGTACTGTACTGCACGTCCCTGAGCCAATCAGGATGCAGAACATGTGCCTTCATACACTGTAAAAAAAAAAAAAAATGCAAACACGCAAAAAAAATCCGCAAAACAGCGAAAAGTGAACCGCGATATAGCGAGGGATCACTGTATATTATATTATCCTGATGGAAATTTGTCCTCTGTATTTGGCCCATCCTTCAATCATTCAAAACTGCAGACTTCACACAGAAAAGCCTTTGTCAACCCAGGATTTTCTTTCTTTGAAAAATGAAGTGCTGCTGTTGAAATATTTAATTAATGTTTTATTACTAACAGAGCTAGAATTCAAACAAAACAGCATGTACAGAACATTTATGTCATCATTTTAATGATAAACCTTTCTTGTCTGTAAATATCAAATTTCAAGCTCTAGTTTCAGATTTAGAGACAATCTCTACTCATGAAACATTCACAATCTAATGACTAATGACCAAAACAACTGCCAAAATAATCAGTTAGCTAAATATCTATTTGTTGCAGCCCTGTATCCATATAAGATAGATAGATAGATAGATAGATAGATAGATAGATATCTATCTATCTATCTATCTATCTATCTATCTATCTATCTATCTATCTATCTATCTATCTTATATGGATACAGGGCTGCACGCATGCATGCATGCATATATACATACATACATACATACTTTCTTCATCCCCAGACCAGGGAAATTAATTTGTCCAGCAGCAATAATAGAGACATAACATAAATTGCACACAGGTATAAAATCACAAACACTACAAAGATAATAAAGTGCAACCGATTAACAAGAGCTGTTATACAGTCTTATATCAGCAGGAATGAACGATCTCCTGAACCCCTCAGTTCTACAGCGCAGCGAGAGAAGCCTGGTACTTTGGCTGCTTCTCTGAGCTGACACAGTCTCATGCAGCGGGTGTCTGCTGTTGTTGAGGATGGTCTGCATCAGACTCCTCATCCTCTTCCCCAACAGAGTCCACCCTCCCACCCATCACCGACACACACTTTCTGATTAGCTTATCAAGCCTGTTACGGTCCCGCACAGTGATGCTGTTTCCCCAGCACACCACTCCAAAAAAACACAGCACTGGCTACAACAGAATGGTAAAAGATATGCAGAAACTCATTACAGACATCAAAAGATTTAAGCTTCCAAAGAAAGAAGAGTCTGCTTTGTCCTGTTTTGTAAGCTGCAGTTGTGTGTGCTGACCAGTCCAGTTTGTTGTCAAGATGAACTCCAAGATATTTATAAGACTGGACAACCTCAATGCTCTCACCAGCAATTACAACTGGATGATCTCCTTGGTCTTAGATGTTTTTAGAACAATCATTTCTCTCACTCCAGACTGTGAAAGCAGCAATAAGGTCTCTATACTCCATTTTGTTTTCTCCTTTTACACATCACTCAGCCACCACCGCTGTATCATCTGAATATTTCTGGATGTGACAGGATTCAGACGTATATGTGAAGTCATAATGATGTGATGCTCCTTTTTGAGCACTCTTCACCTGCTTGAGAGAAAGGAGCAATAGCAGTGGACATGAACCTGGGCACAAACAGGAGGGGCAGGTCGTTGCACATATTGTTTGCTGATTGTCTCACCCCATTTCACTCCTCAGATGTCCTGTCATGTAAAGACTTTGGGCTAAAAAAGTTCAAGTTTAAAAAAAAACACAAAAAAAACAAAAAACTTTTAAACTTCTCTGCTGTAACTTCAGTGAGAACAAACAATAATCAGTCTTCATAGTTCCCTCTGTATCATTCCACTCGTCAGGGCTGTCCTTTCAGTCCCCTTTATTTGTGCTCGTTATTGAACCACTTCTCATTGCTTTTTGTAATGATCCATATCAAAGGCATTGTTGTGGACAAGAACTGAAAGTGTCTCTTTAAGTGTCTCCTTCACATTTATTTATAGTTATTGTATGGGGATGGGAGCAAATATGAGCTTTGACTTCTTTTCAACCCCTTTTTACGTGACCAGGGTCCTTTTCTTTATGTATGTATATTAACTTTGAAAAATGTAGACATTTATTTTGTGTTCAGCAATTTAAAAAGATTACTGTTAATGTAAGATGTCAGTTATATTTGGTTCATATCCTTGAAATAAAATATTCAATCAATCAGTATGCCCTTTATATTGCTGACTTTCCTTTTTAAATTCTGCCTGTTCTATCTGTTCTTTATTCATTTGGGTTATAAAGACAGTTTGGGATAAGTGAACTTCTTCCCCTTAAAGGACACACATTATGCTAAATTGACTTTTTAGAGCTTTTTAAACTTAATTTTATAACATTATTTCCTCATAAAAACATACCTGGAGTTGTATTTTGCTTCACTGGGACTTGTTTGATGAATGTAGAGCAGTAATTCCACTTATCTATCTTTCAGGATTTCCGGCCATTAGCTAAAACACCTTGGGGTCCAGGTTACTAGGAAGCTGGGGGTACTTTTTAGTGCAAACTTTACTTCGCTTTGTTTTCAAGGATGGATGGATGGATCATTGGTTATTGCAGACCTTATCACTAGCAGCTCAAATAAATAGTATCAAAATGAAAGCCCTTCCCAGGTTCTAAAGTTTGTCTCAGTATCTTTCAACCTGTGTCAACATTTTTCTGTAGCTTAGATACCATTCACCATTCATTTGGAATAAGAAAAACCCTAGATTCTGGGGACAGTGTTTGCAGAGACCAAAACAGCATGGTCTCACCAAACTTTAAATTGTATTACTTCTAGCGTTACAATAATAAATACAGATTTGGTTATATTTTGGATCACAGCCATTGTCTTCTGTTTGCTTGAAGATGGAGCAGACTTCCTGTAGGGGGCATCTCTTGCAGCGTTAGTGCATTCATATAGTCTTCCCACAGGCAAAACATACAGAAAAATGTGCTTGATTATCGCCATCATTGACTGATCACTTCTTTGGTGTTTGGTCTAATTAAGGTTTTAAATCATTCAAGTAAATATATATTGATAATACATTTACATCTGACACATTCTCTCTCGCTAAACAACATTTTAGGTATTTGTTACAGCTTCCTCAGTTTCCTGCTCTGCCCTCTGACTCATCTTTAGACTCATTACTTAAAGGCCCCATATTATGTTCTTATCTGATCTATTATAATGTTGTTTCCTTATCACAAATAGACCTGGAGTTTTGCTTTGTTTCATTTACATCTGTTTAACTGACAAACCCTGCATATTTAGGCATTCTCAAACACAAAATAGTCTTTTCCACCTTGTGGTGTCATGTGGTAATACAGGAAGTGCTACTTTGTGTTTTTTTTTAACTCCATACACCTTCACTAGAATCATTTTGTTGATTTCAGCCCTGGAATTGCCCCTCTCTATTCAACTAAAGGCAGCTGTTAACTTGAAAACTACCAGTGAAACAGGACATTCTGAGCTTTGGAGATTTAGACAGACTAATACACCAGGATTACTCAAACACGTGTGACAAAAAAAAAAGAAAACTCTGGATATGTTTTGACGAGGTAACACAACATTATAACATGGCTTAAAGCTCACAAGAGTGTGTAATATAGGACCTTTAAAGAGGGGGTGTACAATGCCCCGCCCACAAGCCTATGTCACCTATGCTCTCACAAGGCCATTTATCATAAATATACATATACATGACCAAAAGCAATACACTGCAACTTCACAAACCCGACACAATGTGCTGTAGTTGTATTATGGGATGCACGGGGATTGTGTTGTGATAGCGCTCTGAAGCTGAAGGTGAGACGGTGGTGTAAATATGTTATGTGTTAGGAATTAATACCCCATACAAGAGTAATACTCCCTCTTTAAACCAACATCTCCCCTTAAACGTGGGATTTCAGTTATCTCAGTCAGTAATTCACTCTTTTTATAAACGTCTTAATTGGCCTCCATTATATGACTCTGGGAGGATGATTTGGAAGTAATGTTTGATAATGACAAAATTGATCATGTGAAATTCTGAAAATAAAGTGCACTATTATTCAGTGTGTGTTAAACATGGATTGGTTCAGTGTAAAATATTGCTTCATACACATTTAAACTTAAGCTGGACTCAAAAATATAACAGAGTGTTGATCCAACTTGTGACCGGTGCCATCAGGCGGCAGGTGGCCACTCATATTCATATGTTCCGCCTTGTCATTTTCTTGGACGAACATTTTAAACACTTTCAATAAGGTTACAGGGAAACCGCTAGCTCCTTATGTTGTTTCTGACATTTTTGGGCAAACCTCTGGTACATTGTCAGGAAGATATTTGATAGCTCTGAAGTGGAAATCATCTACACCACCATCACATTTTCATCGGGTCAGGGATATACTTTATTTATTGCCAAACTGGATAAATGTGTATTTGTTGAAGGACACATAGGCGAAATTTGTTCCCCAATAACCTTGATCAATTTTCTCTGTGTTTTAATTCTGTATTGGGCCTGGAACGTCTCGCAAGAAGCTTCTTAGTCACTTATATGAGTCTTTTTTTCTACCAGAACAACAGTCATAGGCGCTGTACCTGTTTTTACAGTCTTAAAAATGTGAAAAACAGAACTAGTTCAAACATTTCACCACTCACAACAGTTCTGACAGGATACTGGTAAGTTACTGCTTTATATCTGTCTGAAAGAAAGAGCTAACTTCACTTATATTATTGAGGGATTACACAGATTTAAATCTCCAAATGGTTTAAAATAATTTCTATTATTCTAATTATTCACCATGATGAGTTTATGAGCATTTTTCCCAACTTTCAGAGGCCAGAGTAGAGTTTTACGCTCACAGTAATGCTAACAAAAACTAGAAAACAGCACACAGAGCTAGTTTTACAAATCATAAAATCTCACTTTTTTATGTAGCGCTTTTCAACCATCAAGGCACTCAAATAACTTTAAACCAAGGAACCACTCACACACATATACACCAGTGTATGCAGACACTGGGGGCAAGGTGGTTTAAGTGTCTTGCCCAAGAACACTTAAACCACAATGACAGTATTCATCTGTATGAGCTGGAATTGCACCACCAACCTGTGGGTCTGTAACTTTGATCACTCAACCAATGATGTTTATGTTGAAGGCAATATATACAATGTAACTGTACCGGGCCAACAAAATTTCCTCAACTACATGTGAAAAAAATAACTTCATAGCTCTGAAAAGTCAAATTAGCTGACCGTAGCACCTTCAAAGTTCGTGTTTGTCCTTGAGTCTGCTGAGTCCTTCTGCACACGGAGCATTTTGAGCAGACTCGCTGACTGTCCCCTGTCCTCGTCCCGTGTCCTTGTCCCCACGTGTCCCCCTACATGCGTCTCCACATGACGTAAACGATGCTAACGTCCTCCGCATCACTCTGTCAGCTCTGTCGCATCCACTGCCTAATCCCTCTATTGTTCACTACTTTATCCACCGAGCTGCCAAAAATCACCCCGTTTTCCGGGAAGATTATCTCAATCTCCAAAAGCTTCCAACAAAATTCTGATTGATATAAACACTATGCATTATGCTGTACACACACAAATAAGGGTTCAATGACAGCTATAGGTACAGGCCTGTGATTTGAGAAGTGGTGTAATCTAGAGATGGGACTGTGGGCTCTTTCAAGGGATCCTTTGGCATGCGATCATTTCAAAGAACTGTTCAAAAGAGTGACTTTTTGTATATTTATTATGACAGAAGCTAGTCTAATATCTCATTTCATCCAGGAACTAATCACAGAGAGAAATGAGCTAAGCAAAGATTTGATTAAAGTGGTTCAAACTGACAGTGGAAATGCATTTACCCTTTGTAATAATGTGATGTCTAAGTAAAACCTTGCAGTGTCGATACTTTGCAGTGACAACACACTGTGAGTGTTGTACATGTATCTCTATGGTGGAATGTTCAGCAGTTACCATGGAGACACATTGCACACATTAACAAATGCCGTCAAAATGTTTTAGGATTGTCTCAAAACTCAAGAAAAAATACAACGTTTATTTAAACAACACATTTTCAGGAGTCTGTGATCAACACCAGCATCATATTTAGGTGTTTGATTTTCAACCAAAAGGTGAGGGCATAGAATGTATATATAAATGGACATATATGGACATTACCTGCTGCTCCATTAACCCTGACTCCAATTCACTTTACATTAGAAAACTGTGGCCCCTCTCCGTGAATGCTAATGCCAAGCTCATCATTTAAAATGTATTGACCCGCATGATCCAGGTATTTTTGTTTTGCTATTGTGTCCGTAACTCAAGATATGAAAATTAATAAGAGACAAATCAGCTGTGTTCTTTCCCCGAGGTCACTCTCGTTAGCATTAGCAACAGGTTTGATCGACAGCGTTGCTAAGTGCCCGCCCCCTGCTAAACCAGAAAGGTGAGAAGTTCTGTTACCTTCCACAGCTTCGCTCCAGATTGGCTCTTTGGTTGCTATGATACTCGTGGTCGGAACTCCAAATATGGAACTAAGCTCCAAATTGGCCCCTATAACTGCTCTAGCCTCAATGAGCTTCACTTGGCTAGAGCCGAACACTATGGGTGATGTCACACTCCCTTAGTCCTCTTCTTTATGCAGTCTATGGGTGAGAGTGGCTAACTAAAGAAACTGTTGGCTAATGCTAGCTAGTATGAGACTGTAATGTGATTGATAGAGACTTTTAACAGCATCGTCAGCTCACCATTATCTCCCAAACATCATCTTGCTCACTTCTTGTCTCTGGGAAAAGTTTGTCTCCTCCTGCCTCATCTCTGAAAGCCCTAATGTGAAAACAACAACGTTTTTTTGACTGGAGCGATAATTTCCATGTCAAGTTATCTTTTCATAGATCACAAACTTGTGGAAGTGGAAAGTACTGATGTAACAATAACCAAAATATTGTGATATCTTATTGTCAAAAGTCTCACAGTAATATCCTGAACCATCACAGCATATCGAATCACAAGTCTTTTTTGCTTAAATTCATTGTTATGATGCAGAAACGGAAAAATCAGGGAGACCATCATCCTTTGAACCTTAAGACAGCTGCAGTGCAGTCCTGACTAGAACCAGGATGTATGAGCACATGCGTCCTGTGCTCAGGTCTCCACACTGGCTCCTGTGGCTCGGAGAATAGACTTTCAAGCAGCTCTGCCTTTGAACAAGTCTCTCCATGGACCAGCACCAAAGTACATCTCTAACATGTTAGAGCCATATGAACCATCTCACACTCTGAGGACTTCAGGGACCGGCCTCCTGTTTAGGTGTGCACATGACTGAAAGGTTTTTGTTTTTTTTCTGCACTCTTCTCTTGTAATTTGTGTATGAATTGTGCTATACAGATAAACTTGCCTTGCCTCCCTCTGCTTCATTGGAGATTACATGAAGGAATAACAGATTTGAAGTCACATAGATCATAACATTTTTGTAAGTAGACATGCTTTATAAATAAGGCCCCCAGCTTGAGAACCTAGCTGGAGCCTGCTGTGCTTCTTTTGATGGGGCGACCTGGAGTTTCTACAGAAAATAGACCTGGGAAGAATTTATCAACTCTTTTCTGCAGAATTACATAAAATATTAATGTGCAAGGCAAAGTTACAATACGCAATAGATGAAGCTGTCTGCGCAGATAGGAAAAAACTATACATATGCACTTGTTGCACTTTTGTTATTACAGTCAAGTCAAATATATTTTTAAAGCACATTTAAAAGCAACCACAGCTGCAAGTGCTGTGCTAAGGCAATATAAAGTGCAGTCTTATAAAACACAGTGTGCAAAAACACCATAGAACAATAATTCATTTCAATTCACTTTATTGTTGTAAAACCCAAAATCACAGCAGCAGTCGCATCTTAGGGCTGAACATGAGAACTGATTTAACCAACAGAAAGTTAGAAAATCAACAATGAAACAGAAAGAGACAAGCAAATTAATCAACAGAAAACAAGCAAATGGATAACGGTCCCAGAACCCTGTCCCCTGTCATTTGACCCTCCTTCTCGGCAAGTCTCCAAGTCTGGTTTTGACAGTATACCTTTGATTTTTGCAATGTTTTTTAGATGGTAAAAAGCTGCAGATGTTATTGATTTGATGTGGCTGTTAAAGTTCAAGTCTGAGTCCATTATTACCCCTAAATTTCTAGCCTGATTTGAAGGTTGCTGACACTTTCTCTATATTTCTGTGGGCCGAAGACTATGACTTCAGTCTTGTCTGAGTTTAGCTGAAGAAAGTTGTTTTGCATCCACACAATGATCTGCTGGATGCAGTGGCAGAGTGAATCCACTGGTCCATATTCACCTGCTGCCAGTGAGACATAGATCTGAGTGTCATCTGCATAGTTGTGATAGGACACATTGTTGCTGCGTATTAACTGACCTAGCGGCAGCATGTAGAGGTTGAACAACAGGGGTCCCAAAAAAAAAACAAACAATAGAAATACAAGTGTCCCGCTAAGCTTGTGCTAACAGCCAGTGCAAACAAATTAGTTTTTGGGCTGTTCTAATACACAGAGGAAGACTGCTCCAGAGTCTGGGACTAGCTACAGCAAAAGCCCCTCGAGTTTTAGCTGGGACCTTGGAACATCCATAATCATCTGGTCTGCTGATCTCAATGTTCTACTGGGAACATGGACAAACAGAAGCTCAGACAGATAGGGAGGAGCCAACCCATGGAGACATTTAAAAACCATCATCAGAATCTCAAAGTCAGTCCTGAAGCTGACAGGGAGCCAGTGCAGAGAGGCCAACACAGGAGAAATGTGCTCATATTTTCTGGCGCCCTTGAGCATGTGTGCTGCAGCTTTTTGGACTAACTGTAAACGATGGATGGAGCCCTGGTCCGTCCACCGTTTACAAGGAGTTACAGTAGTCAATCTGCAGGTGATGAAGGCATAAATGACACGCTCCAGGTCAGAGCAAGGAATGTATGGCTTCACTTTACTGAGGAAACACAGTTGGTAAAAGCTAGATCTGACTACCTGGCTGATTTGTTTGTCACATTTGAGAGAACCATCTAATGCAACACTACGATTTGTGGCAGACTCATGGCTGTAGCATCTCAAAAATCCCAGAGGAGTCTGGGCATCAAACAACTCTCCTTTACAGTAATTACAAGATCTTAGAGGGGTTTGGCCCAGTGTACATGGTAGTTGCTTGGTAACAGTTATATAATTCCTAATGTGGGCTGTGTCCGATTGCCCACACTCGTCCCTACTTAGGGCACTAACTAGGGGTCATTTTTAGCGGTATCCAAATGACCAGCAGATGAAAATGTAGGGCACTCAAAATTACCCTTCATGCACCTTGAAAAGTAGTGCCCAGCGATGATCACTACACCTGTCAATATAGACCACAATGCATTGCGATGGGTTGGAAAAATAACAGCGTGTCAACAGGTCTTTCACTTGACACTGCACGACTGAATGAAGCTGATAGAAGCGCTGGTTTATCACACTGTTGATCGCTGATTATGAATAAATCACTCATAAATAAAGCATTGCTGTGTAAAGTTGCTAGCGTCAGACACTTACCGTAGCTCAAGCTGTTAAAAGAGCGATTATTTCCACATCTCAGACAAAAAGCTAATAATCCAGTCCATTAGCCTAAGATCCAGCTTGACAAAAACTTGCATGGTTATTATTAGTCCATAAATACTTGTGTGCCAGTCGGATTTGAGCATTATTTATTCCTGAAATCAAGTTTGGCAACATTTTTTTTTTTGGTTTTTTTTTTTACCCAGATGCCAGAGTCACATGACCTGAAAGTAGTGAGCTGAATGTCTGAATGAGGCACTACAGAGTCTGCTAAAGAGTACTTTGTAGTGGAAGAGGGTTAGGGGCTAGGGACACAGCCATGGTGTCATAATTTCCAACCAGGAAGTAAATTCTGAAACCTAAAAAATGTGTTTTAGTAACATGAAGAGTGAGTTCCAACATTGATTTACCAGAATAAATATGTTGTCATTTATTTTTATTAATCAAATCATAACTATTGTGTAATTTAGACAAGTTTTGTCCCTTGTTTAATTATGGTGCCCAGGTAACAGTTATGGTATTACCTCTACATATGTCACTGCTGCCCGTGTCCAACCAGGAAGTACAATTATAAACTGTGAAACTGTGGCCCTCCCTAGCTTTTTCTTCTTCCTTGCCTTTTATTTATGTCTGTTATTTCTCCCTCTTTCTCCTCCTTCCTTCTCTCTCTCGTGCTCTCTCTCTCATTCAATCCCTCTTTGTACCTCTTATCTTCCTCTCTTTCATTATGATTTCTCTCTCTCCTCCCAGTCTCTGCGCCCTCTCCCTTCCTGTGCTGTTTCACTTCTCTTTCTCTCCGCTCTCCCACCTCTGCTTGTCCTCTTTCTGCTATCCTCCCTCTTTTCCAATCTCTTGCTCAACTCTCTTTCTCTGCTCTCTTCCCTCTCTCAAATCTTCCCCTTTCTACTTCTCCCTCCCCTCTTTCCTCCCTCTCTGTCTCTGCTTTCTCTTCTGTTTCTCTCCTTTCTTTCCCTCTCTCATTCCTACCGTTCAGCTTCTCCTTCCCCTCAGTCTCTACCTCTCTCCTCTTTCAGCTCACATCCCGCTCTGATTAGCTCTTCACTCTTTCCATATATTTTCCTTTCTTCTTCCTCTCTGCTCTCCTCCCTTTCCCTCCTTCCGTTCCTTTTCTCAGCCCCTCTACTTCTCCCTCTCTGTCTCTCCCTCTTCTTTTCCCTTTCACCTTTCTGTTTCTCTCACCTCTATTCCCCTCTCCCAATCCTCCTTTCTTCTTCCCCTTCCTCTCTACCAGTCTCTTCTCCTCTCTGCTCCCTCTCCTCCCTTCCATTCCACCTTGCCTGCTCTGTGCCTGTGCTCTTAATATCTCTCCTTTCTTCCTCCCTCTCTTTCTCTCTTCTCTCTCCTTAGGTCCCTCTCTTTTTCTATCCCCTGTCTCTGCTCTCGTCTCTCTCTCTCTCCCTCTCACTGCTGACAGATGACTTTAGCTGTGTGAATCTAGGCTGCATGAGCACAGCACCGTGGGTATGTGGCGTTGTGTGCTTCTCTTCTTGAGGAGTTGTAGAGGACAGGAGAGACAGCGGAGGACAGGAGAGACTGCGGAGGAGAGACAGCGGAGGAGAGACAGCGGAGGAGAGACAGTGGAGGAGAGGAGAGACAGTAGAGGACAGGAGAGACAGCATAGAAGATGCAGCTCAGGTCCAAATGTGATAAAACTCCCAGCCACAAGGGGGAGCTCTGACCTCCAAACTGAAGACATGACATGGGGGGGAGACAGCAGCTTACTTGGTAGAGCGTTTGTCCACTAATCTAAAGGTCGGTGGTTCGAATCCTGCTCTCAACATAAAAAAAACCAAAAAAGCATAATAGGTTGACAGGTCAAATCCACTGACTCACAGGTTGGGGGTGTGATTCCAGCTCCCACAGATGAATGCTGTTATTGTGTCCTTGGGCAAGACATTTAACCCACCTTGCTCCCAGTGTCTGTGTGAATGGGTGAGTGGTTCCTTGATGTGTAGTGCTTTGAGTGCCTCGAAGGTGGTGGCTATATAAAAATGTGACCATTTACACAGCTTGTTTGTACTTGTTTACCTCGCTCTACTTCAGACTGTCTATGTAATTGGACATAGCTAACGAGCGAGTTGCTGCGTTTCTAATAGGAAGTTAGCATGACCGTGAAGTGGTTCCTTTGAGCTATGTTTGCAATAGACTTCTACTGAAAAACTATCTCCCTTCTCTCTGTAACTGCTGCTGTCGAACTCGTCATTTTGTCCACACTACGTGATCCTGGTATTTTTATTTCGCTATTTTGTCCGTGAATCAAGATCTCAACATTAATAACCGAGAAATCCGGTGCCTGCTTTCCCAGAGGTCACTCCCACTAACGAGAGCAACAGGTTGATTGACAACATTGTGGGCACCGGTTTCAAGATTTTTCAAGCGAGCACCTACATATGCAGTCTTCATTTTACTGCTGACATTAAAAGAAAGGGGTAATTTCAACTTAATTTGCCTGGAATTATGGGTCAAAATCCTGTCTGCTAGTCTGTGTAGCAGAAGTGCAAGAGACTGAAGCTGGACATGGTTTTATTTTATCGTCTGTGTAATCCCTCAGTTGTCCAGGTATGATCCATAGTAAAGGAAAAAAACAAAACACATACTTTATTGTTGTGTTTCTTTCTTTCATTATTATTATTATTATTATCGTGGGGGGTATTATTTTTTTAATTTTTTTTTTAGCATTCTAACTCTGATCAGAATACTCTAAACCTCAGATTAACTATAAGATCCTGTGCGATGCTCAGCCGGGGCAAAGAGTGCAACAAAAACAAAACTTGTTTTCAGTGAATATAGCATTTTCAAAATATTAATAGGTGTAGAAGTAAAATACCCCCTCTTTAATAAATGAGATAGATTTGAATAATTCATGATTGGTATTGTGATTGTTTTTACGTTCCTTTGATTCAGCAGCTGGAGAAATAATGAGGCTTCAATCCTCAGTGCTGGTGCTTCTGACTAAACTACAGGAGCTGACAATTACACAAAGGAAACCAAAATTAAACCACTTTTGTGCCTCCATCATGAGATGCTCATGGTGTTTTGAGAGTCTGCCTCAGTATCAGGCTGGTGTACTGAACCAAGGCACAGAAGATGGCAGGTCCATCAACCCCAAATCCTCTTCAGAAGCTGCCACTAATTGATGAGTGTTTTCTTTTCTTCTGACACATTGCAGCTGGTTTACAGGAAAAGTTTCTGTTATCAATATTTAGTATTAGCCCATCAATTGTGTGCCATATCATTATAACTTGGGCAAATGACTTATATATTCAATTAAAAGATACATTTAAGACTGAGTTTTATGTCAGAGCAAATTTGAGCAGGAAGCCAAGATCACTGATGGCACAGTTTCATACAGGGATCCTTCCCCTGGCTTTAGAAACTGGGAGGTTCTCTCAAACCCCTGAAGAAGAAAGACTTTGCAGTTTATGTGAGTTAGGTGAAGTGCAGAGTGAAGTTCATTTTTTGTTGTATTGTCCATTTTATGATGAATCCTTTATTTGATGAAATGTTCATCCAATGCCCTGAAATGTTCTGGTGTAATGATGACAAGATGAGATGATTGTTTAATTCTAATGTTTATAAGTTGGCATAGTTTCTATGTAAAGCCTGGAAGAAGCCGCAAATTAGTTTGTTTAAATTAGTTTATTTTTGTTTTGTGTTTTTTTTGTCGTAACACATGTATTTTTGTTAATGGTGTCTTATAAGCCCATTAAAGGGCATTTTTAATGGTTTAGGGATTTTAACTATCTTTGGTGTTGTTTTTTAGGGTTTATTTAAGTATATATTTATAAAGTTTATATGGTTTATTTGGTTTCGTGAAGGTTAGAGTAAAGAGCCAATGTTATCTTTTTTTAAACACCCCTGGTATTTAACAGTAGTTAAACCCAATCAGTAGAACAGTATAAAAGGCGCCTAAACAATCATTCGCTGTTCTGCTGCTGGAGGAGATGCTGCTCCTCTAACCTCCATTGCGCATTGCACATCGCACTTTGCACTTTAATGATTGAAGAAAAGAAATAAAAATTGTGGACCACACCCGTGCTGCTGTCTTCTGTCCACATCCTACCGCTCACGGTCAGCCAACGTTACAACAATATTTTAACTGTATTACATAAACCAAACTTTCCCCAAATAATATGGCCAATATTGAGTTTTGCAAAGAAAAAAAAAAGAAGAAAAAAAAATCCAAAAAACAATAAAAACACAGTGTCAAAAATTGTGTAAAACAGTCAGACAGCCTCCACTTGTCAGCTGTTTGTGCTGTGGCCTATGCAGTGAATGCAAAGCCGGGGAGTGCTGGGGGTGTGGGGGTCACAGATGGACCTTGTCATCAGAAGCCACTGACCCTGAGCAGCTCATAATGAACAGCTCCAGATCAGAAAGTGCTGAGCTAATGCTGTGTGACAGCTCTGACGGCTCACTGTAGCAGCCCCAGCGCTCCGACACAACCCAGCGCTCTCATTTTCACTCTTCTGAACAAGAAACGTGTTTACTAAAGACATTTGTAGAATATAAATGTCTGGGGTAAAATGCGTGTATAGTTTTGGCATCGGGAGGGCTACCAATAAACAAAGAAATGAAAGAACTGGGTTGGCTCCAATGTTCCCTCATTTCAAGGACTTTAGGGCTTTTTTCACTCAAACAAACTGATTTATTGATTGATTTTTGATTATTTTGAGTTTGTGCCAAGGAAAATATCACAGCATCATTTACATAATCACATATTCTAAGCAATAGAAAAGCACATTTATCAAAAGGGAGTGGGAAGAAGAAAACTTTTTAACCCACCCATATTTACTGCAAAATGATGGCCTGTTCATGACTGTTTGATTAAATAATATGCCACCATTTAAAAAAAACTGCATGACCACATGACACATTTTTTATTACTACATTTCTGGATTATGGAGATACAATGTACATTCAAACCTTTAGATACTTTCACTCAGCAATTCGTTTCATGTGACACACAGGAATGTGTTAAAATGTTTTATTTTTGTTTTGTATGTAATGGTAAAGTTTCATTTGAGAAAATAACTTTTGTTGTAATAACACCCTCACTGTGAGACGGTTTTGTGGAGTCAGAGGTCTTCCTTCTCTGTGCAGAAGTGTGGCAAAGAGAAAACTTCACTGTTGCCTCTCATCATTTCCCTGTGTTTTACAGGTTTGTAACTGAGTAAAAAACACATAATATGGGTCATAAAACACTAATATTAAACACAGCTAACTGTGAGAAAATAATTCATTCAGTAAATACTGATTTTTTTTAAATATTTTGAGCATTGTAAAAATACGTGAGAAAACGGGTTAAGACGAGGCTGTAACCGCCATTTTGTGTTGAGCGTGCAGTTGATTAAAATTTTTTGGTAAAATAAGTTCCACAAGACTCCGACATTGTTAATGTTTTCAGACAGTTAAAGATATAAAATGTCTCAAGCTAAAGCTAAAGTCCAGTGTATGAATATGGCATATCACCATGCAATTAATGAGCCATTTTGATAGCGGCAGTACAACTAACAAACGTTAAAAGAGCAGTCCAGATGCTTGTGTAAAATGATTAAAAGGGCATTGTGATTAAAACAGTGACATTAAATGACAATATGGACAATGACATTTGTGATACTGTACATGATATTTTATTACATGACTGTGAAATGAGAATAATTAATTATATAATTATTAATTACTGAAAATACATGATTGTATTAATAAATATGGCAGAAGCGTGGCAAAGAGAAAACTTCACTGTTGTCTGTCTCATCATTTCCCTGTGTTTTACAGGAACATTTAATCTGCCCAACAGGCCCAGAACCTGGGTCTGTTACAATAACAAGGGATGAATATAAACCCATCACTGTTCACTTTGTGAAAAAGTAGGCTGGCCCTTGCTATCTGTCAGAAAAGAACAACACCGTATGAACTTTATTTATAAGGACTGCCTGAATATCTTGCTTGCTTTTTAATCATTGATACGGAGCATTTAATACAAAATCACATGATTGTATGGGTCTAAGGACGGACTGCGCCAAAACTGAGATGAGAAAAATGCCTTTTGACTGTTCTGCTTCATAAAAATGGAATATATTTCAAGGACATCAAGGAGAAGCAACATTGGATACTATGATGCCATTAATGCAATTTAATAATCTGGTAACAAACATTTATACTCACACCTGCTCCTGTTTTTAATGTTTGAAATGGGCTTAAATTAGTTTGTGCCCATGAAAAAGAGAGTCTGAGTGCTCTTACTGGGCTCTCCACATATAAACACAGATAAATGAAATGAAACAAATTACCATCATAATTCAGCCTCAGTAAAAATGTTTATACGAGCCTGCATCATCACAAAAACATAGGGCCATATCAAGTAAATTGCGAACCTATTTGTCAAAATTGTTGAAAGCACAAAAATATACCATATGCCACTTTCTTGACCAAAAAACATCATTTAGGTAAAATTAGTCATAAAACTGAACCACCGTAACAACACACAAAGTATTTTATTGTGACGTGTGGATGTTTTAATGTGTGTGGGGTTTTTTTTAAGACAAAATCCAGTCAGGTGGTAACGTGGTAGATGTTGCTATTTCCCCTCTATTGTTTATCTTTTTTGGGCACAAGCACTATTTTGAAGAAGCTAGCAGCCTGGAAATAAACACAAAGACACAATTTAGTGCCTTTGCAAACTCCACTCAAGCATTTATTTATCCATTTTCTAATGTTGTAGCTGTGGCACCATCAGGGCAGCTGTTGAGTCCCTCTATTCTCAATCTCTTGTCTTTGAAATTGACCATTATGTGGCTGCAGGCTCGAGCGCCATTGTTGTGTCCCCTGTGTCCCCTGTCTCCTCTGTCTTCTTTGCAGTTATCTCCACTCATGGTTCACCTGCTTCACCAGCCACCTTTTGCAGACGGACACGATCATTCATCGTAGATCCCAAGTTCATGTAGAATCCTTCACGCTTCATGTTTTTTTTTTATTCTCAGGCTTGAGTTTCTTTTTTCGATATTTTTAAAGCAATGATAGTTGGTGAAAACACCTTTCAGATTGTCTTTTTTTGCAAATTTTTTTAAAGTCTCTATGGCCTAACTCCTTTGCCAGCTCTTTTTCCTTCCGCTCATCAATGTATGGCTGCTCCCTGAATCTTTGCTGCTAATGTGCTATCGCGGTGTGGCCCTTGGGTCATTCCATGCTCTGGATATAAAAGAAAACGTTTGCTTTTTGACCATTTCTGGCGCATTCACATTCATGTACTCGTCCACAGCTTCTTTCATCCTATCCTCCTGTCACTGAGGGTAGTTCTTCTTCTCTTCCCCTCTCCTTTGCTGTACACCTCTTCTGTTCATACGAAAGCAGGGCGGGACAAAATATCATAAAATCAACAAAAAAAACCTCCTTCAATACAATGTCAAGTATGGAAGAATAAGTGAACAATGCAGGATGCTGACTCTGAATCTATTTAACAGTGTGAATTACTACCGTTCCTTTAGAGATCTGAGATTGTGTGTATCTGATGTGTGTTTTCCAGCTTAGCTTATCATCTAAGGTATATAAAAAGTGAAAATGGGGTAAATCGAACCAACATTTTCCTTTGCCGTCCTCACTGCGAATACAGATGAAGATAAGTGTATACTGTATAACCATATGTCATGACCTTTAGATTGCAATTGGGGGGGTTTACCGACATTTGGCTGGGATTCAAACTCCAACATTGAGGTGGGAACAGCCACGTATGCTATATGCAGCCGGAAGCACTACATCACTGAGCAGCAGAGGGTTTAAAGAGCCTATATCATGCTATTTTCTGATCTATGTTATAATGTTGTTTCCTCATCACAAACATACCTGCAGTTTTGTTTTTCATTCACACGTTTAACACACACCCTGCATATTTAGGCTGAGGTTTTTTTTCTCAAACATAAAACACTTGTGATATCATAAGGTAATACGGGAAGTGCTCCACTGTGTTTTTAAACTGCAAACACCTTCACTTGACCTTACGCCTAACTTGAAAACTCCATGTTCATGACATCATATGGTGTAACAGAGCATTTTGAGCTTTTGAGATGTACACAGACTAATAATACAGAATTCCTCAAACATTTGTGGTTGAAGCAAAACACAGATATGTTTTTGAGGAGGTAACACCATTATAACATTGCTTAAAGCTCACAGGAGTCAGTTTTGTGTAATATAGAACCTTTAACACAAAGCTGCGTGGCAAAGTTGAACCTCTTTGTCTTCTTTGTCAATTAGATTCAATGATTAACTTATTTTGTTTATGACTTTTATATGGTAGAACCCATTTGGATTTACATGTAATTTGCAAGGAAATAAAAGCAAAGAACATTTATTTTTTTCATCTTTTTAAAGCTAGTTCTATAGGGTGTGTTGTAGAGTCTGATGATGTCATAATTTCAGGTGGAGGCAGGGGCATATTCACCTTAGTCTGCCCCACCCACTTTTACTTCTCATACGTCCCTTGTGGTTGGCATGGTTACACAGAAATTCCATTGATTTGAATGGAGAACTAGAGAAAAGTCTTGCCACTATAATATTACATGAAGTAAGTTGGTTTGGGTAAAATGGACACCAATGCATCCTTCTCTGGGAGACTTGAAAATAGCTTTGTGGTCTGTGTAGAATATATTTGCGGTGGAAATCAGTAGCTCCATTCAAAAGCATTTTATTGTCCAATAATCAAGAAGTGCCTTGTTAACATGCTAGTTGCTATTAGCTTTACCGTGATGGCAAAAATCTGCTCTGGTCTCTTGCGAATTGTGAAAAGCTATTATAAACTCATCGTGGTGAGCAGTTAAGACGCTTACAATGCATCTGGTAAGTGAGAAATAACTTTGGGCAGCTGCAAACTGTCATTTTTAACAATCACATCTTTGAATCATGGCACCACCTGTTTGTGTTTCATGCAGATAAACCCAGTGAGATAAGAACCCAGAGACGTAAAATCAACAATCTGACAGCTGAACAGCAAACCATAGAATTTGCCTTATGGTAGGACATACAATCAGCCCTGCCCTCCAACTTATTTATTTATTTTAATTATGGACTCACTGTTGTGATGTCACTTGAATCCAGCCTACTGATATTTTGCAGCTGATGTCGTCAATATTCAGTGTTCAGTTACTTTCACCACACCTAAACATGACCCGCTCTTATTGATCACACGCTCATAAAAATGTGTTGTTTAAATTTTTTGACAGTGTTTGCTGATGTGTGCATTGTGACACCATGGTAACTGCTGAACATTCCATCACAGAGATACATGTAAAACACCCCCAGCATGATGTCCTTGCAAAGTATCAAAAGAGGTTATGCACCAACGTCGTTTTATTTGAAAAAAAATGCCCCTCAACATTCTGACTGAGTGGCACTAAGGTATAACTATGAGCAGCATAATACATGTGTTTCCTTCTTTTTTTGACCTAATTTTTGTCCATTGAGCTATTTTTTATCTAGCTTTAGCTTTAACTGAATTAACTGAAAGTAGTTTCTCCATTGTTACTGCGAAGCTAGCTTGTTCTCTAATGATGGGGGAGATAAAGGACACTTGAACTCACCCCACAACAATTAATCTCAACAAACAACTTATTCAAGGAGAGAAAGGTTCAACTGTGTCTGATCCCAAAGTCTGGATCAGTGATAAATGCCCCTGTTGTTTAGCTAACTGTTTCAAATGTCAGGCACAAACTAAATATTTGGCAGAGTTGTAAACTTTTACATTTGTTATTAAGCAGTGGCAGCTCTTTCATTCTGGATGTGTTTTGAGCTTTTACAGGAGAAAATCTTATTTGCCTTTGACACTCATAGTATATGCAAAAATTTGGATGTCAAAATCTGATTTCTTAACCTCTGTTGTAGGGTTTCAGATGACATTACAACATTCTGTACACCGATAATATTTAAAACACATGAGGCCAGCCAAAATTAATATTGTTAAAATGCTGACTTTTTTAAAATTTTTGGCAATATAGAAAGCAATATCAATGCATGCCCTTGTTTTATTTCCTATTTATTTCAATTATTAATTTATTAAATTTTATTTTAAAATGCATCCCCTTAAATTTGACCATACTTATTATCATTATACTATACTACCATACTTATTATACATACATATTATTATTCTGTGTTTAATGTTGCATCATAACAGCAAAGAAAGTTACCAAACCTGGCTGCAAAACTGGCAGAAAAGCTTCCACATGATATACTCTGAGACCTTCCCAAGAAAGCACAAGGAATGAGCCATCACCCATAGCAACAACAGAGCGGAGGAAGAGTGAGGCCTAGAAGAGGTGTTCCTGTTCTGTTCATCTGGTTCTCCCTGGACACTGGACACTGGCTCTGACTCTGCAGGACACAGAGGGTCACTTTTGTCTGGAGGATTATGACTTTCCTCAAACTGCAATCAAGCATCTCTCTCTCTAATATCAGTCTATAGAATGGTGTGGTGTCATCTGAAACCCACCAATAGCCAGGGGTCTCTGTCAGTTTGAGTCCAGTGTCCAGACCACCATCAGATCCAGAGCAGCATGTGTGCTACAGGCTGCACAGATTGAACTTCATTATAAATGATTCATCCAGACAGCTCCCATTACCTCTGCCCAGGTGTAGGGCTCACACCACAGTCATGTTTCTACTCACACACACATGCACATTTATTTACTTATTTAGAAAAGGGACAGTGCATATTAATGAACATAAGATACATATGTAAATATGCCAGATTTGAGCCACAGGCTAATTTCCATCTGTTGTCTCTACACAGGTTGATGGTCACACTTAAAATCCAAGATGAACAAAATACAGCCATATACAAACAGGGCAGGACAGAAGCCAAGTCAAAAACATAAACTCAGGAGGGTTACTACAACTTTTAAAGTGCTGTGTGTATTGCACGAGTTCTAAAGTGCTATGTGTATTGCACAAGTGCTAAAACTGAGTACTTATGAATTCACATTCAAAGTTCAAAGTTCACATGTTTGTGTTGATCTAAGCCACTCCTTTAAATACCTTTTAAATGTAGTAAAAGTGGGTTCCTCCCTTACAAAAGTAGCAAGACTGTTCCACTGTACACAACCTTTGAATGACAGAACATGTTGACCAAAAGTAGTTTTTCTCACAGGAACCTCACAGTCACCTCTGCTTGTGGCTCTGGTTGTTCGTGATGCAGTTTTGTATTTAATGTGTTCTTTTAGAGGCGGTGGTGCCAGCCCATGTAAGCTCTTGTATATTAGACAGGCATTTTTAAATTTAATAACGTTTTCAAAGTTCAACAAGTTATACTTTTAAGAGGATATTACAATAATGGTAGGTGAAAGTTTTTTTACATGCACACACACACACACACACACACACGCATACACACACACACACACACACACACACACACACACACACACACACACACAGCATGTGGAACAATGCACTAACGCACTAATGCCTTGCACTGCTTCACAAGATTGTTGATTTAACAGAAAGTCAGAAAATCAACCAATGAAACAGTCATTGTTCAATAACAGACAGACGCCCCCTGTCCGTGGCAGGGATGCAACGCTACACTGCCCATAATTTAAGGTACCTCAATATCTTAAATGAACTAAAAATGCTTTTTTTGTTTTTCTTTTATTTATGTTAGCACTTCAGAAAATGAAACAAAAATGTGAAGTAAAGTAAAGTAAAAGTAAAGTACAAGTGCTAAATGATAAGAATACTATGTCTCTTTAATATTGTAAACATAAAAACACCATCAAATGTGTATTAGCATTTTGAATATGAATTGAATTAATGAATTAGAGAACATCATTCATCATTTGTTACTGATGAATAATCAGAACAGGTCTTGACTCTCCTGAAGATATGAGCTGGTGATGGCCAAAGTGTAGTATGGTTTGAACAGTCCATTTCTTAACTGTTGAACTAGGACAAAAGTATTCTTACCCATATAGATTTCAAAATCAAGAACAAAGTCACCAACAGCTGCAAGCACAAACACTTTCAGCCCTGTTCGATTAGGCTTTCTCTGACACAAACTGACAAACTGGACAACGATCTGTGAATGGAACAGTCGGTTTATCAATGCAGACTTTTTCTCTTGGTAGATTTAGGCAGCCTTCCTGAACTCTTTTCAAAGGTTGGTCTCAGGAGGATACATAAACTCCTCTGACATCAGCCAGATCAGAGCCAGAACATCAGCAATAGAGTTTACAAATGTCACTATTAAGGAGACTTAGGACAAAACAGGACATTTAGGACATTTTTGTTTTGTTTTGTTTAAAAAAAAAAACCTGTTGGATCCCTGCTCCTCCATTAGATCTACAAAAATAAAAACTTAGGCCTATTTTTAAATGCTAAAATCAACATGGTACTATGACTAAAGAGGGGGTAGTATGCAAAATCAACGTTTTGAATCTTTCTACCATGTTACAAGGTTCCCTCATCCAAAACATGCCTGAAGTGGTTTTAGATGTCATCCATGTATGTTTGCGTAATCTAGAAATCTCTCCTGGGCACAAATCAAAGCCTCATTACGATTAGCTGTAAGATTCTGTTAAATGCTCAGCCCGCAACCCTACATCATCCATGCTCCCACATGACAATTCTCCATAATTACCTCAAAGCATGATACAAAACAATACATTAAAACTTCATAAACCTGATGCCATGTGCCGTTGCTTCATTAGACAAATGCACTCTGATTGAAAACATGTTACGACTGCCTTTGACAAATATAGCATTTTCAAAAGAACAGTCCTCAGGCATAAGGCTTTTGAGACCATAACCTGCTTTATACATATTATACCTGTATAATTCCACAGCCTCTAAACCTGTCTCATATCTCCACCTTCTTTACTTTGCTCACCATTGCAATAATCTTTGGATATTTCTGCTCCATAGTCAGATTTCTCTCCTGATTTCACACGGAACCATTTGTAACTTTCTGCTACGGCAGCGCTGCTAATACATCAAAAGTTACAGCGACTTATTACAGAAAGAATAAAGTCCATGAGCTTGGCTGCCTCCACCTTCCCCTGAACCTTTAAAGAGCCATTCTGCTTTTAGTGCTGCGTGGTGGGGCCCCGCTCTCAGCTCCACAGGCACAGCTGAGTGCAGCCGCAGACTCTTGAAATGCCTGATTTCCCTGTGAACAAGAATCCTTTCTCATGTGTTCAATCAGCTCAGTGTTTCTGTGACAGCTGAAGGTCACGTCTCTAGAGGTTGTACATTTGCCTACTGTTTTGCATTTAGGGTAATAATGATGATTAAAACAATGAACTTCACTCCAACTCTGTATTTAAAGCACTGGCTTTCTTTCTTTAGCTGTTAAAACACAGCATGTAAGGTTGTCAAAAGTATCGATACTCAGACACTTATTGATATTAAAACTAGTATCAATTTGAACAAGCATTAATACTAAAGAAATCTCATAAAAGGACAGAACTGCACATTTTCTTAATAGTTTTTGATCTTGATTTATATCAGAACAGTGTGTAACTTTCCACAGGTAGCATCACCTGCATGATTCTGTGGAAATAGAAAGTTAAAACCTTTCTTAGTAACACGCTCCATGAAGACAGAAATGTTTTAAGCCATACTGTGGAAGATAATACCCAAAGGAACAATATTTCAGTGGAAATAAACAGGAGGTTTGTGGATATGCAAGCCTGCTCAGAGTAAGGACGCATGTTTTCAGTGCAATAAATCCGACCAAAAACTGTCTCTTTAACAATGAAATGAGTAATAATAATATTTACTATTATTCTGTTAAAACTTCATACTAATGATTAATACTTGTGCTTTACAGACTGAACAACTGCTACACTCTAAACATTATTCATTCACTCCATACCCAGTGGTGGCAAACCGTTTTTAAATCCCTAAATTGTCACAAAAAAGCCTTTGTAACATCTACCTTGGCCATGCTCTAGACATCACCGTGTTCACTGGTCAGAACTTATCAGGCGATCTACTGTCCTGATGTAATAGGCTGCGATGGGCGGCACAGGGACACAAATGAGAAAGTAATGCACAATGATTTTTTGGTTTGTTTTTGCCTCATGCACCGTTGGGTCCAGGACAGTTTATTGAAACCAAAACAACTGCCATGCTGGAATCATACGTCAGGTCGTATTAGACTTCCATGGTTGAGATGCACTGCTGTGAGCATAACTAGCTGGGAGATATTTACATAAATGTACTACCTGGCTTCAACTTTTGGATCTCCTAAAACTTGTGCCAAAAGTTTGTGTTGTATTTTTGCTTTGCTTCATTATAGGACCTGCACCCTTTGCCTTCCTATGGATTTGCGCAAAACCTTACCTCAGTACAGACATTTTGTATAAGCAGCTCTTCAGGCCAAAATAAATCTGCTGTGTAGTGATTTCCGCTTTGTATTGTAAAGCATTTTATTGTCAGGAAGTCTGCATTTGCAAGCTAGAAGTTGTTAGCCTTATTGTCGCAGCAAAACTCCGCTCTGGTCTCTCCAAGTTGTGAAAGTACTTATAAAATCATCGTGGTGAATAATTATGATGCTCTGAATGCAAGTGAGGAATAACTTTGACACACTTTTAAAGACAGCAAAAATCAAGTCCTAGTCCTAGCAAGTAATGATGTGACGTTGTACATGCCAACACCTGAACAGATCCAGGATATTTTCATGGCTTTGTGAAAAAATCAAACTTTTCAAAGAGCGACCGCAGCAGCGCTAACCACCAGAGAACAGAAGGTCCCTGTTAATATGGATGGCCTCGCCCTGAGACAGCATCCAACGTCTCTTTTTAGAACAATATCCAAAATAATGAATCGCTCCCCTATGACCCACAAGTTTACCCCAAATATGAACAACCTGTGCCTACAGAGTGTCAGCGTGGTGGAGCCCCAGAGCAGTGGAGGAAAACAACCAAGTAAACGTCTCTAGTCACATAACATCAGTGACGTGCGGTGAGGTTCATGTCTGGTGAGGCACTGATGTCGTCACAATCAGATTTACAAACATGTAAACCAGGTGTCAGTACATTTGGCCCCGGGTCAGTTTCTCTCCTAGTGACTTGGGTTCAAAGTCCGTATGAAATAGCTCTAATACAGTGGTGCTTAACCTTGTTGGAGGTACTGAACCCCACCAGTTTCATCTGCACATTCACTGAACCCTTCTTTATTGAAAAATAATTTTTTTTTTTTTCAAATTCAAGACATAGGTGAGTTTAACTGGTGCACAAAATGAACTGTGCATAACCAATACAATGCATGAACTCACAACAAATCACATACATCCCTTTTCACAAAGACATGACCATGTTAATATTACCACACTGAAATGATTTTAATTTTTAACCTTATATATTCTAATAATTAACTTATTGTATTTATGGCATTTATTATTTTTAACATTTTAACACACCCATCACCTAATTTCCATCAGGCTACAATAATAATGAATATTTACTGCAAATCAGTGACTTCTGCTGTTGCCTTTGAGAGACCAGTTCAGAAATGCGGCTTCACCTTGTTCCACTCTCATGTCATTTTGCCAACAGCACATCGAGGGGTGCATTTGGCGAATTTAGACACGGTGTCAATTCAACAAATGCGCCCTTCGATGTACTATCCAAAGTGTTGGTCGACGTACCCGCACGACCCGTTCGAACGCGCATTAAGTCGCACGGTTCGAAGACACGAAGGTGCATTTAAGTCGGGCACGGCTGGCGTCTGGAGACACTCGAAATCACACGACAAGCCATCACGCTATCACAAGTTAAAAAAGAAAATGAGTCACGACACACAAATAATGGTCACAAATTGGCCAAGCAGCGTGATCACCTGCCATGATGAGACGCTTGTCCATCACGAATCATATGAATCATATGAGACCTCCGCTGAACCCCTGAGACTCACTCACCGAACCCCTAGGGTTCAATCAAACCCAGGTTAAGAACCACTGATCTAATAGTATGAAATAAAAAGGAAGCTGATTTTGTATTGTTTAATATCCTTATTCTGGTTTCCCAATTTTCAATGGATTGAAGTAATTAAATTTCTTACCATTTTGTACGTCTCTGTTTGAAAAGAGCAAGTCTTTAGTCCCATGTCTGGATCAAACTATTAGGTCCTTTAGCGTTGGTCTCGGTCCTTTAATTATAACCTCCTGCTTCAACCGAAAGTCCAGACACGAAGAAAAAAGTGAATTGCTAAAGTTGACTTGCTAACTCTAAATTGTAGTTTGTGGCCCCTATTCTGCGGGAGTTACAAGAATTCCTGGGCTCAGGAGCGCCCCCTAACATGAGGCAGGGTAACAGGGTCACAGCCACTATAATGTGCTCAGCCATTAAAGGGTTAAAACAGCAGCTTAGCTACAGCACAGTCAGTTCGCGGTGAGGCACAAATGGCCTGTGCCTCACCGTGCGTCTTTTCTCAAGTTTTCAACGGTAAATGTAAAAATTCAGAGATTTTGAGTAAAAAAAATAAAATAAAACCGCAAAGTTGAATAGAAAATAACTTTATAGTACAAATCATTGGATAAATATAACTATTTCATTTATTTTTTCTCTGTGATGACAGGTGAGGCACTGCCTGCACGTCACTGCATAACATACAGAAAGGAAAGTGGACTGAAGTGGAACTGTATCGCTGTATTTTTCAGTTTTGTATTATTTGGTTTCAGGGTTGCCAGATCTGACTGGAGAAACATGCAACCAGACAAATGCAAAGAAGCCTAAAACATCTCTAAAAGAAAATTCAGACACTTACTATGTAATTATGGAGACAGCAGATGGTTCTGGCTAATGGAAGTGTAATAAGATCTAGAAGAAAAAAACAAAGATGGTATCAGATTGATTTCAGTGGCCTGTGCTCATTGAGGCATGAAGCAAAGAAAAAAAAAAAAAAAAAAAAAAAAATTCTTATGCATTTAGTTCCTCAACAGAGTTCAGTGGACTTCAAAGTGGGTGGACACCACCCACTTTGAAGTCTACTTATGTTTTCCATTCATTTTCCCCATAGACTTAGGAAAAAGTAAACGGAAGTAAAATTTGAAACCAAAACCAAAAGAAGTGCCAACCTGGAGAATTTTTTTTTTACATTTTTAGTAAACTTTTAAAGGGCCCATATTACACTATTTTCTGATCTATGTTATAATATTGAACTGAACAAAAGGTAAAAGGAACTGTTAACGTAAAAAAGTAGCACTTCATGACATCACAAAATGGAGCAGAGCATTTTGAGCTTTGGAGATGGACAGACTAATAATAAAGTGTTACTCAAACATGTGTGAAATGAAATAAAACACAACTCCAAATATGTTTTTGAGGAGGATTCTAACATGGCTTAAAGCTCACAAGAGTCAGTTTAATGCATATAGGAGCTTTAAATATAATGAGCTCACCAGTATTTTAGTCAAATAAGTAGTTCAACCTTAAAGAGTTCAAAGGCATTGTGGAGGCTCACCAGCTACATACTAATCTCCATAACACAGTCGTTTTAAGTCCAAAAAGATTCAGCAAAAGCTTTTAATGACTTGGCAGTTTGCAAAGTATATATATATATATATATATATATATATATATATATATATATATATATATATATATATATATATATATATATATATATATATATATATATATATATATATATATATATATATATATATATATATATATATATATATATATATATATATATATATATATATATATATATATATATATATGGGGAAAATGAAAGAGAAAAATATTTATTACAGGAATCAGGGCCTGGGCATTTCTTGAGCTCCATAAGGGGTTGCAACTCCCACCAACAGTTCTGACCAATCATCGTGAAGCTGGTTAGAGTGAAGCGAGCACGGGCTCAGAGTGAGGCTAGGCTAAATCTTACAAACCTAAGTTTCTAGTGCCTTTTAGAATTTTTATTTAATTATTTATTTATTCATTTTTCATGTTTTGACAATTGAGAAAAATCCCTTCAAAATCTGACCTTAATGAATCCATGTCAGCTAAACACGGGCAGTTTCTCATAAGTGAACTGGAGTGGCCACTAATGACTTTAGGACAGAGGGAGGCCTTATCCAGGTCATATTATAGAGACTTGCACTGTCAGATCCCTAAAAATAAACAGCAGCCATTGCTATCAAAAGGACAAGCTACCAGGCGGTGATTTCTATAGTATTTTTAGTTAACGTTATTGTTCACACTAGAGATCCACACATACAGGTCTCCAATCCAGAGAAGCCAATGACCAATAAGTTCTGCAAATATTTTTTGGCCGACATGTAGGGCTGATTTTGTTATTTTCCCCAAAATATATAATTTTACTGATTACAAACTTATCAATTTTAAGTTTGTGAAAACACGTTTAAAATGCTAATAATCTTGGTCCAACAGAGCAGAGCAAAGAAAACAGAGCTAATTGATTTCAGATTCAGAGTAATTAATTTGGTGATTACAGGAGGCTACAGGAGGTTGCAATCTTCGATGTGCTTCACTCCAAAAACATAACATGAAACAAGATTTAGATCAGCAGCAAACAAAGGATTCAACTGATGGAGTAAAATCATTTTCTCAGAATTAATGAATGTAAATATAGTCAGTGATGGACAGGAACATGCTGATGAGCATCCTGTCGGATTATTTGAAGCTGTGATAATGTTAAAGAAGATAATGCTGTTTTCTAGTGTTTAGCCGAAAGCAAACCGCAAATTTCACTGTTTTTATTGTAGTTATGTATTTCATGTACAGCACACACTAGAAAGTGTTTTGTTTTTTTTGTTTTTAAGAATCACCAATACTGTTAAGATGCAAAAAATGTCAAACTTTATTTCGATGCTAAGGCACTGACTTAATACTCAGTATCAAAGAAGATCAATATCAATATCTAAGAAGATGTAAAATGCTACTTTTTAATCAATAGAATAAAATTTTCAACACAAAATAATTCCCCTGTAAATATGTTAGCATGAGATCTTACATCTATTCTGATAAAGCTCAGATGCATACAAAAAACACAATTTTGTCTTGTTAGTGTGATTTTGTGCAGTATCAAATGAGTATCTAGTTTCAATATTAGTTTTAGTATTGATTAGTATCTGATTCCTGATACTTCCTGATAAGTAGCCTGATAATCACAAGTAAGAACAGGGCTGTGGGCGTGGTTAGGGGGTAGTTGAAAACTGACACTTTCTGATCATCCGATCAACAAATACAGAACAACACAGGATTATAGAAACATATTTGAACCAAAATACAACTCTGACTAAGCTACTGATGAAGCAGCACCATTATAACACGGTTAAAGCTCATAACAGTTGATTTTACAGATTTCCCCTTTCAATATAGGCTAGGGTTAGGGTTCTAGGGATGAACCAGTCCAATATTGGTATCAGATATCGACAGAGATACTGTACAATTTGCAGGATTGTATATCGGCCTCCAAATGTCAGTTCAGCTGATATCCTGGCTGAACATATACATTGATGTAATAAGACTATTTACTGATCCTACTTGGCCCAGAAAGTTTTCATGTTTGAACGCTCATGAACACACTCTCCTCTGTTGCATCTTCTGCTCCTGTGACCCCGGGCTCAGACTGCACACGGTGTAGCTCCGTAAGTATTCCATACAGTACAAAATATGAGAGGAGCTCTGACAGCACGCCGTGCAGTGTGGTGGCGCCGGCGGAGGTGCCACAGAGCTCCAGATGAAATCCCTTGGATTGTATTCTTGTCGGAGCTCACACAAGCACAAGCCTTATCCCTAAATAAATAGTTATTGCGTGAACAATTGATCTCACGCATGCAGCCTTCAAAGGCAGTGACCGCAACAGCACAGCAGAGCTCCAGTCGTCCTGTGAGTGTTAAACTGCAACTAAACTGGTTCGACACTGAAGTCACAGCTGGACAGGGTGCAGTCTGAGTGAGATTCTCTCCCCTGCATCCTCTTCTCCTCTGACCAGATATCAGATGTTCCCGCCCCATCAGTTACAGGCTAGTGAATATTCTGTTTCATTATACAGGACAATTATCACAGAAGTAACAGTCTCTTCAAAAAGGAACCAAGTTATATAGATAGACAGCTAGACAGCTGGACAGCTGGACAGCTAGGTAGGTAGATAGATAGATAGATAGATAGATAGATAGATAGATAGATAGATAGATAGATAGATAGATAGATACATAGATACATAGATACATAGATACATAGATACATAGATACATTTATAGGTAGACTTTTATTGTCCCCAAGGGAAAATTCTTTTTCACAGACACTGTCAGATCTTGTGTAGTATGGTGGTACAACCAAGTTTTTACAGCTGCCTCAGTAATTATTACAGACTTCTTGTTATAAATCCAATGCAGTTCTCACTGGGCCTGGAAATATATTGTCCATACTGCACATCAAACAAGTCCAAAGTTGCCTGGCCAAATGTACAACCCCTGCCTCAGTAATGTAGAGCTATAGTTGTGGTACTGTGCTTATTTTCAGGTAAAGAGCTTCCAGGAAGCCAAGTTACTGAGAACATCCAAAAGCACAGGTCTCGCTCCAACTGCAGCCCTGGCTCAGACCGTCATGAGCCTGGAGCTTGGACCATGTCCTCGGGGCAGGGCACATAAGTATGTTGATGGGACAGGAGGGGCAGAGACCTCCCTCATCTGTGTTCTTTATAATACAAATAAAAGTGGAAATGATAGCGTGAGAAATGTATTTAGCACAAATACAAAGCTCAGTTAAGCAAAGCTGTCACTATAGTTAATATAGCATGAGGAAACAAAGCCCAAACATAGTTTCTGGTTCAAAACAAGGCTTTCAGTCAAACCTCAACAAAAACACAATGTTTGATCTGCAAATGTCACTGTAGATAAAATGTCAGCTCGGTGTTTTGATCACTAACGCTATAAACAACGTGCAAAGTCACTAACACTCTCATAAGATCTCATGCATGATTTGTCATGTGTCGCTTTTATTTATACATCAGAAAAGCAGAATAGTGAATGTTATACAGTGTCACCTCTGAAAACGCAGCTGTGTGTAATGGGCCTGGTTTAGGCTCCACATGTGCACATAGATAGAAACGTACAGACTTTCAGTGGAAAGTCAAGGAAATAAATGTTTTCAGTCTTTGCATTGTTATCGATTGACATTGGGTACTGGCAGATACTTAAAGCTATAGCATCCAAATCTGTGTGGGAACTGAAAAAGCTGGGCAGTGCATCCCTAGCTATGTCAAACATAAATATTAGAGATGGGACAAGATCTCATACCACAAGATCTCGCGAGACAAAATTGCTTGTGAGATGTTTCATACATCGTGTTTACATTTGTTTTGGACAAAAAAGGCTTAACTTTCTTGAGTTACATCTCTTGAGAATTTCTGGTTCCCAAAACCAGTACTACAACAGCAAAAATACTAAATAAAATCAATTCTAATTTTTTTGGCTAAAATTGTGACCCGCATTGCATTGTTTCTTTATTATAAAAACTATCATAATATCATTCTCATTGACCCAATCTCCCAGTCTCATGTCTCGTCTCGTGGGAATTGTGTCTCACCCGCAGACTGTGTATATAAATGGACGTAGCTGACTTGCTAGCTGCCACGTTCCAAATAGGAAGTGATTATGGCCACACTTCACACTTATTTATTTTGCTCTTTTGTGCCTAACTCAAGATATGAAGATTATTAACATACAAATCAGGCGCCAGGTTTGCCCGAGTGTTAGCAACAGGTTTGACTGACAGTGTTGCTAAGCGCCCGCTCCCTGCTAAACCAGCAGTGCGAGTGGGAAGGGGCGTTACCTTCAACAGCTTGACTCTTTGGTTGCTAAGATACTCGTAGTCAGAATTCCAAAAACGTAACTCGGCTTCAAATCGGCCCCTACACCTGCTCTAGCCTCGATAAGCTTCATTTGACTGGAGGCGAACGCTATGGGTGACGTCCCATTCACTGCCATTCACAGTCCAATTCTTTATACAGTCTACGGTCTCATCCCACCTCTAATAAATGTATGCATTTTTTTTTAATATGAAGAAGACAGAAGACAGTGGAGATGATTGTGGACTTCAGGAAAGTCACAGCCCCCCTGCCTCCCCTCGCCTTGACCGATTCCCCCATCACCACTGTGGACTCTTTCCGCTTCCCGGGCACCTGCATCACCCAGGACCTCAAGTGGGAGCCGACCATCAGCTCCCTCATCAAGAAAACCCAGCAGAGGATGTACTTCCTGCGGCAGCTGAGGAAAGCCAAGCTGCCGGTCCAGATGATGGTGCAGTTCTACACGGCCATCATTGAGTCCATCCTCACCTCTTCCATCACTATGTGGTTCTCTGGGGCCACTGCCAGGGACAGACAGAGACTGCAGCGCATTGTGCGCTCTGCTGAGAAGGTGATTGGCTGCAGCCTTCCATCTCTCCAGGACCTGTACGCCTCTCCAGGACCTCTGCTGTTTCTCTCATGAACACTACATAAACCTGCACTAAACTGGACACTTTATAACACTGGTCATCTTAATAACCCTTGTTGCACTGTTGTTGTTGTTGTTTTGATGCCACTATTGTATATATTTCTACCTCCTGCATGCCCTTATTTGTATTTATTTAGTGTGTTTTTTTTTGTGTGTGTTCTATGTGCACTTTATCACACCGAAGTAAGTTCCTAGTCTGTGAGCTCTGCTCACGGGCACAAAAATGGCAATAAAACTTCTCTTTCTTCTTCTTCTTCTTCATCTTCATCTTCTTCATCTTCTTCTTCATCAAGGGAGGTTAAGACTAGATTTTGTACAACATTTTGTCTATGAAACTGAGACTCAATCCTGAACAAGTGAGATAACTCGATTTAGACTAAAACCACTGAGTCAAAATGAACTTTTTGCACCAGTGCCAGGGGACAGTGGAGCGTAAACAGGTCCTCCACATCCCCAGCACACAGCACACACACACCCCCTCCTCCCAGTCCCTCTAAGGCTCCAGAAAGGTCAGCCTATCAACAACGCACTTGATGAAATAATGAGATGAAGAACGGATACCTGGAACGTCCCCGTGCCCGGCCAAATTACACCAGTTTGTTTGTGTGCAGCTGCTGACATTTGGAGAGATTTAAATAGTTCCATTATTTACGACACGTGCATTAGTCCGACATGAATAATGCCACTGTAATTTGTACGCTTTGGATTGTATTGTGTTTCCGAATGCAGGACAGCAGTAGAAATTAATGAAGTGAAAAAGCAATTGGATTAAACAAGGCCTGAACGGAGAGGGCCTCATCACTTCACGTATCACTCCGCTGCACAGAGGCTCTCCGTCATTTAGTAATCGTGTTCAAAAGATGCACCGTCCAGATGCGCCGGTTATAGTTAAAGTGGACCTATCCTGCATTATTGTTGAATGTCATTGGGGTGTAAATGTGTTTTTGATTGCCCTTGTGTATGAGTGTAGAAATTCCCCTAACAAGTCCAGAGATGAACCTCTTCATAGTTGCATTTCTTCCTAGGTGTCAAGATCCCAGTTTGTCCCTGTGTTTCTGTGCTGTCTTTCCCCTTCCCTTCTCTGTCATTGCCGGAAGCTGGGTGGAACCTGCACCTTGGGAGGACAAAGGGACTGAGGATCCTACACTCTCCGCCAGATCGTCCGTATATCCTCTGTGGTACAGTCCCGTTTGGCTCAGTCTAGTTTCCGTGATTATGGTCACAGTACTCAGCTGTTTTTTCTCGTTTTTTTGGACCTACTCTGCACCTCAGCCTCCGACCCGGCTCTTTACGATGGGTACGGACACCTCAGTCTCCAACCCAGCTCTCCACGACCGGTACGAACACCTCAGTCTCCGACCCAGCTCTCCACGACCAGTACGAACACCTCAGTCTCCGACCCAGCTCTCCACGACCGGTACGAACACCTCAGTCTCTGACTCTCCACGACTCTCCAACGCCTCCGTCTACGACCCAGCTCTCACGACCGGTACGAACGCCTCAGTCTCTGACCGCCTCCACGACCGGTACGAACGCCTCAGTCTCTGACCCAGTCTCCACGACCCAACGCTCAGTCTCGACCAGCACGCCACAACGGTACAAACACCTCAGTCTCCGACCCAGCTCTCCACGACCAGTACCAACACCTCAGTCTTCGATCCAGTTCTCTACAACCGGTACGAATACCTCAGCCTTCAACCCAGTTTCCTGCAAATATTTCAGCCTATGCCCTCGCTCCCTACTATCTGCTCCATCAACCAACATTCACATTTTTCTGTTTGTAGTAAACTCTGTCAGACTTTTACCCGAGTCTGTATCTTTGATTCCCCCAGATGTTACACCACTAGAGTTGTCAAGAGTATCAAAAAGTTCTAGTATTGAAACTAGATCCACATTTGAGCAAGTATAGATACTAAAAAAGTATTCACAGGACACAGGACATTCACAAGACAGAAATGAGCCTTTCCTGAATAGCTTTGGAATGATCTTGAGCTGTATCAGAACGAGTATAAGACACATAGACTTGTATACACGGACCAGTGTTGAACCTACCTGGACCACTGAGGGATTACACAGATATAAAGTCACATGGGAATATAAAAGAAAGGAGGCTTTTATGATTTAATGTTGAAAATCACATTCTATTGTCTAAAGAAATATTTTTTTCTATTATTGTGGTATCAAGTCTATTCCTTAGTATCAAAATCAAGTTGTCAAACTGTAGTATTGTGACCACACTACTTCCTAGCAAGCAGGGCATTTTCATATATATGTTTTAATGTTGAAATTTCAGAACTTTACATGTACAACCTAGAGTTTACATTTTTTCCAATAAATGCATGTCAGTGTAGGGAAGTGAAGGGACATAGGGGGTAGATGAAAACTGAAATTTTCTGAGCACTCAAGCCCCAAGATGCAGGACAATACAGGATTACTCTGTAACAGTTCCTCTGTCTTTTAAAAGTTGAAAAATCTACAAAGCTATATTTGGGTCACTGGAGAATCTATTCACATCAGCACGGTGAAATAATGAAATACAATAAATGTGCTTTGGCCTCAATAACAATGTCTGGTAATGAATGGCCAACAATAATCACCATCCCATGATCGAGTGCAATCCCAGTTAACCATCACAAAATAAATGGCTTGAGGATAGACAATATTAAAGACTTCCATGGGGTTTTAACAGCAGCTAACACACACAAAACACATAAAGATCACCATGTGTCCACACAACATAATCAGCGTGCATCCCGCTAATGAAACTACCGTCCATCACATCAGGTTTGTTAAGCTGTTGTATATAGTTTTGAATCGTGTTTTTGTATATTTATGGAGAATTGTCGCGTGGGAGCATGGATGATGTAGGCTTGTGGGTGGAGCATTGCATTGAATGTTACAGCTAACCATAAGGAGGGTTTGAAAGGACCCTGTGAGAGATTGCTAAAATACGCAAACGTGCCTGGATGACATCTAAAACCTCTTAAGGCATGTTTTTGGTGTGGAAACAATGTTAGAAAGTTAGAAAGCTGAAAAAAAATGATTTTGCATAATACTCTCTCTTCAAGATACATACATAAACATACATAAACACCTTAATCCCAAACAACTTTACCCCAAAGAGACCCAAAATTATGCGCACAGCAGAGCAAGCAGCGAACAGTTTGTAAAAGTCTGTAGCTCACAACACTGCGCATTCACCACTTTGTCTGCCTGCCGTAGGTCCCAGATCTGAGCAGCTCCCACCAAGGGTACAGTCCAGCAAAATGTGGAAAAATGCAATAATCCAAAAGCGATATAATCCACCAAGTTAGCTCCAAGCATGGTTCCAAGTTGGCACTCTCTGCTGTGCATGTGCGTGCCATCTCCATGAAATAGCACATGTGTATGGAGCGTAGATTGTATAAACAAGTGGACTTTTGCTCCAGCCAAGTGAAGCTCATTGAGATTAGCAGTTATAGAGGCAAATTTGGAGCAGAGTTCCATGTTTGGAATTCCAACCGTGAGTATCACAACAATCGAAGAGCCAAACTGGTGCGAGGCTCTTTGGTTTGGCAGGGAACAGACGCTTAGCAACACTGTCAATCAAACCTGATGCTAATGAAAGAAGGCACCTGCTTTACGTGTTATTAATGTTAATATCTTAATTTAGGGACAAAATAGCGATATATAAAGACCAGGATTATGATGAGCGGGTTAATACGAACATATATAACCAAAATGACGAGGCTCAGAGCAGCATTTACAGTGAGAGGCTTGACGTTTTTTTAATAGAAAGTGAATGAGAGCCAGAATTAATGAAGCCAAAAGTGCACCAATGCTCACTTTTATTTGGAATGTGGTAGCTAGCAGGTTAGATATGTGGAGTTATATATACAGTCTATGGCATAGAGATGGCGTAAACAACAGTTTATGGCCCAAGTCCATATTCAGTGGTACATAATCATAACATGGTACACGGTTTACTCAAAAGGCAAGAGATATGCCTCCTAACAGCTTTCTTCCTGCTGAGGGCCTATGTGGTCTTTACAACTCAAACATGAATGAATCAACTGTGAGTAAAATTAGTGATGAGTGAACACTCTTATAACAAGGCTAAAATCTCATTATGTTTTTTTTATTTTTTATTTTATTTTATTTTTTAAGATTTGGCATGTCTTCTTTATAAATAACCCTGTAGACATGTGTTTTCATTAAGTAACTTTCTGGGTAAAAAAGAGAACCCAGTACACAAGATTGCTGACATGTTGAATCATGTCATCATGAATGAAGCCAAATATAACCTGATATGTCACAGATCATGGGACATTAGAGCATGGTAAGCTCTTCAAAAGCCTTTTAACACATTCCTCCATGCAGAAAATCTCATCTTAAAACTGGTTGTCTATGCATCATTTTTCTTCAGTGATTTTTGTTTTGATCATTTCAGCACCGAGATTACCTTTAACAACAGCATGTCTTGGTAATTGCTGAGCATGATTCTTTTTAGACATTTTTAAACTGCTTTGATCCAGTGCATGCCTCTTCTCAAGGCAAAAATAGGATTTTGTGTGAACTTAAACCAGCTTTCAATGTACACATTTAAAATTTAAATCTAATACACAGTAACATTCATTGAACACAGTGTGAATGTGATTTGTGAGTGTTGGTGGTGGCCGTGGGCGTTGATGGCGCAGTTTGGCAGCCTCACTTCCATCTCTCGGCTCCAGGGCTGCTGTGACTACAATACCACCTCCAAGTATGGAATGAGTCTTTGGGTGTCTTGAGAGGTGCTACATAATACAATGCACTCATATTTATTATTATTACTGAACATGAAGACTGCTAACCTAAGTATAGATTTCCATTTTGTCTTCTATCAAATGTCAGACAACAAAGTATAGCTAAAAACGGCTTTTGTTCCTGCTATTGTGGAGAGCCACGTGTGTTCCTTTTATATCCACATGTCACCACTATTTAAATGCTAATGTGAAAATGAGAGAGGAGCGGCAGGAAGTTGGGTCCGTCTTTGTGTCTCGGAGTGTGTCGGAGCGCCCGGGGTGTGCGTTAGGAGCGGATAAGTGAACGCCTTTGATTAGACGGAAACAGAGGCCCGGAGGAAGACGAAGGAAAAGTGTGTACCCGATTTAACCCAACACGCTCACACCTGCACCGCTGCTAACTCCACATGGAAATGGGTCATTCCACATCGTTTTGTTGTTTTTCTCTTTGTGTCTGTTTAAGAGCCAAGGTTCAAGTCTGTTTTTGCATACGAAGTTGGCGCTGAAAGCCTTCAAATGCACACGGAAAAAGACGATGTTTACCCTTTCATCAGTTGCAAGACTGTATGAAAGTTTCTTCATACCCAGTGATGTAGTCATTGTTTCCATCAGTGAAAACAGATGCTGTCTTAATAAAATAAGATAAGATAAGCCTTCATTACTTCCAAATGGAGAAATTTGTCTTGGACATCAGGGGCACTCAGTACATTTAAATGACAGAGAACCACACAAGTCACAGAAAGGGGCATTGAACACATTCACATCTGGACTGCATACAAACTATTACACAATCCCTTCATGGCCTAAGTACAGTTCCAACTGTGCTCTCCCACTATGGAGGACCAAAAATTACATAATTGGAAATAAACAAATAAATGTGTCCAATGTAATGGTGAGTAAAATATATATGTGTAAATACATAAAATAATTTTTCACATTAATTAATTAATTTCACATTAATCCATACATTCTAGGGATTAAAAAGCAAAAATATGCTTGTTTTTTACATTTCTTTGTTATGTATTAATTTCTTCATTTATTGATGTGTGCATGTATAATCATTATTTTTAAAATATATTTATTTAATTATATATTTTTTTTATTTTTCTTTCTTTTTTCTTTTTTTACGCTTTATTCATTTTACATGTATTTATTTACATGTGTATTTATTTAACTTTTATTTATTTATATTTTTAAAGATTATTGTTACATTTTTAAAAATGTATTTACTGATTTATTTATTTCTACATTTATTCTTTTCCAACTGTCTTTGTCACTTAAATGAAAATGAGTGGGCGGGGCTGATTGTGATTGACAGAATATTGGGGTGTATTTCCTCTCTGTGTATGTGCAGGTAGCTGCTTCTGTTTGGCACATCACTACTTCAACCACTACCTTTTACCTGAGGGCATTCACTCATATTGGTCTGGCAGGACGTGGGTGGGATCATTTGCTGCTCTTTGGCCCTGTTTAATGGCAGCCTCTGCAAACATGTCTCATAGAGAGTAGGGAGGGAGCTATCCATCATTTCCCCAGCTCTTTTGGCTAAATTACTAATTTGTGGTCATAATAAATTGCAACACCATGTTGTTAAGCCATACCTGATAATAGACTCTATACAAGTCCTGAAAAAAGGAACATTACATTTGTTTGTGCAGCGTCATCATCAGGAAAAATGTTCCTAAAAACAGACCGGCACGATCAACCACTGCTAATGATACGTTCTGATCAACAATAAAAAAAGTGAACAGAGTCATTTTTTTTAGGTTGTGCATTTGAAATCACAGTTTATTCTGGTGCATTGGTTTTTAGCTGCAAGTTTCCAAGGTTTCCATCCATCCATTTTCTTCCGCTTATTCGGTGCCGGGTCGCGGCGGGAGCAGCAGTCTAAGCAGGGACTCCCAGACTTCCTTCACCCCAGACACGTCCTCCAGCTCCTCCGGTGGGATCCCAAGGCGTTCCCAGGCCAGCCGAGAGACATAGTCCCTCCAGTGTGTCCTGGGTCTTCCCCCGAGACGTCCTCCAAGGTCTGCCATCTGCAAACACATTTCAATACCATGTTTTTTACTGCAATATTCATCTACACAATCAGGACTGAAGCTAAATTAAATGAAAGGTAAACCAAAACAAAACCAGAACTGAGCCAGGCCTAAATCCAGAGCTGAACCAAGAACAACGGGAAGTAGGAGTTAAACATAAGAACTGAACCACTATAAACGTAAAGCAGACCTATTGTACAAAGTCAACATTTCAGAGTAGTTTCCCCTTCTTGGAGTTGTTTGCGCAATCTTTAATCGCTTATTTTCAAGACACCATATTGTCAGTAACCCGTTTTCACAGTCACCAACATAGGGCCACTGCTGTGTACTTCGTTCTCCAATTTGATTTTTTTAATCGTTGATACACGTAGGATTCGGCAGCCCTGTGAAGTCATTTTGGCACAAAAATATGCACTATTTGCTAGCGTGATGTGCAGCTATCCATTGGAGGAGCCGACAGCTTCACGGCTCTCTGTTCTGATGATTACAGCAGATTTCTAAGACAGAAGTCAGTGGACATGTTTCTTTTAGATGAATATTGCAATTTAAAATGCTCAAATTATAACATAATGATCCGCAGGTGTCATAGATTATAACCGTACAGCAGACACAAGCACAATAGGTCTTCTTCAAACTGACACAGTGTAAATGGAATTGGCTCACGTTATAGCACCTGATCCACACCGTCAGGAGAGACAGCACAGGCAAAACCTTTTTCCTCAATTTTTTGTTCAGCTTGCTCTCAAAACATAGAAGCTTTCTTATGGAAACAACAGTGAGCAGTCTGCCCCTAAAGATGCTTTATTTAATGTTGCACTCATAGATTTAAATGGGGTATTGTCACTTCAAAGGATATTTTCTTTAAACCCCTAAAAGTAGCACCTACAATCACCTAAAAACAATCTGGTAATTAACTAGATTTTGAAATATCGAATTAAATTCTAAGCCTGATTTATTTAACAATCTTCAGTCAGATCAGTTTACTCAAATACAAAAAATAGATCCAAAATCCCCTCAGTCAGAAATTTTAAACTAGCCCTGTCCATTTTTCAGATTTATATTTCTGAAATATGGTCAGTTTTGGCCATTTTTACACATAAACAGACTTTTTTTTCTTTTTTTTTTCATACATTTACTCAAGTGAACTATAGAACTGTATAAATTGATATCTCTAAATGTATTATGTTTTTTGTTTTTCTTATTCTTCTGCAGTGTCTCGTCTCTCTGAAGTTTTAAGTGAGCTGCTTTCCTGTAGGCCTGCTCTACTCACCTCTCTAATGAGAAGAAGCAAGAGATTTAAAAACGACATGACTTACATTTTGTGGAGCAATAGTTGCACGATTAATGCAGCGTATTTTCTTAACACAAGCAACTGCCAACAGTTTAATCTGCTCAGATCCCCGGCTTCTGCTCAGCATATGCTAATTAATTCCACAGGCGCAGTACAAAAGAATTTGACTGGATTATTGAGAGTGCAAAACCCGACTTTCTGTAAGAGAAACACTGCATAATTCTCTGTGGTCTGCTGTGGATTTATGGCTGCTCTTTGACTTTTCCTGCTCCCAGAGTCAAGGCAGGGCAGCTCCAGTGTGCAGGGACGTGCACAGACATTATGAGGGGCAGAGCTCAACCCAGAAAAAAGGGCACTTTTCCATATCGCTTAAAATGAATCCTTATCCACGGGTTTTAAAAATAAGCAAAGTGATCTAGCTTCTTTAGAGATTACTTTTAGGTGTGTGTCTGCTGAGGTTTAGCAGCAGAACTTTCTGCGTGGGTGTATGAGCTGAGAGACCAACAAGAATATTTTTATGTGAGGGGGCTCTAGGGTCCCTCCCCCAGGAGCTTTTGGTAAAAATAAATGTAATTTCCTGCAATCTATTTTTTTGTCTCATACAGAATAATAGGATCTAGGTCCATTGTTACAATTGGCAAACATACAATTGTTTATTAGACTATAATCTGGTATACTTATATGTCATACCTGTCATTAACTTTCATTTTAAAAAGACTCACCACTTGGCCCTCTGCTCGCTCCCTACAGTCTGGGCAGCAGCCTCACACTGGGCTGTGGACAAATGCACCAGAGAACAGTCACAGTCCAGTCTAAAACTTTTGTTCACACACCTAGAATTAAGTGTTATATTGATTTTTATGAGAACTGAACTGATATTTTGCGCCGTTAACACTGCTATTGAATCCGCTGTTTTACTCCTAACATCGTGAATAAGAGGCAGATTGTCCAAAAAAAAAAAAAAAAATGGCTAAAAGCTTAGATTGTGTAAAACATCTTTATGGACTCTAAACTGTTCCTTCAGTCTTTGATTTGGCGCTATGTCCTGTTAAAGTTAAGACAAACATGGAGTCTGAAGCTGTGACAGGCAGACCTACATCTGCTGTCTTCATCGGGCAAATATTAAACCTAAAAAATGTGTTGACCACAAGGGCTCTTACGTCAAAAGGGCAGGTGTTCATCGTGCTCAACATTCTTTTCAGTGACCAGTGTAATAAAAACAGCACACTTATAAGTTATACCGATATAAGTGAGGTTCATTTGACCTCAGAAAAACACTTGGCTGCATTGTGGTTTTCGGCCAGAAAATGTACCTGGTTTGCTCTAAAATTGTCAGAAAGGTCTAGGAACAGAGGATAATGCTACTAAAGCATCGTACACACAGTTAAGAAAGAGCAAGAACAAGTTGATTCAGTGTTTTGCTCCACTTTAATATTACCTATTGCTGTTTTTTATATCATCAATAATAACTGTGTTTATTCATATGAAACAAAAAACAGGCAGAATTTATTTAAAATAATTACTTAATTAATACTATGGTACTGTACATTTTTAAGATCACTAAGGTGTTTTTGGGCAGTTCAGTGAAAAGTGTCGAGAGAGGGTAGAGATATTTGACAAATGACCAGAAGATAATCAAGCACACGACACCAAAACTGTTACCAACCACATATGTGCAACACTTTAAACTACTACACCAGTGGACAAGGCTCACTCCAATAATACTGAGTGGTGACATTAATCAAACACACAGTAAAATACACACATACCTGCATTATCCGTGACAAAACAAAACGAAGAAGAAAAAAAAACAGAACAAAACTGAAGTAAATGTTAAAACTAAATGGAGATTTGAAAGAATTGAATTCTTGTGGCTTTAATCCCCTTTAAACATGCTTTTGGTCTGCTTGGGATAAGTACTTCACATTTTCTAACTTAAAATAATGTGTGCATTTAGAGAATATCCTTTATAAACTACAGATCCATTTACAGTGATACATTTAGGCGTTGGCGCTCTCTCTGCTGGTTAACAAAGTGAATGAGTAAACAAAGTAAAATAATGAAGTCCTTATTTCCTGCAAATGCTATGCTAAGAGAGCCATGCAGTTTTTGTGCACCATAGAACAAGTCCAGCGATGGTTTATGGACTTAAAAACTCCATGGAAGTCTTGAGCGTTATCTTTGACCCATCTAAACAGGCAAATGCGGAAGGAGCATTTTTGAGTGCCAGAGAAAATGACTTTGGATTAACACAAGTGTGAATGACGCAAAGTACAATTCCAAGTATGTTTTTGATGAGGGAACAGCAGTATTACATGGTTCCAAGCTAAGCCCCTGTGGTAGAAATATTGTGTGTTGTTTTTCCATTGTCCAAGATGAACAGCGAGAAGTATTAAAAGCCACAATAGCCTTTGTCAGATCCTAGTCTTATATGAAGGCTATAGGTAACTTTGTGTTTTCCATTTGCATGTTTTTGGTTTTATTTCACATGTGTATGGTTTTATCATCCTGCTTGTACTCAGATGCTATGATGTAAAGGTGTGACCTCTCTGACCTAAGTAGTCCAGCCAGACTCACCTAAATGTAAATTATACTTGGGGAAGGGCTTGGACCTCAGACATTGCCCCATTGCTCTGGACCCACTGCAGCACAAACGCTGTCTGTCAGTAGTGGGACAGTCTGTTTACCGGTGCAAATGTAATGTAATAAACCAACATGGACAGTCTTTTTGTATGTTGGCCCAATTGATCATAGTAATTTTTATAGTAAATGTAAATAATTCTGCTACTACAGTATAACCTCAATAATGTCGCACTGCATTGTGATACATACCAACAATTTCTTACCCAAGATAGAGTGGCTCTAAGGCTATGTTGTAAATCTGTGGCCCTCTGCTTTGAGTATGTCCCAATATGTGGAAAAAAAAAAAAAAAAGTGTGGACACCCCACTCTATGTGGTTGGATTTGATGTCTCCATGTGTTCTATTCCCAAAGGCCTAGTGGGGATCGTGGTTTGGGAGCAGGGAAGGACACAGATACTGGATTCACTTTGAGACATGTTTTTGTGCACACTGCAGTCCGCACGCTCCCCTGAGCCCTTCGCTGCTGGAGGGAGAGTTATTGTCTTTTTATTAAGTTGAGGTTATAAAGTAAGTAGTTGTTTTGCCGAGTCAGCCTGAGCGCATTGAAACACGGTCGGGTCCGCAGTGACACTAGAGCGCAGAGCAGAGAAGACGATGAGGGTGGAGGAAAGTTACTAACAGAGCATGACTAATAC
>JAIEZT010001368.1:747378-883589 GCA_019594935.1 Periophthalmus modestus
TAAAACTGAACGAGGGCGGTCAATTGATGCTTTTTGTTGAAAATCATATTGTTTAAGTCCATTTTGTATTTTTCTAGAGTTTTCAGATAATCTAAAATCTTCAGTTTGTGTTTGCTAATGTGTGTATTGTGTCACCATAGTAACTGTGGAACATTCCGCCATATATACTGTACATACATGCAGTACAACCTCAGTGTCATGTCACTGCAAAGTATGAATAGAGAATTGTAAAAAAAACCATAATTGGGCATAAAGTTTAAGATAAAAAGGTAATGCTGCATTTACACAGAACAAAGACTGCATGTCAAAAGTGAGTGATTTACATGTTAAGCCTATGTAAAGACACGTTTACTTGTGACTAAAAGTTCTGTGGCACTTATGAAGCGACTTGGGGGATGCCATTCCCACTTTCTGACTGAATGAAGCGGCACCACGAAGCAATTAGTTTGTCAATTATTTCCCTATTGTTGTGACCTTCTGCTCCTCTAACTTAGCTAAAAATTACTTAAACTAAATGTGTGTGTGTGCATGGTCAGTAAATGTTTAGAATGTTTAGAAACAGCGCCTCTAAAGTAGGATCAGGAGATTTCCCTCACAGGCTGATGAGGTCCAGTTTCTTGATGCCCATTGCTCCATTGCTCAGCCATGGTGTCCATTCTTCAGTGGGGGACAGCTAAACTCCTGTCCACAGCTTAACTCCGGTCTTAAATGGTAGTCACCACTATTGAGACAATATTGCTCACAGAGACTTAAACAGTCAGAAGGAGTCCTCAGGCAGGTACCTGATAAATACAATACAGAATTAGAATGAATTGGTTTAAGTTTCCAAGGCTGCAACTTTGGCTGGTCTTGTTTCCAATTTTTAAAAAAAAAATTTATCTTGTGCAGAGCTTACCAAACCAAACAGTAAGAATTGCCCAGTATGTACAGTTTGTTTATTTAAAATCAGCAGTGGCCAAAGACGTGGCCTAAATAATCTAATATATGGTGCTATTAAACTCTAGTCTTTATTGATCAGTGTAAGAGCAGCCCTATGGACATATGAGTTTTAAAAGATCATTATTCCTACAAAAAGGCTATTACACAAAGCTACAGAATTACAACAACATAGGACAATATGGTACTCCTGTATGCCCAGGTGTCAAATTCTAGAGAACATGATTCTGAAGGAAAAGATGTAATGTCTGAAGCTCGAGTAAAATATACATCTTGGGCTGGACTTTGTTTTAATCTGATTGAAAAAAAAAAAAAAAAAATACCACAAATTCACAGATTTGTTTATTGCTCACCTTAAAACCACTGAGTTCATGCATGTCCTTATCCAATAGTCTAGTATTTCCCTCCACAAATGTATAACACCCAGTCCACCAAACACAGCTATTAATCCAGTTTGAAACACTCTTTAAAAAAGTGAGGGAAAGGTTAGACATGTGTGTCTGTTTACATCAGGAGAGTCAAACTCGTTTTCACCAAGGGCCATATGAGCAAAATGGTGCCCTCAAAGGACAGATGTAATTGTAAGACAGGATAAATATAACTAAATGTAAACAAATGTAATGTAAAATAAATGTAACTACTTTCATAACTTGTTAATTAACTGTTTCTGTATTTAATACTTATTCAGGTCACAAATATTACATATATTTACATACATTTTCACCAGAGGTGAAAATGTATGTAAATGATGATAATAATAATAATTATTATTATTATAACAGTAGTAATCCAGTAAACTTATAATGCTCTTTTTTAGACAAGGAAAGAAAAAACACAATATGGAACAGTTTGAACAGGTGGGTTTTGAATGATTTGAAGCTGTGCAATGCGTCCGACTTGCTAATGAGTTGTCAAAGTATTTTCCAAAGAGATGAGGCACTAGCGGCAAACTCTTTCCTCCAAGATCCGGTGGAATTTCACAGTCTATATCTTCCTGAAAACCTTCTGAATGCACGTACAAGTGGCCTGCCCATCCAGACCTGTGCTCTGTCGGTATACCTGATCTCCCTTCAACCCGCTCCTCCCTCCTTTGTCCAGTTTGAATGCGCCACATGTGGTTCAGGAAATGTCACCGCAGACGGTACAAAACCTGCTCTTACTCGTCAGACGGGTGTATTGTGGTCCTGACAGGTGCTGAATGGTGTGAATCTCAAGTTTGGTACTCTCTAGAACATGTTCTCCAGACAGGGACATCTCACCTGTCTCACACTGGGTCCGTGACATGCTTCCAACCCGGGCCATGGTTAGTGTTGTGAAGTACAAGTATGGAAAATACACATTCAGAATAGTAATTCTGAGTGACAGTATTTGGGTGCAGTTACTGTCTCATTTGGTTTTTAAAATACAGTTATGTTTCTAAAATCAAAAGAATTGTGGTTTTGATCCTGCAGTTTATGCTTCAAACTGCATTGTTTTGACAGTGAGAAAAATTTAGCACAGCTCTTCTGGTGAAAGTATTGCCATTTTTCTGTCTCTAATTGGTGATAGATATATACATGATAAAAAGTGTAAAACACATGAAGCTATTTTAATCTTATGTTGTGTTTTTACCAGGCATGTAATCAGTCTCACAGTATCAGGATCCCAGTTATCACAATATGCATCTCACTGTACGATATTTATTGCGATATTTTGGAGACTTTAACAGATTTGCAGAAATGCTACTTTTCCCTTTAAAATGCTCCAAAAGACAATGGTGTGAATCATTAGAATCCAAAAGAGTCAAGTGCTTATTAACATTTATGTCATGTAGTCTACCCTCGATCAGAGCACAGGATCATGGTCTATATCAGGGGTCTCCAACCTTGTTCCTCCAGTGAGTTAACTTCACAAAACAAAAATGCTACAGACCTACTAATTTTAGTGGTTGCAAGAAATTGAGTATATATGACAAGCCTTAGATGATGTAGATGATCTGATTCTACACAATACCCAAACTAGTACTGAAACCCGACTACATGCATGAGAAGAATGAATCAGAATATATCAAAATGTATCAGAATGTATCAGAATATGACAAATGGGCAAACCTGAGTCCTTTTCAAAAGAGTACTCTTCAGAGATGGTCTTGTGACCATCTCTGACCTGTTTTTGGAATTATAAATACTGTCTTTTAATCGTATTGCATTGTTAGTCACTGTCTTTTACTGGGCCCTACTCTAAACTGCTCCGTGCGCTCTCCAGGGCCCTGACCACACATGCACTACATATGCAGTGCAAATCTAATCTCTGAGCTCTGGTGTGTGTGACATTAGCACCAAAGCCTCCCTATGGCTCCATGACCTTTATTTGCCGTCAGCGCAGACAGAGGCCTGTGTTTGAATCATCTCCATCCACTTCAGCTCACCCACCTCTTCCCATACTCACCAGCACCCTCCCATGCCCTGCCACAACATGTCATGCCCACCAACTGCTGCTGCAGTAACTGCAATATTGCAGTACTGAGGTATGATCAATCACACTGCACAAGGCCTCGAATGACTGTAGTTACTGCATTTTGCATTTTAATAAGGCTCCAGGCACTTGCCTGACGAAATGTTACTATTCAACAACGAAACAATACATGTTTATGCTGCTGTAAGCTGTGGGGATGCTGGGAATATGTATTGAAGGACAATGGTGCGTAAAAGGTGTCTCTGCCCCTTTAAGAAAAGCCACGTGGGTGTCAGTGCTAAAGCTAAAGCACATCCCTTCAGTCAGAGGGTTCGAGTCCCGAGCAGACTGGATTTACTGTGGGTATACAGTATTTACCGTGGGATGCAGATCCATGCAGAAAACTATAGACTGTATAAAAGCACATGAAGTTCAGCTCAGCACTTGATAAACTGTGCTCTGCAAGAACTGACAAGTGTCCTCAAGCTCCATCCAACATGAGTTTAGTGCAGGACAGCATTGGGAATATCTTCATGTATGTATTGTCCCCTTTGATCAAAGTGTAATTAACCCTTTAAACTTTTCACTGGATGACTGGCTGTGTTTGACTATTTATTATAATGAATATTAGGTTGGACCAGCTAAAATAAATATTTACCTGGTATCCATCTGCCCCCCTCCCATAATCTGCCGCATATCCGCTCAGCTGTCTCCACAGTCTGGGGAAGTGTTGGGTTCTCTCCCTGCTCCTGTCAGCTCCTTTGTCACTCAGCTTTTGTAGGTTTTTGACATTTGCATTATGTGACAGACATCAAATGGAGCAGAAGTGCAATTTAGCCTTTATCTGATTATCTGATAGAGTCCCTTTCTTTCCATTCAAAGGCAGAACTTCAAAAGATTTTTTTTTTTTTCTGGTCAAAATAGAGACATGTTTTTTTTGGGCCAGTTGCACATATGAAACAATCAAAAGTAGTAGTTGTCTGTCTTTTAGGAAAAAAAATCTCGTGATATTCCGTGAGCACACAAACTCACAAAAATCTATCGTGAAAACAGAGCACTCAAATAACACCTGATTTCAAACTGATGCTAGACGAGACATTTTTGGGAAGGTGTTGCTCTGCTATCAATGCACAGAGACTGTAACACTGACGGGTTGAACTTGAGTGGAAACACATCAATTAAGCTCTAAACTTATATCCAAACAGTGTGTGTATAGGACTGATTAAAAATTGTGTAAGTGGCGATTTGAGTAAAATAAAATGTTATTTTACATGTGGATCACAGTTTTAGAGTGGTAGAAAAGTGCAATAAGACCACTGAGCCATTATTACACTAATATTTGCCTAAACACCTGCAAAGTGAATGTACACAATTGTCAAACAAAACTAGTTTTTATTTTTAGCACATTTTTTAAGTGTCTTTATTGCAAAAAAAAAAAAATAAAGCTCTTGAGGTCAAAATAAGACCAAACTGTGCTGTCTGTGTCTAATGTTGGATTCATGTGGTCCTCAGGTGCTGGGGTTGAGAAGTCAGGGTTCATGTCATGTCAGCAATAATAAAACCCCAGGGTCCGCTCTTTAACAACATTTACAAAATTTGATACAGATTTATTGACCTGATATACCAACCAACCAATATACCGTCTATCTATTTACAGTTTAACTTTCAGTTGAGAAATGTTTAGTCAAAGAGCTCAAATGTGGTAGATAAAATGACAGATCAGCTGATTTTGGTCAGTCTCCACGCACCAGGTGACGTCTCATGTGGAAGTCAGTTTGCCCTGAGTTCATAAGGTGTTTTCCCGACTTGTGTGAGCGTGGGCATTTTTCAACTCAGAGAAACATTTCTTCCTTAAGCTCCCAAGAACCACATAAAGGCAGCATAATTGTAGCGCTTTTTATTGTCCAGAATGCACTCGTTGCATGCTAATATATGTTAGCATTACAGTGACAGCAAAACACTGGCCTCATTGCGGTAAATAATTATGATGCTAGAATACCTTAAGAAAGTGACAAATAAAAAAAAACAAAAGCCATTAGTACACGATTCCTTGGAAACAGTTTAAAGCCACACTGGAGGTGAATATTATAAGTAAAGGAATAACATGGAAACAACATAGTGTAACCTCTCAAATGCACTTTAAAACTTTTGAATCTCTTATTATATATTCATCATTTTTTTGTGTGTACCAACCACTTTTGCTTGCACTAATTCAATTCAAGGGGTCGACGACTTGGGCTTCCAGTGATCCACCCCAAACAAACGAGCCTAACGACTGGTCTGGATGTGAGTAATGCCACATATTAACCGTCTGATGTGCTCTTGTCAACATGGAGGATTAGAAGTGATGGAGTGTGCGGCTGTAAAGTTTGGAGGAGTACATAAAAAGTACCAGTTGATTTCATTTGGGAACGTGACGCTCCAGTTACTGAGGCGGGGATTTTCAAAGCTCATTAATCGTGCCATTAATCTGATGGTAAACATTATGGCCGTGCTGTAGTGATTGATATCTGTAATTAAACTGTCCAAGTCTGAGGAGCACTTCTTAAAGAGACGGTGAGCTCAAGTTGTTCGTACATGTATTATAGGTACCATCAAAATGAGATGAGTGAGGATGTCCAGCGTGTTTAATGGACAAAAAAAAAAAGATACAGTTCTTTTAATGCAGATTTTATTACATAGTATGCAAATGTGAGTTGGTAATGATCACTTTTGCGGTAGTGGTAAGCTTTTTCTTTTCCTTAGCTGCAGTGAGGTGAGTGTGATAATTACTTCACCACCATGCTACTTAAAGATTAAAGATATTACACAAATTTCACTTTTTGAGCTTTTAACCATGTTATAACATCGTTCGTATCAAAAACATACCTGGAGTTGTATTTTTATTCATTTGCGTGTTTGATGAATATTTGTTTAGTAAGTTCGCTCTCTCTAAACCCCATAAAACACAAGGTTTTGAAACTTCCAGGTTTGTGACATCGTAGGTAAAAGTCAAAAGGTGCTGTTTTCTGGTCCATAAATCAAAATCTGAGCATTTCTGCCATCAAACCACATTCACTGCAACTTTACGCTGTTACCATGTTGGAAAAAAATTGCTAGGCCTTAGAGTTAGTGTGATTTTTCAAATGTAATTCCCTCTACTGCCAGTATATGGCGACAAAATCCCAGTTCCCAGTAAAGACCACCTGTATACGCCCATGGACCACAATGGAACCTATGTGGATAAGGGATCACACAGAAAATTGGGTCGACAGTGGCTCAGTGGTTAGAGCATTGGTCTCCCAACCCGAAGGTCGGAGGATCGAGTCCAGCTCGGACCAAGTTCTGTTGTTGTGTCCTTAGGCAAGACCCTTCACCCACATTGCCTCGTATGAAAGTGGTGAGTGTGTGAATGATCGGTGTTGGTCGGAGGGGCTGATGACGCAAACTGGCAGCCTCGCTTCCGTCAGTCTACCCCAGGGCAGCTGTGGCTACAATAGTAGCTTACCATCACCAAGTGTGGAGTGAATGAATAATGACTTCAGTGTAGTGCTTTGAGAGGCTTTGATAAAAGTGCATTACAAATGTAAGGCATTATTAAATAAAATTGCATAAAAGAAAAAGTACTATGATTCACATTCTACTGTCTAAGGAAAGATTTTTTTTATTATAATTTTGCTAATGAAATCAATTGAGTACTAAATCTATTCCATAGTATAGAAATTTAGTTTTGGTAAAAACATTTAATTAGTAAAATTTGTCTGAAGATAGACAGGAAATGCCAAAGCTACTCAAACCATGTTTAAAGGCCAATAGCATTACAAATATTGCATCATCTTTAGTCTTTAATAATTACATCACAAAGTTGTTTATTCTTTTTGTACATATTGTGCTCTGTTTTATCATCACTAAATATTTGTTGCTGATTCATGCCTACAAAAGTATGTTTTACCACTGGATATCAAAACCATGTGGTAGGTAATGATAGTAATCTATAACTATAAAACTATAAATACTGGTAGTATGTACTGTGGAAGTTACCTATTTAACAAAGTTTTGTCAATAGACTTAGATAAACATTACTGATCCATGAGGGACATTTCAAGAGTCTTAATAAATTAATAGAGATCGACCAATATGGGTTTTTCTCATGGCCAACCCCAATACAGTTTGTTTAGTCTCCAGAGAAACCAATGGATGATAAGCTCGACCAATATCTTTGAGCTGATAAGCAAGGTCGCCTTTGATTATTTTCATCAAATTATGTAAAACTCACCTTAAGTCCCTTTTTACCACAAACCTGCAAGAGAGCTGTGTAGTCACGTTTTCAACAGTTATCTCTTCACATTAAAGTGTTAAAACAAAGCATTGTGTGTACTCTTTAGGCAGCAGGTCGACCCAAACAAGATACAGGCCTGTGCTGGAGATTAAAGTGTGAATATCGGCCCGATATATCGACCGATCGATTAATGGTGCACTCTGTAACTGGTGGTGGAAGGTCTGCCAGCCGCTTGTCTCACTTAATGATTTTTTTTTTTCCTCCCATAGGTCTACTGCAGATCATTCCAGGCCAAGCAATAACTCCATTGAGACAGCAGCTGGCTGACTCTCCACCAGAAAATATAGATTTATATGGGACATTGTAACTTCAATGGCTGTTTTATCAAAATGGATTTTTCCATAAAGACCCCTTAAAGTAGCACCTATTTTACATACACCAAACTTTTTCAGCTCATTGCACAGATTGATTTGCAGACTGATTTATTAGAGGTTTAACTCCAAAAATGAGTCAACAATTGGATTTTTACGCCAATTTTCAGTAAAATCAAGTTACTCAATTTATAAATAAGATCCCTTCTGTATTTTTTTTATTTATTAATTTTTTATCTAATGTTAACAAAATGAAGCAAGAAATTTAAACCTGTCTCTTTCCATTTTTCATGGCCCAAAAGTAAGGATGTCCCAATCTGATCTAGGCATTTTTAGGGTATTGTCTTGGATGGGATTTAGTGAATAGATCGGGCTGAGACAGCAACAGCGTCCTTAACACAAAGCTGTCACTGATAACACTGCAGCTAATGCCAGAGCTGCTTAAAAACAGGCTGGAGGCTCTGTGTTAATAAAATCATCAATAAGAAGATCGGTATCAGGATGAAAAAAAACTGTATCTGAGGCCAAAAAACAAAAACAGTATCACAAATGAATGGTGAAAACAACATTATAATATAGATTTTTTTTAAATAACGCAATATGGGTGTTTTCAGTCTCCATTAAACATTATTAAAAGTGTAAAAAACCCTCTCTGTGTGTAGCTGCCTCCTGACCTGCCTGTATCACACCAGAGCTCTGTAATTAGCGCCGGTGAATTATGGAAACATGGGAAGTAGCCGCTATATCTGGATTAGCCTCTCGGATCTCTGCCGCGTCACTGTAATTAATGACGCCTCGGAAGTGAAGCGCTGGAACTCCAATCACAGTTAATCCCAAGCACATGGTGATACTCGGAATCACGCGAGGGCGACCGGCTCATTATCTGCTGTTGGACTGCAGAGAGAAGACACTATACTCTTAAACCCATGAATAATTCCACTTGGTGCCGCGAGACATAAGAACGGAAATGTATAATGGAACGCTTTAACTCCAAATTAACTCTATACATATGGATGTCTTGGAAGTCGAATCAGACGGGAGGGACTAGTAACCGGAGACGTTTTGCCTCTTCAGAGCGGCTGGAGAGGCATGTCCCATGTTGAGATGTATAGAAGAAGATGAAAGTGAATAAGTTTGGAGGTGGAAATTGTGTACCATGTTCGCAACAGCTTAAACAAATATAGCATTATTGCTGAATTCCTGAAGTTCTAAATCTGAATCTGTCATGATCCACATATTCCTGTTCCTGTTTTTTGCAAAGTGTGTGTCCCTCTCCCCCTCCCTCACCTGTCACTCCGGAGCTGGGCGGAGCGCTGCTCCTCCCACGCGCACCTGCACCTCGTCTACGCTGATGAGCCACCAGCTGTGGAGGATAAATGGGACTTGGCCCATTCATTCGGGGCAAGTCCGTCCGTGTGAAAACGTAGCTATTCTGCTCTCTCTTGGATTCTGCTTGCTGTTTTCGTGAATGCTGAACTAAACTTAAGTGTTTTCTCCAGACCTATGCTCCCGGATCCTCCGCATGCCTGCATCTCCCGTCCAGCTCCCGTCTCGTCTTCCCGGCCAGCACAACAATTTGTCTTATCCACGCACTCAATTGTACTCAGCTCACGGCTCCCCACTCTCGCCTGCTCTTCGCTGTCGGCTCTTCGTCTTCGCTCTCAAATGTGCCTCGTTAAAGGGTCCTCGTCCTGCTGTCCGGTCTTACCTGCTCCGTGTCCTGGTTCCTCGTTCAGGTTTTCCGGTCTTACCTGCCTCGTGTCCTGGTTCCTCTGTTCCGGCTGTCAATATGCCATATACCTGCTCCATGGCCTGGGTCCTCGTTCCTGTTGTCCGGTCTTACCTGCTCCGCGTCCCGACTCCTCGTTCCTGCTCTCGGTGTTTACCTGGTCCCGACTCCTGGCTCCTCGTCCCCTCCCTGTTACCCTGAGACTCTGTACTTGTGTTCGTGCTTCACATTCACTGTTGTAAATAAATCACTGTTTAAATTTGCTCCCGGCCTGCACTTTTGGTCCGTCTACACCACATTACGACAGAATCTCACTGAAGAAATAGGTTACCTCACAAAGTTTTCAGACCCTTTATAATTCCATCAGTTTTATTATGGTATGATATGTCTGGCCTACTAAATCTGCTTGCCTTGCGAAAACTAAACAGTCTCAAACAGTTTGCAGTGGATTGCAAAGTTATTCCTCACTTACCATGAGCATTCCCAGCATAGTAATTTTTCACCGTGATGAGTTTATGAGCATTTTTTACAGCAGAGAGGAATTTTGCCATAACAGTAAAACTAACAACAACTAGCATGCAAACACGCACTTCCAAACACAGGCTTTCTAATTTGATGCAGACAGCACACAGCGGATTTATTTTGACTTCAAGAACTGCTTATACTGGGCAAGACAAGTTTTGCTCAAATACGCGTGAAAAAAACAGGACCAGGCCCTTTAATGTGGTACATTCTTGGCAAAGCATAGTTACACAGTGTATCATTAAAAGATCTATATATGTGCTATTTTCTGATTTATGTTATAATAGTGTTGAGTTGTGTTTTGTTTCACCCATGTTTAACACAAAAACCCTGCATATTTAGGTGGAGTTCTTTCAAACAGAAAACACTCTGTTCCACCTTATGACGTCATGTGGTAATACAGGAAGTGCTCCACTCTTTAAACCCCATCCAGTTTCACAAGAATCATTTGTATGATTTTAAAATTAATTTACTGAACTAAACTTAAGAGGTAGCTTTAACTTGAAAACTACTGCTTCATGACATCATAAGGTGGAACAGAGCATTTTGAGCTTTAGAGATATAGCCAGCACAACAATTCAGGGTTATACACAAATATGTGTGAATAAAAGAAAAACCAAAGGCCAGGTATGTTTTTGATGAGCTTATAATACCATTAAAATATCACTTAAAGCTCAAGAGAGTAAATTTTGCATAATATAGCACCTTTAAATACAGGTTTTGGAGTAAATTACACTGTTTTTCATTCCACACACACGGATTCTCAATATGCCATATATATATATATATATATATATATATATATATATATATATATATATATATATATATATTTTTTTTTTTTTTTTTTTTTTTTCCTTAAAGAAGAGCACTGTAGAAATAAAATGATGTAGTCAGGTTTAGACTGCGCCATAAAAAAAAATCGAAGGAATTAAAAAGGGTCTACAGCTATGATGCACGAGTACTGCTTTTGAGAAATACAACCATTCATCTTCATCCTTTTACCAGAGCCTTATTCACTCCAAATCCCGCCATTCTACTACCCCCTCACACAGCCCGTCCAATATGATGAGAGCCATCAGACGTAATGGCATCTGATTTATTTTGCCCACACGAAAAAGAGAAATGCCACGCTGCCGATAGAATTCCCGGGCCTCCAGACCTTTGCCTCCTGCCAGAAATCCTATACGTATTGGATCATTTTCCGCGGCATGTCACGGCTCTGCTTCCCCAGACTGCGTTGCTATTATTGGGGGTTTGGGCGTCGGACGATTGGACGGAAACGCTCCATCAAGCCTGACCCACTTAGCTGCTGGAACGGCACCAGAGCAGCACTGTGGCAATTATTTAAACCTCCCCTTTATTATTCATAATTAGTAGCCATGGTACAGTGCGTGTGTGTGTGTGTGTGTGTGTGTGTGTGTGTGTGTGTGTGTGTGTGTGTGTGTGTGTGTGTGTGTGTGTGTGCGTGTGTGTTTGTGTTCTCTCTGGGACACCGTGGGATTGTGCATATTGCCGGTGGGAGGAGCTTGGATCAGACTTGCAGACTTGCACACAGGGCCACTATGATGAAACACATCATTTTTATGTAGTTGTATTGTTTATGGAAGAAAGACAATCCAACAGGCCTACCAGGGTGGTCAAAACAATTGAAGATAGATACTAATCAATACTAAAACTAGTATCGAAAATACTCATGCTGATTTGAGCAGGTATCGATACTAAAACAGTCACATTCACAGGACAAAAATGAACATTTTCTAAATAGCTTAGGAATGATTTTGCAGCAGTCTAAGCAGGGACTCCCAGACTTCCCTTACCCCAGACACAGATGTAAGACCACATGGGAATAAAAAAACTAAAAAACTAAAACAAAACACTATTTTAGTGTTGAAAAATACATTATATTGCCTAATAATAATAATTATTAGTAGTAGAATTAGTATAATTATTATTGTTAATTTATTTATTATCATCATGGTATTGGAATCAGTATTTGAGTATCACTGAGTCTATTTTAGTATCAAAATCGAGTTATAAATTTTAGTATTGGGACAACACTAGCCTCGGAACAATGTGGGATCGTGCATAATTGTCTGTGGGATGAACTTGGATCAGATTTGCAGACTTGTGTACACTGCCACTATTGGGATACAAAGCTTTTGATATTGTTGTATTGTTTGTGGGGAAAAAAAGTCCACCAGGGATGGATTTACTGTGTTTAGGTTGAAGCTGCCAACCGACCTACATTTCTTGCAGTCGGTAGTATTATAATGTTAAATTTGTTCAACGTAGTGTACGCTGTGTTAGGAAGTAAATATATGTACTGAAAAGTCTATTCACAATGCTCATTATGGTGGTTGTCTGGGATTCAGTATACACAATTATCCTATACTTTAAGAAGATGTGAGTCACTGGTGATTCTCCCTGAGTTCAGATGAGCGTGATTGACAAGTGGATTAGCCAATCAGGGATATGCATGGTCTGTCTGTATAAAAAAAAAAATGTATATGAGACTGAAAAACATAACAGACTTCTATAGAGTCAATGACAGAAGCACTAAACTCTCACCTTAATCTGAGGTGAGAGAAATTCGATTTTATTTGTAAAGGATGAGTGACCTTCCTTTCACATGTATCACTGAAATAAACAAATCCAAACTGCATTAGTGAGAAAAATATAAAACACAACCCTTGTTATAAGTGCATCTGCAAAGTGAGCATGGGCGTGAAGTGGTTCCATTTGAGTCTGGTTCTAATTGACTTGTATGGAAAAATGGTGGCCCCTCTCTCTGTAACTGCTGCTGTGAGCCTCGCCATTCTGACCTTTATTTTAACCTTCTCTACATGATTCCAGTGTTTTTATTTCGCTTTTCTGTCCCAAATCAAGATATGAGCATTAATAACAGATCACATCAGATGTCTTCTTTCCCTGAGGTTGCCTCCTGTTAACGATTGCAAGAGTTTTGCAGCTATCGTGTCGGGTCAGTATCGTGTCTTGTTACTAAGCCCCCTATGGTCCCTGGTTGCGGATTAGCTGCTATAACTGCAAGCCTCAACTGGCTTCATTTGGTTGCAACCGAATGCTATGGGTGAAAATGTCACACTCCCTCAGTCCACTTCTAACCTATATACAGACCATGCTCTATAAATACATGGTGAGTTTTTTTCTTCTAACATTGCCTGTGAATGGAGTGAACTTGTGACACATGGCAAGAAAATCCTGGTCTCATAGTGAATATAGTGTGTGGAGTTTGCATGTTTCTTGCTGTTTCCCGCCCACTGGTCCCAGCAGGTTGCCCCAGCGGCAAAGACCTTTTACCTTTGAGCACTACTCTTGTTTCCCCGTAGGTGTCCCTCTCCTCTTGACACACATCCTTTCGTGTTATGGTGCCATGCGTGTAGCCCCGTGTGTTGTGGGGGGAGCGTGTATGTGACGAGGATGCTGTCACTGCCATCAGACAGCGTGATCCACACAGTCCTGCAGATCAAGTGCTGCGTAATAGAGTGTACAATGTGAAGAGGAGCGTGGAAGCAAGCTGTAGCATTGTGTAAGAGGGAGAGATAACAAATGCCAGACAATCTTTCTTCCATGTTTAAATGTGGCCAGAATAACCAAAAAAGGCTTCCTTCTTAAAGGTGAAATATTTAACTGTCCTAGTTTCTGGTTATCTCCATGGGAAGATCATTGCTTTTCCCTAAATATTCCACAAAATAAAATTAAACTTAACCATGGCTGTGCTGACAAACTGTGGTCAGATCAGTGGAGAGGCAAGTCTGTTCACAATAAGAATCAGCGTTTTTCAAAGTATTTTTGACAATAATAACATACAACTAATTAAACTCAAGACAGATCCATTTAATTCTAACTGCAAGCAAACAAACAGGATTTCCACAGAGATATCAGGACCCCAGAAAATTACAGCAGACGTGGCAAGGCACTACAGGCAAAATGCATCAATTTTGGAAATTAGGATTAGCTCGCTCTGTTAACATGCAAGCATTCACAAGAAAAAAACTACAAACCAGGCTAAAGTTTAACAGGCTCCATACCAAGAAAATTATACTTTGTCTGTCAATTTAGCTTTCTCCATGGAACACAGACTCTGGCCACCATGATTTATGTGTCTTGCCCCCAAAATTACAGCACACTCTAGAACTGATATTGAATCTACAAACCTACTGCTGTGCCACATTCATGACTGGCAACAAAGGCAAATATATCTAGAAGAACTGACAAAAAGATTGACATTTGAACTGACAAACTAATACAAGAATCACATTTCAGAATATGTTTGTGCAGATTTACACTACAGGCTTAGCAGTTTTATGCAGAGTAAGACAGGAGATTTAGCTGTTTGTGGAGAAAATTATGGTACTTCAAAAACTGCAGCCTTTGTGTTTTGCTAATTACATCCATTCACATTATAATTTCGATTTGATTGTGATTAATATTGCAGCCATAATAAATACCAATATACGTTATGGATTATTTTAATAGTCGACTCGATTATCCTAATTAATTGTTGCAGTTGTATATTACACCAGGTTTGTCAGAAATATTGAAAATCAGATACTAATTGATGCTAAAATTAGTATCAAACCTATATACTCATTTGAGCAGGTATCAGTACTCAAAAAGTCACATTCACAGGACAGAGATGAATCTTTCCTGAACAGTTTTAGAATGATCTTGAGCTGTATCAGAACAAGTATAAGACACATAGACTAGTATACACCCATGGACCACTATGGAACCTACCTGAACCACTGAGGGATTACACAGATATAAGAGCACATGATAATAATAATGAAGAAAAAAAAATTACAATGATTTAAAGCTGAAAATCTTATTCTATTGTCTAAATATCCATCAATTTTCTTCCACTTATCCGAGACCGGGTCACAAGGGCCGAAGCCTAACAAGGGACTCCAAGATTTCCCCACCCCAGACATGTCCTCTAGCTCCTCCGGTAGGACTCCAAGGCATTCCCAGACCAGCCAAGAGCCATACTGGACAGACTGGAGGACTTCAACACCCACATTGGCAATGACAGTGACACCTGGAGGTGCGTGATCGGGACGAATGTTATGTTATATAACATTCGTCCCGATCACGATACAACAGTGAGAGACCTGTCCCTGACCTGAATGCACAGGGACACAACCATCTCATTCAGAAGGGGTTAGCTCCAACATGTGGCAGCTGAGTTGTGGGGTAATAAGCAAGCCCCCATAAGCTCGCCGCCTCTCCCTGCGGGCATCACCAGAGAAATGGAGAGTCCAGTCCCTCTCAAGGAGTTGGGTTCCAGAGCTCATGCTGTGTGTGGGGGTGGGGCCAACTATATCTAGTCAGTAACACTCAATCAATCTCCCGCACAAACTCAGGCTCCTTTCCCCCCAGCAAGGTCACATTCTATGTCTCCAGAGCTAGTGTCCATGTGCAAAAATCCGGTCATGGAGGCCCCTCGCCATCAACTGCCACCAAGATCTCTCTGCACCGGCCACTCACTGATCCTTCCACATGTGGTGGATACATGGGTGGACAGCAACCTGTTTCTCCTTCAGGCCGTGCCCGACCGGGCCCAGTGGGGAAAGCCCTGACTTGCTGTTGAGCACCCACCCCAGGCCTGGCTCCAGGGTGGGGCTACAAAGGGCAATGTAGCTGGCCTTGCTGTTGTACTCATCATGAAGGGCTTTTGAACAGCTCTTGGTCTGACCCATTCCCCAGGACCTGTTTGCCATGGGTGACCCTACCAGGGGCATGAAGCTCCCAACTACTCAAATGCCTCGTAGGGTATTTTCTAGCAGTGCAGCACTACATCAAACTGGTATCTTGATTTACTAATGCTAAGGTAAATAACACGTGCCCAGGATCACCAAGATGCTATGCAGACCAGGGGGGGCTCACAAGGATAACAGCTATGTTCTGGTCATTTTGGTTAAAGCCACATCTCAGGAATGTGTGACCCCCACTCTGAGACTGTTGTAAAACAGTCACCTTGTTTGTTGTTTGAATTTGCCTTAAGTTTCTTAATGTGTAACGCCCTGTGGACCAGAAGAGAACCAAACTTACACACACACACACACACACACACACACACACACACACACACACACACACACACACACACACACACACACATTAACACTATTAAAGCTGCCACATGCACATCTCAGGGCTCTCCATCTATCCTTTCCGGAGAGTCCGTTGCTTCATTGTTCACTTTACCTGTGTGGAACTCATTAAACCTTCTGACTTTATGTTTCAGACTCTTGGTCCTCTTTGAAGCTTACAGCAGAAACAAACATTCTTACACCCTCCATCACGTTAAGCTGGTGGTTCATCAAATAAAGTATTTTTAATTATCAGAATCAGAAGAAGTTTTATTGCCATTGTCAGTGAGCACAGCTCACAGACTAGAAACTTACTTTGGTGATAAAGTGCACATAGAAACACACAAAAAACCACACTGAATAAATACAAATACAAATACAAATAAGGGCATGCACAAAGTTTAAAAAGATATGTTTAAAAATGAAATAAAATGAAAAAAAATAGGTAGAAAATATATACAATAGCAGCATCAGAACAGCAGTGCAACATGGTTATTAAGGTGACCAGTGTTATAAAGTGTCCAGTTTAGTGCAGGTTTATGAAGTGTTCATGAGAGAAACAGCAGAGGGGAAGAAACTGTTCTTATGACGAGAGGTTCTGGTCCTATTCGACCGTAGCCTCCTGCCAGAGGGAAGTGGCTGAAATAGTCCATGTCCAGGGTGAGAAGCATCAGCTGCAATTCGACCTGCTTGCGCCCAAGTCCTGGAGGCGTACAGGTTCCTGGAGAGATGTAAGGCTGCAGCCAATCACCTTCTCAGCAGAGCGCACAATGCGCTGCAGTCTCTGTTTGTCCCTGGCAGTGGCCCCAGCGAACCACATAGTGATGGAGGAGGTGAGGATGGACTCAATGATGGCCGTGTAGAACTGCACCATCATCTGGACCGGCAGCTTGGCTTTCCTCAGCTGCCGCAGGAAGTACATCCTCTGCTGGGCTTTCTTGATGAGGGAGCTCATGGTCGGCTCCCACTTGAGGTCCTGGGTGGCGCAGGTGCCCAGGAAGCGGAAAGAGTCCACAGTGGTGATGGGGAGTCAGTCAAGGTATCGGAATCATCATGGTATCGGAATGGGTATTCAGTATCAGATCTATTCCTTTGTATCAAAATTGCGTTTTGTAGTATCTACAACACCATAGAACCCCATAGTCGTTTTGTAATGTAGCCCTCTTGCTGTGGGTGGACTCTGATCGGAGGTTCTTAAGCACTTGATAGCTGGCGGACATTTAAGTTCACTGGCAGCGCTTCCACCTGTCTTGTTTTGTTGGAAGGAGGCCGGCACTTTCCAATTAAAACATCTGATAAAGTCCCAGTGGTAAAGAGAACCCAGGCGAGCTGTAAACACGGTGTACACTTCTTATCAGTGAGCAGATAGGACACTGCAAAGAGCACAGTCACAGAGTTAAGACTGACTAATGGCGTCCTGACATTTAACATGAGCCACGCAGCCACCTCACCATCTGATATATACAGGTCAACTTTAACGCACCAAAAACATTTTCAGGTTTCATTTTGCTGTTTTATTACAAAAATTATGTGTGACCAATGGGGACCATTTCACATGCATCACTAAAATAAACTAATCTGATTGGATGGCAGTGTTTTAGCCTGGCTCCAGTGGAGGCTGGAGTATAGTATAAGAAATACTGTATTGTATAAAAAATACAGAGAGGCATCAGGCAAGGTTTCATTATTAAGGAGAGACACTATGGGCAAAACTCATTAAATATATATTTTTAGGCTTTGGGTTAGTGGTGCACTATGTAACTTTTCTAGTGGAAAGAATGATACCGGCTTAAGAGGTTACTGCAATACCCAGAAGAGTTTGTAGCATGGTAACTTGTTTTGTTTTTTTTCTCCATTCTTAGTACTTGCCGGTCCTGGTCACTTCACATTTTTTACTCCAAAGTAATCCAATCTATTTCCCCTAGTGCCAAACATTTATATTTACTTAAAAGGTGTTTGTTTTTTTTTGTTTTTTTTTTTATCAGTACCATCACGAATTATACATTTGATATCTTATGTCAAATGAAACTCCAGCAGAGGGCACATGGATCCAGCTGCTGATGCAAAAAATGAAGTTAGTCTTATTAACAACTAAACCTTAATTACTCATGAGAAATATTTAATGCATATTCATTGTTAATAGCTTATTAATGATTAGTCAGACTTAGTAATTATTTAAGTAAGAGGTTAGGGAGGATACGATATTAAGATTTATTTGTTACTTAATTACGGGGCTTATGGTTAGGAGTTAGGGATAAGGCGGGATAGGGTTTAAAAATATTTGTTTACTGTAAATTAAGTTTTCTGAATGCTTTATTTACAAGAACTAATCATATTAACAAATTGACTTTAAAAACACAGAGGGGCACTTATGGATTACTACCAGGGATTGCTACAATGATTACTCAGACATTTAGGAAACTTTTGCAATCATTTTAAAACAAAAATATTGTCACATATGATAGTAAATAGTGGAAAACTGGGCTTAATGTCTGGCCTGACTAAACAGTTGAAATGAGTCTGTCTTTGTTACCGCACCCCTCCCCTGCACGCTGAGCCCTTCTGGAGCCTTTGTTATGTCCTGATCCACCGCACTCACACTCAGACATGTGAATGAAGCCTGCACCACTATCATACTCTGAGCACAGGGAGGTTTCTGCAACTAATGATCTACTTTCTTTATGTACCAATCAGAGGAGGGTAGTACTCATTTACATTTACTCAAATTGTATTCTTCAGGGTACTTTTCTATCAGTATACTTTTATTCCTACTTGAATATTTTTTTATTTAGAAACAGTACGCTTATGTGAGTAAAAGTTGTGGCATGACAACATTTCTGTTTCTTGCACTGCTCCTTCAGATATGATTCGGTTTGTCTTTATGTCCATCCTCCTCCGGGCCAAATGGAGCTCGACAGTCCTGCTCGAGTCAAAGTCTCCGGAAGATAAAATTTCCATTCATATTTCCCATAGACTAGATTAGCTTCCAAAGGGAGGAGTTTGAGAGTGAAACTGCCCTGCCTTTGTTTACATGCTAGCCTCATTATGGGTCATTATGCCCCTTTTGTAATTTGGCTGACTCACCTTCAGCACTGTTAAGCACCTGATGTGGCTTTAACGATGTGCCAGAGGTTTTGTGAGCTCTGCTAATGAATTAGATCAGCTATTAAAATCAGCTACCCAAGCTATAATGAATGCCCCCTCATGCATTGGTCTCTGTGGTTGCAGTGTCAAGTGTCCTGTGTTGTGTCCTGTGTTGTGTCCTGTGTTGTGTCCTGTGTTGTGTCCTGTGTTGTGTCCTGTGTTGTGTCCTGTGTTGTGTCCTGTGTTGTGTCCGCTGTTGTGTCCTGTGTTGTGTCCGATGTTGTGCCCGGTGTTGTGTCCTGTGTTGTGTCCTGTGTTGTGTCCTGTGTTGTGTCCGGTGTTGTGTCCTGTGTTGTGTCCTGTGTTGTGTCCGGTGTTGTGTCCTGTGTTGTGTCCGGTGTTGTGTCCTGTTGTGTGTGTTGTCCTGTGTTGTGTCCTGTTGTGTCCTGTGTTGTGTCCTGTGTTGTGTCCCGTGTGTGTGTCCTGTGTTGTGTCCTGTGTTGTGTCCTGTGTTGTGTCCTGTGTTGTGTCCGGTGTTGTGTCCAATGTTGTGCCCGGTGTTGTGTCCTGTGTTGTGTCCGGTGTTGTGTCCGGTGTTGTGTCCTGTGTTGTGTCCGGTGTTGTGTCCTGTGTTGTGTCCTGTGTTGTGTCCTGTGTTGTGTCCGGTGTTGTGTCCTGTGTTGTGTCCTGTGTTGTGTCCGGTGTTGTGTCCGGTGTTGTGTCCTGTGTTGTGTCCGGTGTTGTGTCCGGTGTTGTGTCCTGTGTTGTGTCCTGTGTTGTGCCCGGTGTTGTGTCCTGTGTTGTGTCCGGTGTGTGTCCTGTGTTGTGTCCGGTGTTGTGTCCGGTGTTGTGTCCTGTGCTGTGTCCTGTGTTATGTCCTGTGTTGTGTCCGGTGTTGTGTCCGGTGTTGTGTCCTGTGTTGTGTCCGGTGTTGTGTCCGGTGTTGTGTTCTGTGTTGTGTCCGGTGTTGTGTCCGGTGTTGTGTTCTGTGTTGTGTCCGGTGTTGTGTCTGGTGTTGTGTTGTGTTGTTGGCCTGAGCTCTTTCTTACCCCCTCTCTGCTCCTGTTGGCCTACTCTGCTTTGAGCTGCACCAGGCTGGCTGCCCTAAAACAAATGTCCCTCCAACTCTCCTAAAGTTACACAGAATAAATTGGAAAAATACTTTTTGACATGTTGAGTAATGCATCAAATCGCATTGGCTTTCCCAGAAGCCGCGCTCTTGTATTTCATCTGCAGCGTCTTCAGGCAAATGGATTGCCTCCATAATGCTCTGTTTATCAGGCTGTGGCTGTGAGCAGACCAGCTCACTCCTGCACGCACAGGCCACAAATATACTTCCATTCAATGTATGCATCTGCCACAACAGATGCTATCGTGGTGAACTGGTCAGAGCTCATATTATTCCACAGTATCAGCTTGTATTATCAAACATGTTCTCATCAGTTTTCTTCATATTTTACAGTAGTTTTATGTATGAATGGATTATCAACACACACCTCATGCAAATGTGAAGATATGACATGCGGTGGATCTTTAGTGGTGTACAAGGTGGTCATTTTCAAAGAGTAAAAGAGTATTGAAATAGTTAAAAGTAATTTTTGAGATATGAATTTTTGTAACAGCAGAGCATAAACTGTAAAGCAAGCTTTTTTTTATGTTTTTTCCTTTTTGCAGGTGAATTTGTCTGTATTCTCACATAAATCAGCTGAGCTTATATAAAGGAACTGTGTATCATTTTTATTTTAAATTCCATAAACCTGACCTGGGTCCACTTTATTTGAGGTAGTTACTGCAGCCCTATACTCCACCCAGAGCTCTGAGGGCAGCTGACCAGCCCCTGCCAGGTTCAAGACCAGAGGTGACAGAGCCATTTCTGGGGCAGCGCCCAGACGATGGATCAGCGCCCTCTACCTGTCAGATCCTCTCAGTCTTTAATGCTGTTTAAGACCAGACTGAAACTGGAGGTTCTGAGGTTTCACATGAGGGCTGTCCATATACTGAGAATGAGAAAAACTTGGAGGTTAAGGCACTGGCAACCGTGACCCTGTTATGATTGTAGTACCCTTTTTAAACCACTAGTGCAGGCTACATACAGATCCTTTAACTGACATATGCCTTTATATCCAACCGACACAGTAAAATTAAATAGACACAGATATCCTCTTCCACTTCTCATTGCTGTCTCTGTGGCCTCCAACATGTACTGCACAAAGCAACAGTTAAGTGTTAATATTATAGTGATGGGTGGCTCTTTAAAGCATGGTTCAGCGCTGGGGCACACACTTCATACATGATGTCTCCTCCCTGTACGGCTTAAAGGCTTTGGCTGTCATCTTCTCTCTGCTCTCCCAGTACTGCAGCCTGTGCCCGGGTCTGCACTCTCACAAGCTCCACCAAGGACAGCTCAAGGACACAAGCCAATCTACAGTGGTGTACATTACTCAGCTCCATTGTACTTATTGTAGAATTGGTAAAGCCGTTTGTCATAGTCAGTGGAGGCTGGTGATGCTGACATACTAGAGATGGGCCAATATGGATTTTTTTTTTTTTTTTTTTTTTTTTTTTCAATACCAATATTAGATTTAGCTTACTGCTGTGATTGATAACAGATTTTTTGCTTTTAAAATCCATCCAATCCATATTTGTTTGGAATATGAAATTGTTAGTTACATCCATATTACAACCATATAAACATTTTCTATTTCCATTTTTAATCACGAGTCTGTTCACAAAGGCAAATCTAATGCACTGAGGACAAACTGGGACTGACACATGGCACAGGGAGAATGGAGCAGCATCAAATAAATATCAGTTTCAGATATTAATAACGGCCGATACCGAATATAGGGAAAAATGTATCACTATCAGCCAATGCTGCAACCAATATATCGTCCATCCCTGTTTACAGACAATGGAGTTAAATGTACATTATTTTTTCTTTTTTAACCATCAGATCTGCTTAAACTTTACTGCAGCCTGTCAGACAGAAAAAGCTATTTAGTTACATATCACCAAATACAAACAGGCATTACAGGCAACTCTCATTCCCAGAGCTCAGAGCACGAGAACCAACATGTCAACAATGCACCGCAGTCAATCATGATACTGACATGACAGCCTAACAACGCATTTACCAAAGACACGAAAATATCAGAAAGTACACGAGTCATTTATACGCCCTGCTCCTTTTTGAAACAACAGCATAAGTACACTGACATCCAGAGGTGAACCATGACATAAACAGTACTGCATTCAATTCTTTTTTACTATTTTTCTAAACTTCACAAACTCACTGCAGCTTCCCCACCTCGTCTTGTGTCACCAGTTGCAATAAATTATCAAAACAACAAAGAATATCCTCATAATGTCCTTATGATCCACCGGGTTAGAAAGTTTCTCAACGAAAAATCAGAATTCCAAACTGGAACTCAACTACAAATTCGGGCCTGTAACCGCTCTAGCCTCGATGAGCATCATTTGACTGGAGCCGAACGCTGTGGGTGACGCCACACTCACTTAGTCCACTTCTTTATAGTCGATGCTAGAGGTTATGCACTAACATAATTTTATTTGAAAATGTTCATCCACACTGAGTTCCATAAGCATAACTGACAAAATGTGTTTATTTGTTTTTTATTGTCTCATTTTTGTCATTTTTTTTGCCCCACAACCATTCCTCAACACACGCACTCATAAACATCTTATTTAAGGAGAGAAAGGTTCAGTTCAGCTGTGTTTGATCACAAAGTCTGTATCAGTGATAAATGTCTGTGCAGTCTGCAGTGTCCCTGTTGTTTAAATAACTGTTAACTGGTTTTCTCCCATTGTTTACTTGATTTTCTTGTTTTAGTTGCCAGGTACAAACAACATATTTAGCAGAGATGTAGACATTTGTATTTGTTATTAAGCCATTACTCATCATTCATGTTGCCACTCACTAATAAAGTTCCAAAGGCTATCTGCATAATCTCTATTGTGCATGCACTGTGATTGTCTGCTGTGAAGGACTGGAGCTAACCGACTTTAACCCAAATAGTGTGTGTATGTATAGGAGCTAAGACTTGCAAAAATGGTCCAGTCTGAGCCATCAATCAAAGTCTCATTAGATGTGAACCAACTTTAAAAATCCACAGCGGCCAAACAAGCCTGGTTCACAAAATGTCCCCCCTCGGGGACACAGCCATAACTCAGCGTTTGAGATCAGAGTCTTTTGAACTTGCCGTTTCTGTTTGCCTGGGATCCTGAATATACACTTCCCAAATAGTTTATGAAGATGTGAGTCTGGTCACCGGTGAATCTCCCCATTTTCACATGGGTGTGATTGGCAGGTGGATTAGCCAATTGGGGACACACATGGTCCATCCATATTGGAAAAAAATAAAGGAAAAAAATATCACAGGGGGTTGAAAAACATTGCAGATTTTTTGCGGACACTAAACTCTGTTAATGTAAGGTGAGATAAATTAGATTTTATTTGTAAATGATGAGAGAACAATGAGATCCTTCGTTTCACATGTGTCACTGAAAAAAAAAACAAAAATCTGATTGGGCGATCATGTTTGGCCGGGCTTGAGGTGCAACAGAGGGTATGGGAACAAGACTGATATCAGTCTGTATAAAAAATACACAGAGATATAGTTCTGGATTTGCCAGGCAAGTTTCAGCAGCAAGTCCCTAACGGTCAGGAGTGGCAGCATATTATCTTGAGGAGGAATTGATCGTTGTATTTGTGCACATTGACTGATAGTTGCCTGCAGTTTAAAACTGAGCTGGAGGGCAGGTCATGCTGAATGGGCTGGTTAATATCTCTGTAATTACTGGGCCTATCCACATGGAACAAAAACTGGCACAAAGTTCAATGTCTTTTCTGTCAGCAGAAATAAAACAAGGTGAAATAATCATGAGAGTATTACATCACAAAGACAAAAGCTGAAATAATTTTGCCATAAGCTTAATTGGTTCATCCAGTTCTCAACAATTAATGCAAAGGTTTTGCTTTTTAATATACAATATAGTATGCGTGTGAGTGCGTGTGAGTGCGTGTGAGTGCGTGTGAGTGCGTGTGAGTGCATGTGTGTGCGTGTGTGTTTCAGCTTTTGTCTTTGTGATGTGATACTCTCATGATTATTTCACCTTGAAGAATCTATACGACAGAACAGAATCAGTTTTTACCTGATGTTTTATCTGACGTTAACTTGTTTACATCACTGCAATTAAACCTAGCCATGTGTTTTGAATATTTCTGCAATTTTGAGATGACGTTTTAAAAGAAATCCAAAGATGTTTGCTTTGATGTGATGACGTGTGATGGTTGAAGAACACAGTATGTTCAGAAGCACACTGCTCAGATATTAACCTCACTGCTCAGGTGACTATGCGGAGGATATATGGGGATATCCCAGCCAGTACAATCATATAAACCACCATCTCCACATGAACTTTTTGTGTTCACTCATCACATAGTTTCAGTGTAGTTAGCCCCTCCCTGCAGACAGATATAAGGCAGTGGCCACCAGCAATCTGATCAGAACTGAAGAAGCAGCTTGGATGAACAGTGAAATGTCTTCACTCCTACAACGATTTGTCCAGTTGACAGATTTTAACTTCGATTTCACTCATCATACTTCAGATTCCCCTCCACACATACACTCACGGACTGCTGCACAGACATGTATTTCACACACTCAAATGTGTGTGTGTGCACAAGGGTGCACAAAGAGAAATGAAAATGAAACAGCCTGTTCCATGTGTGGCTCACACTCTTTGCAGCTGCCCCAAAACATCAGTCGTCTCAATAAAGCACCTATTTTTAATGTTTTAACCAGAATGAGTCAGTATGTTAAAATGCTCACTTTTTCTCTAAAGTTCCACATGACTGTGTCCTCTGCCGCAGCGTTCCCCCCTTGAGCCGCCCCCTCTTTGCCTTGTGTGTCAATCAAAAAATGTTTAAGTAAATCCCATTCAGAATTCACTTTTATTGTCCTTTAATGGTGATATGGAGGTGTAAAATGGGCGTGATGTAAGGTCATGTGCACAGATTTCTGCTGCAGACAGCAAACTTTGAGAGGAAAGTGTGTGAGGGAGTGCATACGGAGGGTTTATAAATCATAATATTTTTACACATATGTGAAATTTGCGTTTTGACCGTACACAGTCTTTCAAGTAGATTTTGATGCCCTCTTTTATAAATGAGGCCCCTGGCCTTCTTCACAGGTACAGATGGTCTAAGAGGAGGAGAAAAGTTAATGTTGATTGAATTCATTTGCTATCAGAGAATGTACAAAACTGAATGTGCATATGTTGGATTAGATTACCCATGTCAAAAAAACATAGTTAAAGAGTCCTGTACCTGATTTTTTCCCCCTGTGTTTGACCCAGTACAGATCTTTTGTATAAGGTGACTTATTTTGAGAGAGAGCCGCCAGCGTACTGTCCTAATGTACGTGTATTATTGTCCAATAATCAGGAAGTGTACATTTGCATGCAAGCTTAACCGTGATGGCAAAACTCCGCTTTGGGCTCTGAAAGTTGTGAAAAGCACTTATGATTAATTAGGATGTACAGAATGCATAAGGTAAGTCAGACATAACTTTGGATCATTGCAAGCTGTTTAAAACAAACAAGTTATGTTTTTCATGTTTTTAAGACATTGGGTAGAGTGCCTTTAACATCATTATATTCAAGATTTTACTGGAAATCTTGACCCCCATTTTTTTTTTTTTACTGTGGCGAAATTTATAATTTTACTTCCTGGCTGCACACGGGCAGCAGATTTTAGAGTTAGGCCAGTATATGATATTTTTTATTATGATATAATGACAGCAGGTCTGTTTAGATAAACTAAGTTAAACTGTTACAAAAATGCTATCCTTCCATGTCTCTACAATTTAGATGAAATTTTCTGTTGATGACTTAGGTAGAGGTATTCCGTATACTTCATATATTTTTATTCTTTTGTATCTAGTCTCCTAGTTTGTCCCCAGTGCAGGTATAAATTAACTTTAACTTACTTCAATTTGTGGCCCATGGCATAGATTTTACAATATAAATATTAATATTGGCAAATACTCCTATCACTTTTAAAACATGTATTTACTAAACTTGGGATTTGAACTCCATCTGTTTACAATTGCCTATTCAATGCCAAACCCAAAAGATCTGAGACACAGCAGCCGAGGACAATATATCACACACACTTTCACTATCATCACTATCAAGCCTGAAGAGGTTTTAGATGTCATTATTGCATGTTTGATCTTTTCCGAGCCCTATTTGAATTTTCCTTAGCAGTACGATCCTTTCCAAAGCTCAATCCACAAGGCTACATCACCCATGCTCCCACACGTCAATTCTCCATAGATATACATAAGCAGGATACAAAACAATACACTACAACTTCACAAACCCGATGCAATGTGCAGTAGTTTCATTAGTGGGATACACACTGATTGTGTTGTGTTAGCGCTCTGAAGGGGGAGTAACGCAAGGAGGAGAGGGAGGACTCACGGCGTCAAAAAACAAAATGATTTTATAGCCTTTTTAAAACGATAAAACATGGTAATATGAATATGTTATGTGTTAGCAGTTAATACCCCATAGTAGTAAAATACCCCTCTTTAAAGATCAGAAAGAAATAACACTACTCCAGTCATATTTTGCTGTTCACATTTCAACAGTTTAAAAGCTCCCGATTTGTTGGCTTATGTCAGTGTCAGACTTGGAGTAAATTTCTCCTTCCCAGTTCCAAGACAGTTGATTTTCTGTCATGATGCATTTTCAAGAGTAACAAAACAGCAAAAAGCAGCAGAGAGATGAGAACTAAAATGAAACAGGAAACATGGCGGAATACCACAGTGGCAGAAAGGACAAGTAGGCGGGGCTAAAAGTTCAAACTAAAACATGTTCCTGACTCATGGTTTGAAATCAGGTACAGGCTATTTAATGAAGTAACCCAAAATGAAAAGACACATTTGAGCACAAAACATAGATAAACCTGTATGTGCCCGTACCTGTACCAGCCGGTTTGCATCACCTCCCTGGTGTCCTGGGCCAGGCCGAAGTCGATGATCTTCACCTGGAGGCTGTTCTGGTGCTCCACTGTCTTCACGTTCTCGGGCTTTCGGTCTGTGTGGATGGTGCCTGAGTTCTTGATGAAAAGTAGTCCAGACGCCAACTGGAAATGAGATGAGGAACAGTTCAAACTATGTGCACGTGTACCAGGGAATATTGCAGTATGTACAGCCAGAAGTGTAGGCCTGAAGCATGATTTATTGCTACATTGAAATACTGCGATAAACGATAATACTGAAATGACTTTATGCCTCAGAAACAGGAAGCAGGATCATTAGGTTGTAGACTGAAGCAGCTCTGTGGGTTATGGTACTACTAATATGTTTCTGTTTAGTTTAGTTTAGTTTAATTTAGTTTAATTTGGTTTAATTTAATTTAATTTTATTTTATTTATTTTATTTTATTTTATTTTATTTTATTTTATTTATTTTATTTTATTTTATTTTATTTTATTTTATTTTATTTTATTTTATTTTATTTTATTTTATTTTATTTTATTTTATTTTATTTTATTTTATTTTATTTTTACTAAAGCAGGTTGTCATTTTATTTTTTGTATTTTTGCAGGTTTAACGTAATTTAGCCAACAGCTGGATTATAGATAGCTACAATGTAAAATAAAAAGGATAGTCTGTTGATAGCTGCATTATTCGATGTTTTTCTTGTATCCATTATGTACATTCTGTATTTTCAGAAAACTTTCTCAATAACAAAAAGAAAAAAGCTAACTTCTCCTTCTCCGTCAGGAAAGGGGGAAAAGAACCTATGAGCACCCTACCTAGGCTGCGTGAGGAAAAAAGGACTTTATCAGAACTTAGTCCAGGCACGGCAGTTGGGCAGGGAGAAACACCATGAATATTTCAGGATAAGTGCAGAGAAAATGGAAGAAATCCTTGCAAACACTGGCCAGGACACAGCGAAAAAGGACACCAATTATAGAACAGCAATTGATCCAAAACAAAAGCTGGATTTCACAATCAGGTAAGAAAACTTCCACTTGCAAATTAATACACTTTTATAGTAAGAATATTAAACAGAACAGAACAGTCACAACATAATCAAATCAAAGGCTACACAGAACTAAAAGAACAGATTTGGTTCAAGGGGAGGTACACGGCTTGTCAAGGGTATATCGCATACTGTGGTTGCTAGAGCTTTGAGAATTTACATGAATCTTATTTTGGCTCTGCATTTATTTCAGTCATTCAGTCTATTCATCTGAGGAGCCAACGTTAAAGTGGGACTAAACACCACAACCACATTTCAAATAGGGCTGCTAAACTGGGCAGTACCTGGGGGATTAAAGGAGAGAGTGAATAGGGAAGAGGGGCGGAGTCTGGTCTGACATGTATTCACACCTCAAACTCGCCCCTGCAGCCACGTGTTTGTAATCAGAAACACCTGGATGTAATCAGGATAGTCCTGTGTGATGTCACCAACTACTGGAGATTGCAGAGGCCACTGAAGGGAGCACACACTTAGATTTACATGTTTTTTGACCAGAAATCTATTAAAACATCATCACAAAAGTGGATTTAGTGTTTAGTTCTACTTTAAAAGAAAGAACAGAGTGTCAGACTTGGCTACTGCTCTTGAGTTAGAAACTCAACTGACTTTTCATTAATAATGCTGTTGGGGCTCCTGCTTCTGTTCCTTTGCCTTCTTGTCCCACCTCCTGATGTCTTCTCCACCTGTCCCTGAGCTGCCTCATGTGTCTTTTCTTGAGTGGCCACAATGGGCTTCACAACAGATTTCTCCAAATTATATTCAGTGCTATAAAAATGACACAAGGCAATAACAATAAAATAATAGAAAAAAGAATAAAATAAGAAAATGATGGGCACCTGCATGGAGCTACCACCAGAGGAGGACTGGAGGTGCATCACTGAAATGTTTAATGAGAGGTGGCATTCCTCATGTGCACTGGTGCCATTGATGGGACCAGTGCAGTGGTCCCAATGGCATGTTTCCATACGAGCTCCTCCACACTCTGGGAGCATGTATTTCAGCCACAAGAAGGAATTTTCACTGGAGTTGAAGGACAGTGGAGGATGCCAAATACTCATTCAGGGTGATGCGAACAGGAGACTACGGTAGAGCAAGTGGCGGTGGCATCTTTGGGGCATCAACACTGAGCTGTGGTCTTCAGGCTGAGTGTACCTGCTGACAAGGCCATACCGGGAGCTGAAGACTTATTCTAGGCCAGCCTTTCCCCTAAAAATATTTACTGGATCAGTTTTCTGGACAAGGCTTCAAGTATAGACTGACACAAACAAGAAATGCTGTGCCTTTGGCATTCTAGCTGCATTTTGGCTTGGAACCAACAAAATCTGCCAGTTTCTATTGTCCTGGCTCCCTGCATCCTTCACAACTTCATCCACAAACCTGGCGAAACTCTAGGATGGTTTGTGCGGCAATATGTCCACTCGCAAGAAGGTGCAAGAAGGTGGGTGCAGAGGTGGTCAAGAAGCAGATCATTTGAGAGTAAACACGTGAAACTACTTAATTTCTCCTCAAGTAAGAGTGCCATGGCAAAATCAAATGGTTTGAGATACTTGTTGAGACATAATTATGTCTTGTTCCGAATAAAAGTTCAGAATGATTTTATAATTAGATCAATATTGCTGTTTATAATGAACCAAATGTCAAAAACACCATTCTGGACTGTCTGTTTGGAATAGCCTATGTGTGCCAATGTGGCCTGGTCTCCTGAGGCATCTCTCCGTTGTTTCAATGCCCCTGTAACTAAAGTCAGTGGTTGTGGAAGTGAAAAAAGAAACACACTTCCATTAGCCCCAATTAAAGGAGCCAATCATTTGAAAGGGATGTTTAGGCAGTGTTCGCAGTTGGACCTGCCTGGATGCCTGACAAATGTAGCAGCGCCGTCTTCCATCTGCAGCTCTAATCATGTTGGTAAAACTGAGACAATTCATTTAATACGGTGTAAAATGAGAAGTGTTGAATGTGGGAGTCAAACTAAGACTTCAGCAGGGGTCTTAAATTACCCTGCAAAATAAATGTCATCTTGCACCACAGTCAAATGGAAATGGAATTACAAAAGACAATAGATATTCAGAAGAGATGGGTGGAAATAGGATGCAGAAAAAGCCTTGCACTTGTTGGCTTTGTTTTCAAATCTCACGGTGCAAATCACATATGTTCTTTAAATACTGTAAGCATTTGTTTAACTATGTCCATTGATTAGTGCAATTTGCTGACTTTTCTCTTTCATGGAATAGGTCAAATCCATCACTTAAGTAGTGTTGGTGAACTTTCACAAATTCAGTCCGTTGGATACAAAATAGTTAAAGAGGGGTTATTATGCTAAATCCACTTTTGGGAGCTTTCTCCCATGTTATAATGTTGATCCATCATCAAAAACATGCCTGGAGTGGCTTTATAGGTCATCCATGCATGTTTGAGTAATTTAGCGATCTCTCTTGGGCCCTATTTGAACCTTTCTTACATTTAGGAGTGGTAAGCCAGCATGGCCATTTTCAGAAATATATAAGAGCAGTTTTATTAGAGGAATGCAAAGGTGACATAGTGATCTATGGTATGTGCTAAACACTGCATAGAAGTATAATACCTCCTCTTTTACCAAGTTACATTAAAGAAGATCTGTTCCTTCTCATGTTTATTTTACACATTTAGTTTAGTATTTTGGGAAAAATCCAAAATGCTCATGAAGCTTTATACATATGACATGTTTGCAGGTTTTTGTAATTAAGACTTGGTTTGGTTGGATAGAACCTGTGGTCAATAATTATAACATATTTACATCAATTAAGTGACAGTACAAAGGGGAAAAAAGTTGGAAAGAAAGAGTAAAATGGAATTCATTCAAGGGCTTACCATAACTATTGTGTAATTTAGACAAGTTTTGGCCCTTGTTAACATTATGAATGCTAGATTGTGGAATTAACTCTATGTATGACACATCAGTGCATATAAATGGTCAGATTTGTGTAAGTCTTTTCTACCTTCAAGGAACTCAAAGCCCTTTATCTCAAAGATCCACTCACCCGTTCAGACATCAGCAGACACAAAGACTGGGGCAGGTTAAGTGTTGAGCCAGTGAACACAATGTGGCATCTCAGACCAAACCAGCAACCTGCGGGTCAGTGTATCTAACTACTACCAACGATGTTTACACAGGGAACAACCAGGTCAACCAACCAGATCACGGGGCAAACATTCTACCAACTGAGCTACTATCGCCCCCAACCATGTCTAACCAGGAAATCAAATTATAAACTTAACAAAAAAGAGAGGTCTTCCTTTTTTATCTAATCTGTACCCAAAGATGCTTTATTATTTGGCTGAATCAACCTGCAGCCATAGATTTATATGGGATATAGTAACTTCAAAGGCCATTTTCTCAAAATGTATTTCTTCTCCCAAAGGGACATAAAGATCACCACTAAAGCAGTGCATTATTATTTATTTCAGTAAACTGGATTTGACTGAATTTACTGAAATACTAAATAAAACACGCAAAATCCCCCCTGAAAATGATTTTGTAAGATATGTAAACGTAGCTCTGTATATTTGTATATTAGATGGATATTTCCCAGATATGATCAATTTGGCTGTTTTACACATAGAATGTTGTATGATTTTTTTTTTTTTTTTTTTTTTTTTTTTACATTTCTGTCTTTACTTAGATTAGAAGTTTCACATTCATATTTAAAAATGTAAGATTTTTCTTCCCCTTTCACCTGCAGGGTCTTAAATACAATATGTTAACTATGCTTTGTGTAATGAGTAACCTGTCATTTGCACTTTAATCAACACCGTAATAGCTAATATTCCCATTAAACATCTTGAGGGTGTGGGCGGCTACATAGGAAAGTAAAATTAGCGCATGCTTTTAAATGTTTTGAAACACTGATTGAGCTCGATTTAATTAAGGATTTTCAAACTTTTAAGTACATTGACATAACCTTGTTTTTCTTGTATTTTGGTTGAATCATGGTTGTTCCAGTAGACCAGATTTATCTTGCTTCTAAAGCTTGAGTGTTCACAATATTTCTCCACCAATTATCTATTCTGCTCAGAGAAAAAATAGACTCTAGGTCATTCACATAGAACCTTCAAGAAGAATAAGTCAGCATTACAATTATTACCAGTAAAAGCTATATTTGAACATTTATCTGGGACACAGTTGGATCGTGATTATGAAATTTAAAATCAGACTTACATACAGTTTCTTGAGGCAGTTTTAAATCAATATTGTGGTTTATACTGGACAAATCTTAAAGGGCCCATATTACACTGTTTTCTGGGCTATGTTGTAATGTTGTTTCCTCATTAATAAGCAGACCTGGAGTGTGTTTTGTTTCATTCACACGTTTAAGACACAAATCTTGCATATTTAGACTGAGTTCTTCTCCCAAAACTGAAAACACTCTGTTCCACCCTGTGATGTCATGTGTCCACTGTGTTTTTAAACTCCACACACCTTCACTAGAATCATTTGGATGATTTCAGCCGTGAAATTTCCAATCTCTTCTAAACAAAAGGTAAAACTTGGCTGTTAACTTAAAAAAAAAACTACCACTTCATGACATCACAAGGTGGAAAAGAGCATTTTGAGCTAATCATAAACGTGTTACTCAAACATGTGTGAATGAAACAAAAAGTAACAATATTCTAACTCTAGCTCACAAAAGTAGTTTTTGTGTAACATGGGACCTTTAAAACAATAGTCTATTTATGTCGTAGCTTAATACTAAATACCCTAAAATATGTAGCACAATATGTCTTCTTGAATCATGAGTTGCGGTGTTGCTGTGTTTAGATGCTTCAATAAATCTGTCTGTGTTTCCTCTGGCAGTGCAGACAGAGATGTTCCTGCTCAGTTGTTCAGAACTTTGATCTGCGCTGTGTGTGGGAGCGTGAGATTAATGCATCCTCTGCCGCTGCTCATTCTCTATTCATTCAGAGCAAAAAACACACAAGTTTAAAGGGTCTGTACCAGATTTTCCCCCACGTATTTAAGAAAAATATGCCTTGTCCCGGTACAGATATATGTACTGGAGCTATGTTATGTGCAGCTGTTGAAGTCAAATTAGTCGGAAGCGTTTTATAGTCTGAGAATCAGGAAGTACGTTAACATTGCTAGTTGTTGGCAGCTTCGGAAAGTTATGAAACATGCTTATAAACTTATTGCGGTGAATAATTAGGATACTCAGAATGCATAAGTAGCTGAGTAATAGCTTTGGAACACTGCAAACAGTTTAAAATCAACTTCTGTTTTTCACATTTTTAAGACAGTAAAAAGCAGGTACAGCACCCTGAAAGACAAGTGCGTTTATGTTGCAATAAGCAGCGACTAGGGCTGTGATTCTGATCAGAGGGAGTACAGTAAATGTCAGTTTGAGGCTTTTTGTTGTTTTTTTCCCGCAGTTTCACGTCTAATTTGGCAGCTCCTCAGCGGTGTCAGCCAGACGAGTGATGAGAGGGAGACAGAGTTCCTTCAGTCTGAGGGAAAACCTGCTCATGCACTTTTTCTGCTTGGCTTTGCCTTTCTGCTCCGCACTGTGGGTCTGATGTTTCACCCTCCTCTGTTCTCTAACCTCAGCCTGGGCTCCTTCGCTCTGCTCCACTTCACTTTTGGTTCTCCTGCAGTGAGGCAAATGGAGGCCCTTAGGGGTGGCAATGATGGAAATCAATGATGATCAAGGGCAGTGCCATGATGTATAATGCATCGCTTCTAAAACTTTTGACACAAAGTACCACCCAAGAAAAGATTTGGCATTCTAAGTACTGCCAGATAATAACAGGATTTATGTGACATAACAGGACCAATGAAGGGCTAAGCCAGGTCTCAAATAGGCCTGGGCCCAGATTTCCCCACTGTGTTGTACAATAATCGAAGCCATTTCCTCCCCTATTCTATGTCTTATGAGGTGGTGCTAATATCAACAGACACTGACAGATCAGGCAGTGAGTATAGAGGTTAAAGAGGGTGTACTATGCACAATCGACTTTTTGGACCTGATGAGATGTGTACTTTCATTAGCAGGATGCACGGTGATTGTGTTGTGAGAGCAATTTGAAGGGGGAGTGACTTAATAATAGTAATAATACCTTTGATTTATATAGCGCTTTTCAAGTCACCCAAAGTGCTTCACAATAATGCACAGAACACAGCCACGCACACATACACATGCACACACACACAAACATGGGAGTGCTTAGGTGAGATTAAAGGGCAGTTTATACAGGAATGTTTTGAGAAGTGATTTGAATTGAGTGTGCAGGGATCTGTTTCCTGTAGTCCACAACCTGGAGCAGGAGACAGTGAGTTGAGTGGAGGAGGAGCAGAGAGTCCTGCAGACTGTGTAGGTTTGCAAGCAGGTTTGAGAGGTAGTGAGGGGTCTGGGTGCAGAGAGCAAGGGGAGGGAGGACTCAGAACATCTAAAACGAAACTTATAACACACGCTGACACATTGTTTTTGGAGAATATACCGTAGTATTTTCAAAACAATAAAAGGTAACATGGTGATAAATAAATATGAGGCATGTTAGCAGTTAATACTCCATAGGAGAGTAATACCCCCTCTTCAAAGACTTTACAAATTACGTGAATAATTTATCGGTGGACCTACCTTTAGGAAGGTAGGTCTTTGTGTCTTAATGGTAACGCTAACTTTTATTAAAACTTTATATCTAACATAACAACAAAATGGCATTAGTATTGCAGCAGAGCCGCAAACTCTCATGCATCTGACTCACGCTCTTCCACCACACTCCTGCTAAATAAGCTCACTAATTGGAGGGCAATGCTCTCTCATACGTATGATGTGCACTTTTATTCAATTAAAATAATTTCTTATTATTCTAACAGTCCAACTTCTTCTCTTCTCCTGACTCTGTCAGTGTGTGTGTGTGTGTGTGTGTGTGTGTGTGTGTGTATGTGTGTGTGTGTGTGTGTGTGTGTGAATGTGTGAGTGTGTGAGTGTGTGCACGCATGTGTGAGTGTGTGTGTGTGTGTGTGTGTGTGTGTATGCGTGGGTGTGTGTGTGTGTGTGTGCGTGGGTGTGTGTGACTGTGTGTATGTTTGTGCATGTGTGTGTGTGTGTGTGTGTGCGTGCGTGTGTGTGACTGTGTGCATGCATGTGTGTGTGTGTGTGAGAATCTGTGAGCGTGTGTGTGTGACTGTGTGCATGCGTGTGTGTGTGTGTGTGTATGTGTGAGTGTGTGTGAGTGACTGTGTGCATGCCTGTGTGTGTTTGTGTGTGAATGTGTGACTGTGTGTGTGTCACTGTGTGTATGCATGCATGTGTGTGTGTGTGTGTGTGTGTGTCTGATACTCACACTGTCGTCTCCCGGTGCAGGCCTCCATCTCTCTCTGCTTCGCTCATGTGGCTCTTCTGCTCAGAGGATGAGTTCCCCCTGCTCCTCTCCTCATGGCTTGTGCTCTTTCTCGATAAAATCTAAGTTATGGAAAGTAAACAGACCTTTTCTGACCATTTTTGAGTAAAACATCTACTCTAATTAATGTCACGGACATTGCGCGTCAATGCGTGCATGTAATTAGGCTTTATGAAATGAATCAGTGATCTGTAAACTTTAGTAAGTACATTTCTCCAGAATAATAAAACCTATCAACAGTCTCCTCTTTTCTCCACCTACGTGTAAGATTGTCTATGCATCCCTAGCCCATGATTTATTTGTAGTTTAACTATGAAGTAACTGTGCACAGCATGTACAAACTGTTTATGGTTTTGGTCATTGTATTTAATCAGTGCTTGTTAAGTCATATTTACTGATCTGGGCCAAATTTCAGCAGTATAATTAAGAAGGAGAAACCTGTTAAAATGCACCAAAAACAGGCCCCCTGTTTCTGTGTTATTTATTTCAACTATTCACCTTATTCCAGAGGTTGCCGTGGGCGCTGCTATCATCATTCGGGTTGTACTATTTTCCATGGGACTGCTGATTTTGACAGCACATAAGTTCTACATGGACTAGTGAACCGTTTTAAAGCCTCCAGAGAGTTGGTGCATTGTTGACTTGTTGGTCACATGAACATTGAACATTTTATCAAATTTTAGCAGCAAAACTTTTCTCAAATTCTCTACTGAAATTAACGGGATTCCTGCTTAACCGGAAGTGCCACCACAAAGAGTGATAAATGGCAAAAGTGGGCAGGGCAGAATAAAGTCAATAATATAGCTCTGTTATTCTGCTGGAGACATCTGTAACTTTTCACAGTGCACTAAATTGTAGACTGTTGCTGAAATCTTGGAGAACTTACTGCCAAATAATAGGCTAAGGCTTTCTACTGTGTGATCATCTGAAAAAAATCGTGCTGATCCACTGACAGTAACCATACAGATCTCACTCGACTTGGGCCCTGCTGAAACCTGACTCCAAGCATTGGTGAAAGTTGGCAGCCTTGAGCAAAGACTACCCAGTTATTTTAGGTGTAGATTATTTGGGTCTGTGGTGTTATTTCAATATGTATTAGACTCAGAAATTAGAGTGTTAGCATTGAGACACCTGCCTTTCGTAATACAGAAGTGCATAGCTGTGGGAATGTAATTTTGGATGGGGGTGCAGAGGTTTTTTTTTCAAGGATTGCAGATTTTGCATGCGTTTTTAGCCTGCCGACTTAACAGCCTTTCAGCCTTTGTCACGTACACGAAAATACACACAAATACAAAGTGAAGTTGCAAAATCTAATTCGGCCCACGTTCACGTTCAGCTTCACTTTACCACACGTGACACACAAGCAGGTGTCAGAGTAGCAAATAATGAAACTCGCTCTCTGCACGTGGAAATAATGTCACTGCCGACCACATCTGTGACCTCCTGAGCCTAACACGTCCATGTGCTGGATGTCCACCAGCACAATCTGCTCTACAACATCACAAGCAGCACCTGACGTCTTTACGCATGTCTGTGTCCAGCAAAGGCAAGCGACGCACTGTAACGTCATAAGTTTGACTCATCGTGATGCTGTCCTGCTCAGATGAAGCCATGTCCACCGCTGTGACACAGGGAACACATGGTTTAGTCTCGTGATTGATGTTTCTCACCGTGCAAACAAGGACAACAAGTCCTGATGCTTTTGTTTTAAACAAACACGACCTGTACAACAAATCCAGGCTGTAACTCCAGCAAAGTCCAAACATTTAGAGATCTATGTTGTTGTTTCTTCCTGTTAATCCAGTCTGGGGTTGTTCTTTTCTCTGTTCTTTTGCCAAAAATCCTCGGCAACATAGAAAAAGCAGTATTGCTGCTGTCACTCTATCACTGCTCAGCGCTCACAGGTTAGCTGATATTATCTCTGTTAGGAATAGATCTAGTTTTGCTCAAGACAGATAAAGCAACCGATGGGCCTTCTTGCAGCTTCCTGATTCTTCCACTAGGGGTGCTATTCTACCCCCAGCGCCCTTAGTTCCCGCTGTTATGCAGAAGTGTCTGGTAAAGTTTTCCCCACATTTGTAAAGTATTGGCAATGACACCCGCCCGCAGCTCCCTGTCCACTGCATGATCTCTCAGCATTTGTTGATTTGAGGGCGACTCAGCAGAAAACTCGGAGATGGAATAGGAGCAGAAATGGCGTTGCTTACTGTCCCTAGACATCAGAACGAGCTGGTGTTGTTGTGCATAGAGCTAATTGTGCAGTGTTTGCATTTTTCAAATGTCTCCACAATGTAAACTAAATTCAAATTGACCAAACTGAATGATGCATTTTCAACCCTGTATTTTATTTATTTATTTATTTTTTTTTTTTTATTTTATCTTCAAGTGAGCTCTTTGCTTTGACAACACCAATAAAAAGTACCAAGATGAGCACAGGCACCTAAACTGTTACGGATCAGCCACAGCACAGCCTCAGGGGGTATTATAGAGGCAAAAAAAATGAATAAACAAACTGCAACGCACATACATCTTTCTCACTCTATCATCCTTGCAAATCCCCCCGCTACGGTGGCAGCAGCTCGGCATTCTGGGAAATCTGAGAGGTCAGGACTTGAAACAGGCAAGAAAAGAGAGCGCCAGATGAAACGTCGGGGGGCTTTATTCCTGCTTTGTTGTCTGTGATAGGCAGGAGAAACAGGGAAGTGACGGAGACAAGCGTGAATAAGGCGGAGAAGGCAGAATACATCAGACATGAAATTGCAAGGCGAGCATAAGTCTATACCAGTGTTGGCAATTTAACAGAATTGTCCATTATGTATGCTGTAGGTACATGGTGGCTTCAGCAGTATTATAACAGTGCTCTTCTAAGGGATGTTAGAACTAAGCTGAAAAGATGTGATCAAAAGAGGAATTTGTCAGACAGCAAACACGGCAACACGCAGCGCAATTCAGACTCGTGATTTTCAAGTGAGGAGCACCACTTGATATTTTAGTAGACAGCGCATTTAAAAAAAATATCTAAATGATTGAAAGAACAAATATTGCACATTAAATGTATTTTCATTGGCTTTTAAACATAGTCTTGAGTACCTTTCCTTTGAATTGTCATGATTTAGAACTTAAAAAAAATGCCTAATTAAAAAACAAAAAAAAAAAAAAAAAAATCATCTCAAAGCCTCAGAGCTCAATATACTCTGAACATGTAAAGACATGTTGACATACAGTAAGTTTGCAGTACTGAAGGTGATTTGATGGTAGAAATGCTTAAAACAAGTCTGTCGAGGAGTTATGGACTTAAAATGTGTGCAGGGTTTCATCCTGGGAATGTCAGATGGAGTGTTTTGTGAGGCCCAGCGGAAAAGGACGTTCTACAGAGGATTACTGAACCCAGCGTGAATGACGTTAAATACAACTCCAGGTATGTTTTTAATGTGGGAACAATATTCTAACATGGTTAAAAGCTCAAAAAAGGAAATTTTGCATAATATGTGTTCTTAAATGAACTATTATATACCAATTTACCAATCAGAAATTAAATTAGACCATGTCTTTTGGTGGTATGCTATTTCAATAACAGCTGCCCTGGGGTAGACTGAAGGAAGTGAGGCTGCCGGTCTGTGCCATCGGTCCCTCTTACAACTACCAACACTCACAGACATACTATATTTATTCATTTTAGTCTGGGTGCAGTGTCTTGCCCAAGGACACAACAACATAATGTGTTCAGAGCGGGAACTGAACCTCTGATTGTCAGGTTGGTTGATGAGTACTCTAAGCACTGAACCATTCTGAGCATTCCGAGTACCTCATTTGACACTTTTTGGCTACTTTACACAGAGAGGCTTTAAGGTAAGGTTTGATATGGGCAGCAGATGTAATTTAATAACTCGTTTGTAGAAAGCCTGACCAGGACTGGAGCTTGTCTAATTTACACAGAAGTTATTACTTCACAAGTAAAAATGGTTATGACATAATCTTTTGTTAAATTAAATTCAAAAATGTCAAAAATGTATTCCTGAGTGTACACTTCTTCTGACAAAGGCTATCTCAGGGGTTCCCAAACTTCTTCTTTTTTTTTTCCTTGTCAGGCCAAAATGATGTATTATTACTGCGAGGAGATTACTATGAAGTTGTCTTCACTTATTGTGTTTTTAGGGGATAGGCTGTACCCGTCCTTGTCAACAGGTTCTTGTTGTTCTGTCAAGATAAATTATTCTTGTCAAGATAAATGCCCTGCCAGGGTCACCTTTTTGTGCAATAAGGCACATTGTTACTAAGAATCATGGGAAAACAACTGCCTGACACTCTCCCAGACACTTGATTTTTTGTCACGGTATAAAGGACTAAGTGGGCTGGGCAAAAAGTTCAAACTAAAACAATGTCCTGACTCATGGTTTGAAATCAGGTACAAGCCCTTCAAAGAACTCAGTGCTACTCATGAATCTATAACAAAAACTGGATAAGACACTCCCCTTCTGTCCCCGTGCAAGACCGACTAGTGGCCACTCAGTAGGTACTGCAGCCCCCAGGAGCTCCGACCAAAAAGAGCACAATGCCCATGTTTGGCTGACAGGGCATCCACAGGCTTCACAAAGGGCAGTTTTTGAAGGGATTCTTCTCTATTGTCACACCAAGATTTTTTTTATTGTTATTTATTTTTATTTTGAAATCTTTAAAGTGCCTAAAAGTTAGCTTTGTAAGATTTAGCTTAGACCTGAAGTAAGTCAGTGGTAGCTCCATTCTGGCTGCCATCGCACTGACTGAACTAATCACGAGGTGCATGTTTCTGATGTCACACAGTGGCTGGAGCTAGTCCCTACTGAGGAAGTAAGTAGGCTAAGAAAAAGTATTTTTTGACATTACATGCTAATGAACACAGGCCACTGAAAATAATACAACACCGTGTTTGGTTATTCTTCCAGATGTTATTATACGTCCATAGTGCTACTGTTTTTTGTTTTCTAACTTTTCTTCACAAACTGCCATTTGTCTGGCATAAAACTCTACTTGTCTTTCTTTTATTGCCATGTTATGTCATAATTACCGAACATAAAAAGCATCAAATGCACTTTAAAACATACCAAAATGTGCTTTTCGTCCGTGTCCCTCAAGCTGTCACGGTTTCAGTGGCAGATGATTGGACAGGGTCATTAGGCGTTCGACATACACATCTCTGTGGCCGTCTCACATCAATTCTCCATCTCCTTAAACCTGCACCACTTTAATGAGCTCGCAAACCACTTTATGTGATATTGAGTCAAATGTATTGAATTCCACTTTGCCCGTCACATTCGTGTTTTGAGTCGTCACATAAAAGTGGAGACAAAAGCAGGTACCACGAGGACACGGGGGATGGAGGTGTCCGGACCGGAGCAGGGTCGTGCTCCCAGCTCCGCCTTCAGAAACTCTTTAATGTGTTTTGTGTTTTTTTAACATTAATGACTTGGACCAGAGAGGCAGTTTGTTCTTCTGTGGCTTTTGTCCTCTTCAGAAAACTGTCAAGCATTTGATTAGAGTCTGTGAAGTGACCACCTAAAAAGTAGCAATTTGGTGGTATAACATAGAAACAAATCTGAATGGTAATAATTGCAGTCTAAAAACTTTAATGTTCTACAATTAAAGATATGTTTTTCTTCTAACTGATTTGCATATATAATATTTTGTTTGTATCATATTTGCTACAATAAGCTTTCATGAAATCCAGCAAACACCCTTTTTTTTTTTTTTTTTTTTTTTTTTTTTCACTTTTGACCTGCAAAATTTGGAGGAGCAAACTTTTTCAGACCCAATTACAATCAGATCAGATATTATAATCAGAACGTGACATTTAGACTGGTGGTAACTTTATGTAAAGATGGACAGTTGGCACCACAAAGAGAGAAGAAGAAAAAAAAATAGAAAAATATGTTTATCAAATTAGTATTTGTTACTTGTTGTTTGTAGTTTATGTGCATAGTATTTAACTTCATGATAAACAAGAAGACGGCATGATCATATTTACAAAAGAACAGATGCCAAAAGACTTAAGATCATATCAGCTGGCCCTAAATAGATAAGCCCTGTTTTAGCTAAACTGTCTCTACATAAATACTTGTTCCATTGGTCAAGCAAGTTATACGATCCCCTTAGTGTAAAAGTAATTTTGATCCTAAAACTTTTAGTGTCTACAAACAGCCTTATTACCTAAAAACTCTACTCTAACTTACGTATGCAAATAATCACAGCCACACATATTTTAAGCACACAGCAACACTAATATGAACACTCCATACTGCAGCGGGGTGGAGCTATGCTGGGTTTAGAAAAGGTTTTGAAGAGAACGGCTCTCATAAACTGACACATGATGTAAGGCAAGTCAAGGTTACTTTTATCACACAATTCAAAGCAGCTGCCAAGATAGATATGAATGCCATACTGTGGAACATTCAGGTCTATAACATCTCCATGGACCTGCCTCCAGAACAGTGGCATAGTGCATCATGTCTTATCTTTCGCATTGTGATGTGACATAATGCATTTCAACATTTTGTTGTATAGTTTTGAAGTTTTCAATAGATTTCTAAATGTATATTTATACTTAACATGCATACAGTTACACATAAAGACATGTCATAGCTGTAATGGCATCCACTGGACTATCCTCACATGCCTGTTTTACAAAATATACTTTTTTTCCCCCTACCGTTGAGAAACTACGATGGTGACCCACATTTGAGGTCTACAGTTGCTTTCTGTATTCGCTCTTGTTTCTTATTCGTTTGAAATGCTCTAATTAACTCCTAACACAGCCGGGCCGCATTCACTAACATTAATTTAATTTCCTGTCCCAGAGATGTACCAGGGTCATGAAGCGTCATGTATTTCCATAAAGAAGACTGAGCACATTATGTATGCATGAGTGATATATCAGGGGCACGGGGGTTAATGCAGTGTTTAATCGAACAAATTCTCTGCCATTAGACATGGATTAGCATACTTGACCAAATGAAATCTTTTTTTAACGTTGATATTTGGCTATGTAAGGCTCTAGCTCAGATCTGTTTTTAGCTATAGTTCTCATTCTCAAAGACAGTTAATCTACTAATATAATATACAATGATTGAGCTTGTGCATACTACCGGTGTGTCCATGGGCAAGACACTGAACCTACCTTGCCTCATCTGTTGCTGTACACTGGTGTATGAATCAGAGTGTGTTACTGAGTGAAAACTGGACAATGAATGGAAATTATAACCTTGCCAGCAAGAAGAATTCTCACGATATTTGAGTTAAAACACCCTGTTATTGCAATACAACCCAGGACATCAGTGGTTCGGAGACTGAACCAATAACAGAGCAGCATTGTGCTTTGGGAAGAATCCAAAGGTGAAGTGCCCAAAAGAACCAAAACAAACATGGCAATACAGGTGGATGTACTTCAGTGTAAATACAAAACGTATCTGCAAGGACTGTTCTATTAGTTTCAAAAATATAGTGTTAGAAAAATGACAAGGCTAAGGGATCATTATTATAAGATGTTTCATAACTTTAATGTAATGGTTCAGAAAAGGGCACACTACTGTCACTGCAACCACAAAAGTTTTAAATTACATTTTTGATAACAAACAACGCTGTGTAGCACCGTTTATTCATTTAACTAAAGCTTTTGATACAGTGGATCACGGTGTCCTCTTGAAGCATCTGAAGCATATTGGATTTAACAATTCTTCATGTAATTGGTTCCAAAATTATCTTTCAAATAGGACCTACATAGTTGTAGCCGATGAGTACAAATCTAATTTTCTAGACTTAACTAAACAAGTGCCCCAAGGCTCAATTTTGGGCCCGCTGCTTTTTACTATATTTATCAATTGCAATTAAAAAGAAAGCCTCATACATTTATATCCAGATGCTGCTGCTTTGTATGCAAGTGCTCCCTCTGTTGATCAGGCACTTTTAAAACTGCAGCAAGATTTTAATGCAACTCTAAATATTTTTTTGTTTTGGCTTCATGAAAACTTATCCTTTACATATCTCGGAATGATGTAACAGTCTAAAATCCAAATTATAATTTTATTACAGAAACAAATATTTCATCCAAGTAAAGGAAAATGAATTGATCAAGCAACCTTCCTCTCCATACTGGATTATGGAGATGTGGTGTACATGCAGACTTCAGCCTCTGCTTTGAAACCATTGGATCTGGATTTCACTTGGACCTTTGTTTTATCACAGGTGATGGATTTGAAAGCCATCACTGTGTTCTCTCTGGGAAAGTGGGTTGGCCATCACTGTAAAGAGAACAACACTGTATGGAAGAGCATCAATAAGGGACTACTTCAAAGACTGCCTGAATATCTCACCTGTTTGTTAATCATTGATACCGGAACATTTAATACTAGATCACACAACTGCATAAGGCTAAGAATTAGCCACACCAAAACTGAGATGGGAAAGAGGGCTTTTGGTTACTTTGCTTCACAGAAGTGAAATACACTTCAAGGAAAAGCAAAACTGGATACTTTGGTGCCACAACCACAATTTAATAATCTGATAACAAACTGCCATATAGACACATGCATCTGTTTTTAATGTTTTACATGGACTACTGTGCTTATTTTTTTTGTAGTTTTTTGTTTGCATTGTATTTTGAACAGGACACCCTTGAAAAAGAGAGTCCAAGTGCTCTCATTGGGTTCCCCTGTATAAATAAAGATAAAGAATAAAAGAATGTAACACATCTGGTTGTTAGAATTTGTGTAGCACAAGTAGCTTCACTCATTTTACCTGGTGACCTTTTCCATTTTAAGCTATGAACAAATAATTTAAAATAGTCCTTTATTTTGAGGACATTTCCATGGCAAAAAGATTGTTCTCATATTATTTGAAAATGAGCTTTTGAGGAGGGCTTTGGGAGAGCTGGGCTCCTATAGAGATGGAAGTTAGGAAATGCTGCCATGTGATTGGCCGCAGCAGCTCAAACTCTCCCTGACTGCTATAAGAAGAATAATGGACTTTTCAAGCTTTTCTTTAAGTATTCTTTTGGTGGCGAATTGGAAACAGTGAGTTTTGACAGCCTGCCAATCTGCATTCATGAAACCTTTCCACTAATCCAGAGCTGTCCTATTTCCACTGACAAAATGAGTTTCAGAAGTTCACACAATTTAAAATATAGAGTACAGTTAAACTTGTCTCAATTGTAGCCTGGGAGTTGTTGAGTAAGTAGAGTGCATGACAGCATGACACTAGGCTCCGTACAATGGGGGACCGAGCCTTCTCTTCAGCTGCACCACGACTGTGGAATTGTCTCCCTGTCCAGCTGAGAGCCACACAGAGCCTGGACTTTTTTAAAGCTAATCTAAAGACCTTTTTATTTAGAAAAGCTGATGGTTGATGTTTTTAGCTTTTAGCAATTAGTATTTTAAAGTTATTTTTTTATTGTAGCACTCTGGGATTCTGTTGAATGAAGAGTGCATTATAAATACAATGTATCATTATTATTAACCCTCAGCCTGACTTCTGCAAAAAAACCACCACAGCTCAATGACCACCTAGATGTTTATGACTAAAATTGCTTGTTTTAAAAGGCTCCTTAATGTGAACAATTCAGAAAAAAAGAAACATTGAAAATAGACACATCTTTGGCTTCGTATTTTTTATAGATATTTTTACACATATTTACTCCAAATTAACTAAAAAGCAATGAAGCAGAGTAGGAAACATGAGTTAGAGCTTTTTGCAAGAAGTAGTTTTAATTGACAAAAAGAAAAAGAACAAAAAAACAAATTTGGATGGTTTGGATCAATTCTTCTCCCATCCAATTCCTCCCAGTGCCAAGTTAAAAAAGAGATATCAGATTGGCTTCACAGATACAAATATTATAGAGAGCCCTTTTGAACGTTTTTTTTTTAAAAAGAACTGATCCCAAAACACCTATTCAGCATGTCTGTGATGACAGAGCGTTGCAGCAGTTCGCTCACTGTTGTTGTAAGCCTGTGTAAATAAAATCTAATGGGCTCTCTCTACGGAAACCAGCTGCAATAATCACATGCCACATGTGACATGTGTGACGTGAGGAGGTGGGAGGAGTCAAACTACCTCTCCACATCGGGAGTGGCCTTGGTGCTAAGCTCTTCTAACATTCTTATCATCTGTGATAAGTCAAGATGCTGGTAAATTGCAAAACTGTAGTTGCAGCTCAGAGGAACATTTTTATGCTCACGTGCACATAAAATATACATCAATAATCCACTAATCAACAAGGCTCGGATTGAAGACCATTCGTTCATAAATAAATAAATGTTTCTTTTTAATCTTGTCATTAAACGAATAGATTCAGCTTGTTTTTCTGTTGAGTGATTGTAGGGGGGCTGTGGCTTGAGCCTGAAGACATTTAGAAATTGGTCAAAGTTTCTAGTAAAAATCACAATTTGATCTAACTTTATTTTTAAGATTCTTAATATTTCTGAAGACAGCTCTGATATGATTTTAACACCTAAACAATTCTATTTTGTTTCACATTGAATGCTACTGGTCTGTTTTGAACAGTCCCAACATGTATGATCACAATCTCCCACGAGACCACAGCCCGTTTTCCTTGACTTTCCTTCACTTTTATGGGGTATTAACTGCTAACACATAACAGACCATGTTACCTTGTATTGTTTTGAAAATGCAACATATTAACATGTCTTATAATTTTCAGTTTTATAATTTTCTTATAATTTAGTTTTTGAGGCTTTGAATCTTCTTTCCCTTTGCTCTCCACGCTAAGTTACTCCCCCTTCAGAGCGCTATCTGGCTCTATCACAACACAATCAGTGTGCATCCTGCTAATGAAACTACTATACACCCCATCAGGTTCGTCAAGTTGTTGTGTGCCATGTTTTACATCATGCTTCTGTATATTTATGGAGAATTGTAATGAGGGAGCATGGGTGAAATAGATTACAGGCTGAGCACTGGACAGAATATTACAGCTAAGCGTAAGGAGGGTTCAAATAGTGCCTGGGATGGATTGCTAAAATATTTGAACATGCATGGATGACATCTAAAACCTCTTCAGGTAGATTTTTGATATATGTATATATACGCCCCCCTGTATTATACCCCCCTCTTTAAAAAGTGAAAAAGTCTCAAAATTTCTTCTTGACATTGGAGACCCCATTTTTCCATGATCACAGCAGCATCTGAACCCTCTGTTCTATTTGAATCCGGTCTCCAAAGCCTCTGCAGGAGAGCTCTGCTAATGACAAGTGCAAATGCTAGTTTTATCAAGGACGACCTGTGTGAGTCAAAAGGTCGGTACTATTAAGTGCAGAACATCTGTGGGCTGTTAATGGAAAAAGAATATAAAAAATGCACTCAAGAAAGAGTAACATTACTTAAAAAATAATATTACTCAAGTAAAAGTACAAAGTAGTGGTGCAGGAAAAGTACTCAAGTACTCAAAATACTACTTAAGTAAGTAAGGGTAACTGTCAGGATGTAGCATCTGATTTAAAGAGGGGGTACTTTACTTCTAAGGGGTATTGTTTGCTAAGACATAACATATTTCAATCACCATGTTACATTTTATTGTTTTGAAATATTGTGTTATATTTGCCAAAAACATATTAACATGTTCAACAAATTATATTTTTGTTTCTGATGCTCCAAGTCTTTCCTTCCTTTCGCTCTTAAGTCACTATCTCTTGAGCACACAGTCAGCTAGCATTTCGCTAAAGAAGCTACTGCACTTCGAATGAGGTTTGTGTACAGTTTTGTATCCTAATGTTGTACATTTATGGAGAATTGTTGTGTGGGAGCATGGGTAACGTAGGCTTGTGGGCTGAGCTCTGGACAAATCTTACAGCTAGCCATAATCAGGGTTCGAATAGAGCCCAGGAGAGATCGCTAGATTACTCAAACATGCATGGATGGATCTAAAGCCATTTCAGGCATGTTTTTGATGAGAAAACAATGTTTTAATGCAATAACATGGTAGAAAAATAAGTCAATTTTTTTTTTTTTTTTTTTTTTGAGAAAAAAGAAAAAAATCATACAATATCTGAAGGAGCAGTGCAAGAAACACAAATGTTCAAATTATTTCATATTGTCAGCATAAAGCTTTTGTCACTTGTAGACTTACAGTGGAAAGAGTAACCAAAACTTTCACTCAAGTAAGAGTAGGCTACTGTTACTTCAATAAATATTTTACTCAAGTAAGCATAAATGTATGCTGTTGGAAAAGTACTCTGAAAAGTACAAAATTATTCAAGTAAATGCAACTGAGTACTACCCACCTCTGTGAGCGAGCTATCAATACAGGCAAATTCTTTTTATGGTATAGTTCCTTTCCGTGGTAATGGGGCTCGCCTGATGGATGATGGTGTATAAGGCAGTCTAATCTGTGGTTAGAGAGGCAGAGCGAAGAAGAGGAGTGGAAGGCCAACAGATCAAAGCATATTACACTGACTTCATGTGGAGAGGAGCTGAGGAGGAGAGATCCATCTATCCGGCCATCCACGCTTTAAAGTTGTGGGTCCTACTTAGACACGGCTCTGCGGGACGCCTGGCTCCATATTATCTGACAGACTCAACCTTCTAGGCTTTTATGATGGCTTTTAAAGATCATATTTAAATACAGAGCCAACCTAATAGGGCCAGTGGAAGACACAATATGGGTGAACTGTAAGTCTGGAGGAGAGAGCAACTAGAGCACCAGTGTTTCTCAAATTGTGGTACATGTAACACTGGTGGCATCACAGACTGTAAATACACATAATAGGACATAGCTAACCTCCTAATCAAAAAAGAAGTGTGCATGGGCATGCTTCTGGGTCCAGTTCACTTTCTATTGAAAAACCGTCACCGCTCTCTCTGTACCTGCTGCTGTCAGACTTGCCATTTTGGTCTTAATATGTTTGCATTAACGCGCTCTACATGATCCTGGTGTTAAAATAAATCAAGATATGAACATTAATAACAGAGAACTCAGGTGCCTTCTTCCCTGCGGTCGCTCGTGCTAGCATTACCAACAGGTTTGAATGACAGCACTGCTAAGAGCCTCTCCTCTCTCAAACCTTCAGCAGCCTCACTTTTTATTAGCTTTTTGGTAGCTATAATACTCAAGGTCGGACATCCAAATATGGACAGCTCCTCAGTTTGTGGGTTTGCTTAATTTAGAGTTCATTTTGTCCACGTTTCTGTCCTCCTTTGGATCATTTCTTGTGTAGAACTACACTGGAAATGATGAAGTCCACTTTTAGTCCTAGATTAGAGCTGTAATAGTCCAGTTATATATGATCTGGTGATACTTGGAAAGTCAAATCTTGTTTTTTTTTTTTTTTTTTTTGGTGGTACTTGGTGTTTGAGAGACAAGTTCTACACCATCATATGAGGCCTCTGCAGTCTCTGGTCCAAAATGTCACACTTATTCCTACTATAATTTAAGTTTGTAAAGATGCTATAGAGTTCCACTGACAACAGAGTCATGTTTTCAGAAATATTGTGTCACGTGTGCTGTGGATATTCTACATGCAGCAGGGCTTGAATGAATCAGTGTTTTATGTTTGAAATATTCTATGTCTCAGGGCGACAGTAGCTCATTTGATAAGAGTGTTCGTCCTCTGATCTGAAGGCGGTTCGACTCCCGTTCTCGATATGAACATGATTGGTAGAATGGTCAGACCCACAGGTTGGAGGTGTGATTCCAGCTTTCACAGATGAATCCTGTGATTGTGTCCTTGGGTAAGACATCTGTGCCATGGAGACTTTATAAGTATTAGATATATTCAGTAGCTCATTTGGTAAGAGTGTTCGTCCTCTGATCTGAAGTTTGGCAGTTCAAATCCTGTTCTTGATATAAACTTGATTGATAGAGTGGTCAGTGGTCCTTGGGCAAGACACTTAATCCACCCCACCCCCAGACACTAGTGTATGAATGTGTGTTTGTGTGTGAGTGTGTGTTTGTGTGTGTGTGTCTGTGTGTGTGTGTGTGTGTGTGTGTGTGTGTGTGTGTGTGTGTGAAAGGGTGAGTGGTTGCTTGATGTAAAGTGCTGTATTTAAAAAATTAAAATAAAATAAAATAAAATAAAACAAATCAATGTGTGGTCTACTACTGTTATATTTGCCCGATCAGCCAAAACCACACTCCTTAACAAGACCAACAAAGACGTGTGGGTCTGGAACCATATACTGTCTCCCAATTTCTGTTGGTTGTGATTGACAGGTGGATCAAAAACACACATGGTCCATTTGTGTTAAAACAAACATGGCAGGACTGGCAAACAGTGTGGATTTCTCTTCATCTCTTCATCTCAGTTAGATTCTCTGCCTTCCTTTCTTTTCATGTTTTGCAAAGTTTTCTCAAAGTTGACGCTCACAAATGATGTCTTAGCAATCTACCTTCTCAGAATCTTTCCAGTAATAACCTTGACAGTGCGCTGTCTTTCTCTCTCTGTTATTGCATTCTTGTATTTTTCTTGTGTTTTCCATCAGATCGGCATTGAAAATGTTCTCTTAAATTTAAAAGTAATGTATTGTTGTTTCTTCTTCAAATGTCTTTGCTTTTGGTACAAGGAGATTCCTCTGGTGCTGATTAAAAAAAAAAAAAAAAAAAAAAAATTCTCTTCATTCTCCAGTACTTTATTTATTTATGTATTTATTTCACCTTGACAATACTGTCCGAAGAAAAAGAAAAAGAAAAAAAAAAGTTCTTTATGTTTTACATATGTCATGCACATTCATTCATTCATTCATTTAGGCTACATTGACCTGAAGGGCCTGTTTGACACAGTGGGCTTTCTAGAGCTGGGGTGGACTTGATAGTTCCACCACTTGACCTACCAGATTTCTGACTGCTGTCTTTGCCTCCCTCCATCTCTTTCTTTGAGTTTGCTTTTCTTTCTTTGTGAGCCCTTACTCCTCTCTTTTTGCTTCTTTCTTTAGATACAGTCTCTTTTCTCTGGTATGGCATCCTAGCGCGCAGCTTCTGCTGCACTTTCAGGCATGTCCTGAGTAAATAATTACAATAATTCAATGATAATGATAACCCTGTACTTCACCATAAATGCACTTGTAAATATGTCTAACCTGTCCTAAGTATGTTATGACTGATGACTGAAAAGTGACAAAAGAGTGAACATTTCCACTACTCTAACTAACTAGTTAATGCTCTGAATTCTCGACCTTGTTTGCACATAAGGTTTAGGGGATGGGGAGAAAGTTATTTTTTTGTATTCTTATGCATTTTAGGGCCATGACATTTTCCATCTTTAACTTGTCTAAATGCTAGTGCCCCCCACAGGCCCAGTTTCCCCTCTCCTCCTTCATTCTGCAAGCTGCAAACAGGCTGCAAACCCCTTTCTCAGGATTTTTAGATTTTGTTTTACGTTGCCATGAGCCCTATGGGGGCGAACCAGTAGAGTGTGATGACTTTTACAGGTAGGCAAGCAGACTTGAGGCTGACATCAATATTTAGTTAGTAAACAATTAATAAAAGCACTTTTTACGCAAGTACTTCAGTACTATTGTTATCTAAGTAATTAAACAAGTTAATAAAACGTTCGTAACTCTGGTTCATGCCCTGCAGTTCATGCACGGCGCGGGCAGTAAAGTTTCTGTGCCTTCTGGTCTGATGCATTGGCTCCTCTAGTTTCATTGACTCTTTTTTATCTTTTCTCCGTTAATACGAAGTGGATTATCACCAAATAACCACTGCTTTGTAGCTTGAGCGCAGTAGAACAAGGCTGTGAAGTCAGGAAGATTCCCAGTGACCCTCATTCCCCCATGTGTTTTACACGTGTGGCTTTTTAATCCTGCTCCCGCTTGAAAATAAAGCTTCACATATATCACTGTGATATAATGCATAGTACATTTCAGTTGAGAGAGACCTACAGTAAATTATGTTGGCTCACACACACAGAGCATCTCTGAAGCCCTGTTTCTCTCCAGGCCAGATCAGATGGACACTGATTTTAGGCTTAATTTTTTTAAACATTTGGGGACCAAATAAATCCTCCCGCCACTTCTTGAGGCCCCCTGCTGGCCGAGGCCCTGGGCTGCAGCCTATACAACCTATTCCTATAATACGGCTTTGCTGAAGTACACACTGAGTGTATACGTGACTATCTGGCTTACATCCTGACGGTGTCTTTCCAGAGCTTGTACGTAGCAGCGTGTGGAGCTCTCTAGTCTGTGAAACTGCTGGGCGATGGGTCATGTCAGTTTGACATTTGATGGGTCAGGGAGCACACCGTCCTTTTATGGTGCACTCTCACCTATTCAGCTTCTAAAAGCAGGGGGACGTTGACTGTGCTGCAGCATAAGCTTAAAGGGACAGACAATGCAATACAACGGGAAGGAGAATCATTTAAGGGGCATGTAACATCTCACACTTCCACTTAAATAAAATTTATGCTTTTTAGGACAAAGTCACAAATGATCTAAAGTTAAAGAGGAGCTACGTTTGAAGGAATAAAAAAAATACACATAATTGTAAATGGGTACTTGACGTTTGGGGGTGTGGTGTGACTTGCTTTTGTAGCAAAATGCAAAAATGAACAAAACAAGCAAATCAGCTCTACAAACATGTATACATGCTTCCCTTTATGCTGACACCTTTATGAACTGTCTCTGTCACAAGTGACTCATTGTAGAATATTTTGAAGAAAAGAGTTACAGTTACACTGCAGGATGTTTTAGTGTTTTTTTGTTCAAATACAAAGACATGAAATGTAACTTCATTCTAAAACTAAATGCAATTTTAGAATACATATTTGTACACAGTTGAGTTTAATTTTCAAGGAAGAAAAACATTATAAAAAGTCATTTTAATATTTTAATGATAATGAAATATGATGTATGTAATATGATGAACAGATATATGTCATAATGAGATTCTGTCATACAGATTAAAAATTAGTGTTTGGTAGTTTTAAAAGGGCCCATATCACATTATTTTCTGATCTATGTTATAATGTTTCCTCATCTGGTTGTCTTTTGTTTCATTCACATATGTTTAACCAAACTGCATATTTAGGCTCAGTTCTCTCGAATTGAAAGCACTATGCTCCATCTTACGATGTCATGTTTAAACTATGTAAACATTTACCAGAATCATTTGAATCATTTCTCCCCTAAAATTGCCAATCTCAACTGAACAAAAACTAAAAGCAGCTGTTAACCTGACACCTTTTGTTTCATGACATCTCACATCACAAGGTGGAACAGCATTTTGAGCTTTGGAAATGTAGACACAGTCTAATAATGCAGGATTACTGAAATGTGTAAATGAAACAAAAGGCAACTCTGGATATATTTTTGAGGAGGTAACAATATTACAATGTGGTTTAAAGCTCACAAGATTACGTTTTGCGTAGCATATTTTTAGCTCTGAAAAGACTGCCGGGAAATGAAAGGAATCCCACACCAGTCGACCTCTTAAAAGCACAATATGAAGACAAAAACATCCTAGCCCGATAACACGTATTCATTTTAGAACGTCAAAGAGGAACATTTGGGCACCTCTGCTACAGACAGTACATGACATGTGTGCCTCCAGCATACTGCACATTGGCTCTCCATCATTTTTATTTCAAAGAGTCTTAAAGTCAAAAGATGCACAGAGGCCTAACCTTGTGCAGCAAGTTGATTCTACATGATACTTGTGAATTTACAAATGTTACAAACAGTCCATCTCAAACCTCCCTGTTGCTGCAGTAGGAGTAAAACCCATTGGACCAATCAGGGCCATACATAGGATTTTTAACATAAACTTTAAATACTTTTCTGTTGGCATTATGAGGCCATTAATTGAGGGACTCCCTGACTATTATGCTAAACATGTGCCTTGAAGGCACCTTGAAGGCAGAGGAAATTATTTTTCATGTTGTCTGGTAGTATTTTGAATTGCTGGGTAGTATTTTATTTATTTTTTATTATTTATTTTATTATTATTTTATTATGATTATTGATTATTTTATTATTTATTATTATTATTATTTTATACAGTATTTTATATTATTTTATTTATTTTAATTTTATTTACAGCAGAAGTAAAATTACTAGGAGTAAAATTGTAAGGACATTATCATTAATTATTTCTAATACATAATAGGCCATTATTTAACAACTACACTTATAACATAGTTGGCTTTGATAACTTGTTTCTCTCGTGTCTCTGCTCAAATAAAAACCTAGTGGACCATCAGCCCCCCGCTGCCTCCCTGTGCTCCGCTCCTGCTCTCCATTGCCCCCTGTCTGTGGGCTGCAGCCTCACACTGGAGTACTATTAAACACATATTTTCTGCATGTTTATGTAGCTTTTATAAGAAAAGCATTGTGCTTTGAAGCGGAAACTCACAGTATTGATTACAGACGTATTATTTCCACTGCTGTTTAAAAGTTTGTAAGTCAGTGATTAACAAGCAGATTGTCAAAAAATAAAAAGTGGCTAAAAGCTAGTGTGGTGTAGAACATCTTTATGGGTCTATAAAGGGTTCTTAGACTCTTTGATTTATTAGTATAAGCTGTTAATGAAAGGGCCACGCTGTTGTGCCCTGTCCTCTGCAGTGATGCTGCCTGTGTGCAGGACGTCCTCCTCTTCCCCCACACGTACACACAGATACACTCCACACACACACACACACACACACATATACACTCCACACTCACATACACTCACATACACTCACACACACACACACACACACACACACACACACACCACACACACATACACTCCACACACACACACATACACTCACACACACTCACACACACACACACACACACACACACACACACACACACACACACACACACACACACACACACACACACACACACACACACACACACACACACACACACACACACACCAAAACACACAGATACACTCCACACAAACACACAGATACACTCCACACAAACACACAGATACACTCCACACAAACACAGATACACTCCACACACACACAGATACACTCCACACAAACACACAGATACACTCCACACACACACAGATACACTCCACACAAACACAGATACACTCCACACATACAGATACACTCCACACAAACACACAGATACACTCCACACAAACACACAGATACACTCCACACACACACAGATACACTCCACACACACACAGATACACTCCACACAAACACACAGATACACTCCACACAAACACAGATACACTCCACACACACACAGATACACTCACACAAACACACACAGATACACACACACACACACACATATACACTCCACACTCACATACACTCACATACACTCACATACACTCACACACACACACACACACACACACACACACACACACACACACACACACACACACCTATACATGTCTTTGTCACCTTGTGGGACAACCTGACAAAAACGTGCATTGTGGGAACCACCCTTTCTGCTGGTCCTACAGCAGCCAAAAAAATCAGGCATGGCCCCCAAAAATTCCTAAACAGTAATCACACCTCAAAATCCCAATTTTCCATAAAAAAGAAAAACTGACCAGACTGATACCACACTTCTGGGGACTTGTCCGGTATTTAGATACTTGTGAGATCCAAACATACACACTTTCTGGTTTTTAGGTAGTTGTAGGCACCAATATACACACTCCAGTTTTTATGTAGTTGTAGGCAACAATATACACACTCCGGTTTTTATGTAGTTGTAGGCAACAATATATACACACTCCGGTTTTTAGGTAGTTGTAGGTCACAGCATGCCCACAGCAATAAAAATGTGTCAATAATTTAAATGGCCTGATAAAATGCATGGATACAGAAACACTTTTGTCTTATTAATTTTAATTAAAACATATCCTTCAAATTCTGAACATTGTTGAACACTGAAGGAACCTTTTGTTCAGGGAAACCAAAAGATGCTGTGATATTAAAAAAAAAAAAAAAAAAATCTAAACATGGTCTACCTTGTAATTTATCTATATAAAATGACTTTCAAACATTATGGAAATATTTGAGAATTTTGAGAAAACTCGTCACTGTATGAATGATTACAGCAGCACAAACCGTGAACATGTGAACATTTAAACTATGTTTTAACTATAGAAGCATGTGTGTTTAAACTTTTCTTTTGAGAGTTGTGATCCTGTTCTTCACGTAAAACTTAACTGCCAGCCAATCTCTGTGTTTGAGTGCATCTTTCTCGAGCTGCAGACACTTCACACAGTCGCTTTTGCCTGGAACACGACACGTGTTGATGAAATGCATCAGGTGCTTCTCCACAGCATGGACCTCTTCGTTGTTCCACTTTCTCTTTTTGACTGAGGGGCGAGCTGAGAAACAGGGAAATACAGTATACAGATTTATACAAGATCCCCCGAGGTATTCACATAACATATTCACTCAACACAGTTTTACACATCAGGGCAAAATGGTTTGGTTTATACTTGTTAATAGTTAAACATGTCTTCATGAATACCTTTGTATTTGGTTTTATTGGCTAGCTGACTTTGAGCTGCTGGTGTTTCATCATCAGATTCATTGGGCATTTCAGTCTCCAGTTCCACTTCGGCCTGACTGGTAGTGGCCACACCTTCTAAAAGACACAGTGAATGAAAAATACATCTATAAAAATAAAGCCTGTTACTTCATGGGCACAAATTGTTTGCAGAGTCAAGATTGGTTCTGCTGAAAAATATGCATAAATGAAATACCTTCGCATGTTGATTTTCTGGATTGCTGGCTTCTGTTGTAATTTTCATCAAGAACTTCAGCCTCCAACTGCTCTAGTTGACTGCTGGTTACCACATCCTCTAAATACACAATGATAACAAATTAATGCATGTATAAGAGCTGTTCACAAACCCATCTGCACAAACAGAATCCTGATATGTTTCAAAGTCAGGTATGAGGTTATCAGGTTTATGAAGGTCTATCGCTACTTATGCCTGATTACCTGCAGGCCCAGCCAACTCTGTAACCTGACCAACAAGCAAAGTGGGCAGAGAGATCAGAAAAGAGGTGTAGCTACAGAGAGCTAAAGCAAAATAAATGCACACCTTGTGACTCAGTGTCGCTGTCAGCCTGAACATCATCTGTTAAAGTAAATAGAATTATTTAGATAAACCATGTTTTTATATTGGTTAATTATTTTTTCACAAAATTAAATTAAAATATACCCTCTGGATGAATAGTGATGTCATCTAGGCCCTTGCCCTTAAATTCGGCCATGCGTCCCTGCTCCAGAGCCATGAGAATCTTGCTAATTTTAGCAAGTTGAAGTGTGCCTTCAGGAAGTCTGTAGAACTGTCGATGGACTCTGACATCATGTCCCAGAAAATCAGCCAGCTGATCCAGTTCTGTGTTGCTGAGGTTTAGAACTTGTGACAAAGTTGCTGTTTGTTTGCGCAGTTTTTTTGTTGAGGTGAGGCTTTCGGGGTTTTTTTCGCTCCACAGACCTTGGAAAAATGCCGGAGACAGTCAGAGCCACGATAGCAGGAAAAGGCATGAGGTCTAGCAAAGAGGTATTTGTTTTCCTGGGGAACGCCACACATCTCCCGTTTAGTGACAAGAAGATCTAAAGATTCCTGCATTGCCGGTGTCAAAAGAACTGGAACCTTTCTCCCTCTCTTCCCCCTTATCTCTAGTCTTCGGAAATGTTGACACAGTTTTTTTTCTAACTCAGACAGTGCATCACCCAGGTCTTCCAGTGCATCTTGGTGTTTTGGAGACATATATGCTGACAGAGGCATTTTGGACACCTCGCCTGCTCTGCGCCTATTGAAGAGTATAACTTGAGTCAAAGTGACTTTTGCTAATCCTGCCCAGGTAACAGATGACACTTCAGTAGTGAGCATAGAGCAAAGTTTTTGCTGTTCTGTGTCCAAATAGGAATGAAACATCTGGACATCTCGTGTAAAGGGAAGCAAAAGTGGAGCATTCCACTTAGCTTCCTGGAGGGTTCTGAGTGATGCTGCAGAGATCATTTCATGCCATCTTGCTTCATATACCTGTCTGAATGTACGGGCACTTTTAGCTGCATCACTGTTGCTTTGAATGTTTGAACGACTCTCAACTACATTGAAATTCTGACCAAGCTATGTCCTAGTTTGAGAGCGAGACTCGGGCATTTATATGTATTGTTTCCCCTTTCATAACCAGCTACAATTTTCACTGACTCTACAACATGCATAAAATTTGAAGGCAAGACGTGGTCTTCTATGGTCTTTAATTTAGTATTTCTCCTTGAGCATAACAGAAGCCTTCCCAACTCCCTCAATTTTTGACGAATGTACTCATGTTTCCCCACTGTCATGGCCTAAACGGTTAAATAGGTTCTCACCAAAACTCCAGAATACACTGATCTGTTTTCACTGCAATAGTAACGTCATCATTCACCATGTTGCTTAACAGCTTCCAGAAGTCTTCTTTCACACCAGGAGGAGGAGAAACAGCAGATGCACAAAGTGCTTGAACACGGGTTTTACCTCCATTTGGCTGACCGCTAGGCTTAAACTTGCATTTTGAGAAATGTTTCCAAAGAAGTTTCTTTCTGAAGAGACCTTGACAATGGACACAGTGCAGGAAATCCTGGGCCTCTGTATCTCCTCGTGGTTGCTTTCGAGGAACAAGTTGACCTGCACCTGAATTTAACACTTGGATATTATGGGCAAAGTTTCCTCTGTTTCGCAGATGTTCAAAATGTAGTTTTCTTTCTTTTGATCCTTTATCATAAGACAGGGCTTGTGCTACCTCACGTTCATTTTGATGAGCACGTTCCAAATGCCTGGAGATTTTCACCACTGCTTCTTTACAGAACAGGCAGTATTGTTTCTTATTATACAGACGCGACCCCATCCTGCTTTTTCCTGACTGCCAGCACTGACAGTGAGTCTGGGACACTACCAGATGGAGAAGAAGAGCTTTCAGGAATGAGTGGTTGCCCTTCACGTCTTCTTGCTCTTTTGAAGGAGAGTAACTGCTGTGTGGGGTTGGGCAGGATGTACTTAACCTTTTCCTTTTACGTGGCATTGGGCTTTTGGAAGGGGACCTGCCTCTTTCAGACAATGCTTTTCCTTCATTCACAGGTGAAGTACTCCTTATTTTGGAATATAAAAAATGGGAGCTTGCTGATTTCCTCATCCATCTGAAGAACACGACTTTCTGTTGACACCCACGAATCTTCACTGTAACTGGACTCAGGAATGTATTCTTTGCTGTCATCTGATGTAAACCCAAAGAGCTCATCTGAATCACAGTCAATCTTATACTTCAACTATAGAAAGGAAAGAAAAAAAGATTAGACAGGCTACAGGACATTATATGGAGGGGAAATGATCTGCAAACCTGTATACTTTTGGTCCTTTGAAGCTTAGGGACAACCTCTTGCTCTGGCACTGATGCAGTGAGTGAAAACTCATTTCTGCCCTGTGATTCCACAACATAAAGAAATTAAGTTGAGCATTTAAACATGTAAGTTTTGTCTTTAACTTTTCAAATACCTCTGTAAAAGTGCCTGTGCATGTATATACATATATATATATATGTGCATATATATATATATATATATATATATATATATATATATATATATATATATATATATATATATATATATATATATATATACATATATATATATATATATATATATATATATATACACACACATATATACATATACATATATATATATATATATATCGTATATATTAATTATATATATATATATTATATATATTGTATTTACATTAACATATAATTATTATTATTATTGTCATTATATATTGGATATTAATATATTGGATACTTGGTCCCCACAACACTGAGGACCTGATGTGTGTTACTCGACCCATGAGTACAATAAAACCAGAATGTGCTCAACCATTATATCAAATGAACACTTGTGTAGTAGTACCTCGTTACTGTTAGTGAGCTCTGATCATCTTGGTCTTTTGTTGTTGGCAGATCAGCCTCAGCAAACTCAGTCACAGGCAGAGATTCTCCTCCAGCCTGTAGACACAAGTTTAAAATCATTAACTTGCATGATTTTTTGAGTGCACTGGTAACTTTTTAAGTCAAAATAAATTAGTCCTATTATTAATTTACATCCTAAAAAATGCAATGAACCCAGAACTACACAGATGATAGAAAGATCTGTGGATGTCCACAAGACTGAACTGGCCTGTATATATAAAAAGAAGGGACTATTACAACTAAACATAGGCCTAAAGTTCATGGCACATATCAAACTATAGGCCAGTTTAAAAAAATACATAAAAACAACACTGCAGACGGAGTAATACACCCACTGTCATTCTGCCTCCCGTGGTCCCCACAACAGATGTGGACCTGATGTGTGTTACTGGACCCCACTAGTGATCTAGACCAGACTGTGATTTACACTGATATCCAAATACTTGAATACAGTTAAACCTTTAGCTATGGTGGTCCCCACAACAGCTGAGGACCTGAGGTGTATTACTGGACCCCACTAGTGATCTAAACCAGACTGTGATTTACACTCATGCTCAAATACTTGAATACAGTTAAACCTTTAGCTACAGTGGTCCCCACAACAGCTGAGGACCTGATGTGTGTTACTCGACCCATTAGTACAATAAAACCAGAATGTGCTCAACCATTATATCAAATGAACACTTGTGTAGTTACCTCGTTACTGTTAAGTGAGCTCTGATCATCTTGGTCTTTTGTTGTTGGCAGATCAGCCTCAGGAAACTCAGTCACAGGCAGAGATTCTCCTCCAGCCTGTAGACACAAGTTAAACATCAGATGTAACGTCTATGATTTTAGAGTGCACCAGTAACTTTTTAAGTAAAAATATATTAGTCCTATTATTCATTTCCCGTACATCCTAAAAATACAATGAACCCCAAACTACACAGATGATAGAATGATTTGTAGATGTTTACAAGACTGAAATGGCCTGTATATAACAACAGAAGGGACTATTACAACTAAACATAGGCCTAAAGTTCATGGCACATATCAAACTATAGGCCAGTTTAAAAAAAATACATAAAAACAACACTGCAGACGGAATAATACACCCACTGTCATTCTGCCTCCCGTGGTCCCCACAACAGATGTGGACCTGATGTGTATTACTGGACCCCACTAGTGATCTAGACCAGACTGTGATTTACACTGATATCCAAATACTTGAATACAGTTAAACCTCTAGCTATGGTGGTCCCCACAACAGCTGAGGACCTGAGGTGTATTACTGGACCCCACTAGTGATCTAAACCAGACTGTGATTTACACTCATGCTCAAATACTTGAATACAGTTAAACCTTTAGCTACAGTGGTCCCCACAACAGCTGAGGACCTGATGTGTGTTACTCGACCCATGAGTACAATAAAACCAGACTGTGCTCAACCATTATATCAAATGAACACTTGTGTAGTTACCTCGTTACTGTTAAGTGAGCTCTGATCATCTTGGTCTTTTGTTGTTGGCAGATCAGCCTCAGCGAACTGAGGCAGAGATTCTCCTCCACCTGTAGACACAAGTTAAACATCATACTTAGTTGCATGATTTTAGAGTGCACTGGTAACTTTTTAAGTCAAAATAAATGAGGACTATTATTAATTTACATCCTAAAAAGTACAATGAAAACCAGAATACACAGATGATAGAAAGATCTGTGGATGTCCACAAGACTGAAATGAGCTCTGTATCTAAAAAGAGATAAGGGACTATTACAACTAAACATAGCAAAGTCATGGCACATATCAAATTCTAGGCCAGTTTGTAAAAATACATAAAAACAACACTGCAGACTATGAGTAAGACACCACTGTCTTTCTGCCTCCCGTGGTCCCCACAACAGATGTGGACCTGAAAATACAACTGGACCCCACTAGTGATCTAGACCAGATAGTGATTTACACTGATATCCAAATACTTGAATACAGTTAAACCTTTAGCTATGGTGGTCCCCACAACAGCTGAGGACCTGATGTGTATTACTGGACCCCACTAGTGATCTAAACCAGACTGTGATTTACAAAATATCCAAATACTTGAATACAGTTAACACCCACTATTCTGCTATGGTGGTCCCCAAACAGATGTGGACCTGACGTGTGTTACTGGACCCCACTAGTGATCTAACCAGACTGTGATTTACACTGATATCCAAATACTTGAATACAGTTAAACCTTTAGCTATGGTGGTCCCCACAACAGCTGAGGACCTGAGGTGTGTACTGGACCCCACTAGTGATCTAAACCAGACTGTGATTTACACTCATGCTCAAATACTTGAATACAGTTAAACCTTTAGCTACAGTGGTCCCCACAACAGCTGAGGACCTGATGTGTGTTTACTCGACCCATTAGTACAATAAAACCAGAATGTGCTCAACATTATATCAAATGAACACTTGTGTAGTTACCTGGTTACTGTTAAGTGAGCTCTGATCATCTTGGTCTTTTGTTGTTGGCAGATCAGCCTCAGGAAACTCAGTCACAGGCAGAGATTCTCCTCCAGCCTGTAGACACAAGTTAAAAATCAGATGTAACATCTATGATTTTTGAGTGCACCAGTAACTTTTTAAGTAAAAATAAATTAGTCCTATTATTCATTTCCCGTACATCCTAAAAATACAATGAACCCCAAACTACACAGATGATAGAATGATTTGTAGATGTTTACAAGACTGAAATGGCCTGTATATAACAACAGAAGGGACTATTACAACTAAACATAGGCCTAAAGTTCATGGCACATATCAAACTATAGGCCAGTTTAAAAAATACATACATAAAAACACCACTGCAGACGGAGTAATACACCCACTGTCATTCTGCCTCCCGTGGTCCCCCAAACAGATGGGACCTGATGTGTATTACTGGACCCCACTAGTGATCTAAACCAGACTGTGATTTACACTCATGCTCAAATACTTGAATACAGTTAAACCTTTAGCTACAGTGGTCCCCACAACAGCTGAGGACCTGATGTGTGTTACTCGACCCATTAGTACAATAAAACCAGAATGTGCTCAACCATTATATCAAATGAACACTTGTGTAGTTACCTGGTTACTGTTAAGTGAGCTCTGATCATCTTGGTCTTTTGTTGTTGGCAGATCAGCCTCAGCAAACTCACAGGCAGAGATTCTCCTCCAGCCTGTAGACACAAGTTAAACATCAGACTTAACTTCTATGATTTTAGAGTGCACCAGTAACATTTCAAGTCAAAATAAATTGGTCCTATTATTAATTTACATATTAATAAAACAATGAACTCAGAACCAAGCAAATGATAGGATGATCTGTAGATGTCTAGACCAGGAGTCTCTGACCTGTAGCTCAAGAGCTACAAGAGCTCTGACCTGTAGCTCAAGAGCTACAGGTCAGAGCTAACTCTCCACCCTCTTCCAAGCAGCTCACCAAGGAATTTGTGAATTATACGTATTGTGCTGAATAACTCAAATCTAATGAATTACCACTGTAAATGCATCACTTTGATATATAACCTTGTGCACTAATACATTAATAATGGTTTATGTTTCATCTAACTGTACCATCTAATTGTACTATCCAACTGTACCATTTAACTGTACCATCCAACTGTACCATTTAACTGTACCATCCAACTGTAACATCTAATTGTACCCATTTAACTGTACCAGCCAACTGCACCATCCAACTGTGCCCAATTAAGGCTGTGGCTCTTATATTTACCTAATTTCTTGCCACCACTAAAATATGTAGCTCTCTGGCATTTTCGTTTTGTAAGGGTAGCTCAGCAGAGGAAAAAGGTCGGAGACCCCCGGTGTAGAAGAATAAACTGGCCTGTATATAACAATAGGTGGGACTATTACAACTGAACATAAGCCTCAATATCAAGCTATAGGCCAGTTTAAAATAATACATAAAAACAACACTGCAAACGGAGTAATACTCCCACTGTCACTCTGCCTCGCGTAGACCCCCCCATAAAACCAGAATGTGCTCAACCATTATATCAAATGAACACTTGTGTAGTTACCTCGTTACTGTTAAGTGAGCTCTGATCATCTTGGTCTTTTGTTGTTGGCAGATCAGCCTCAGGAAACTCAGTCACAGGCAGAGATTCTCCTCCAGCCTGTAGACACAAGTTAAACATCAGATGTAACGTCTATGATTTTAGAGTGCACCAGTAACTTTTTAAGTAAAAATATATTAGTCCTATTATTAATTTACTCTACATCCTAAAAATGCAATGAAACCAAAACTACACAGACGATAGAACGATTTGTAGATGTCTACAAGACTGAACGGGCCTGTATATAAAAACAGGTGGGACTATTACAAGGAAAAAGGTACACCTAGGCCTCAAGTCAATGGCACATATCAAAAGCTATAGGGCCAGTTTAAAATAATACATAAAAACAACACTGCAAACGGAGTAATACTCCCACTGTCACTCTGCCTCGCGTAGACCCCCAAATAAAACCAGAATGTGCTCAACCCATTATATCAAATGAACACTTGTGAAGTTACCTGGTTACTGTTAAGTGAGCTCTGATCATCTTGGTCTTTTGTTTGAGATTCTCCTCCAGCCTGCAAACACAAGTTAAACATCAATATGGACTTCTATATGTCCAACAGTGGACAGCTTCTTAACAAACCTGGACTTCACATTCATGTACCTGTTTCCTCCAGGGCCAGTCGCTCCCTCCATAGTCATACGTTATCTCCTCTCCAGCATTTATATCCCTTGTGGCAAAAAGACAGAGGGTGTGGTCTCCCCTCAGAAATGATCTTTTTCATTTTGCAGTTGGCATTGAGGTGGTCATCGTTGACCAGTCGTCCTAGGCTTCCGTCTTCTCGAGATGCATCAATGCTTCAAAAAGTACAATACAGACATTCGTCAAAACCATATAATATATAAAGGAATACATTTTGACACGTTATTCATTTATTGAAGAAGATGACACCACAATGAATAAGATTAATTCAATAAATGATCCTACCACCATGTCTTCTCATTCCAGTAGAAGTGGAACATGAATACACCACATCTTTTATGATAAACACTGCGCCTTCGTTCTTCCTCCTCTGAGTTGATAAGTTCTCCTCTGTATTCCACTACAAAGTCCCCCTTTTGGATGCCTTTTCTTGCAAATATGCCTCGTCCTAGCAAATAACAGTATTTATTTTAAAGTAACTTGTTTACAACACAGATTTTGGTCAACTTACCTTTGAAAGAGTTAATATATTTGACTTCCAACAAAGTGGTCTTGTCAAGCCCCATAGCTGCATGTACTATAGCATCTTCTTTTGGAGGTTTCCTGCGTCTTGAAGCCATGGTCAATCCTTTTAAAACATGTGCACACAGCAGAGAGTACTCAAAGTTTATACACATTCACTTCTCTTTCTTTTGTACCAGTGTGTTTGATAAATGCTTAAATCACCCTGTAATCTGCTTTTACATTAACCTCTAAGTATTGTAACTTATTATAACTACTGAAAATAAAATTGACAAGTGGTATTGTTTAAATTGAAGTTGTAATGCAAGTAAATAGTAAGCTAATTTTAACTAAAAGCAGCTAAAGATTGAGATGTTACTTTAACATTATGAGAAGTGATGCTACACACGCATAAGATGAAGAGTGAATGAACTCTGCTCCAAACTCATGGCTCACTCGCGCTTATCTTCAGTTTGACTGATCCACACTGTTGTTTAATCCATAAACTCACAACAGGACTCATCTGACTCGCTGTTATAGATATTTCATGGCTCTGGTTTTATTAAAGCGTTAGCTCTGCTGCTCCACATGTGAACAAACAGTGCCCTGTGATGACATAACTGGGGCGTGGCTCGGTGCAGGTGTGAGTGTGGACCATAGAACACTATACCTAATGAATGAATGAATGAATGAATGAATGAATGAATGAATGAAATGAATGAATGAATGAATGAATGAATGAATATATATATATATATATGTTATATATTTTATATATATATATATATATATATTATATATATATATATATATATATATATATATATATATATATATATATATATATAAAATATATTTTTTTTTTTTTTTTTTTAATTTATTTATTTTTTAATTTTATTTTTTTTATTTTTTGTAATGCAAGAAAGCGGGGGAAATAAAATCTAATTTTCTTCCATTAATTGATTTTTTTTTTGCCCAGCCCTACTATAATGTCAGATTTTGCTTCTTAACACTGCTTTCTACACCTGGCCTGGGGATTACAGCTGGAAACTAGCTGTATACACTGGCACATTTACAGAAATGGTTATCAGTGTGCACTGTCCCTGTTCAAATAAACTAATACATGCTGTTATATGTATATTTTTTAAACTACTATTACAGCCCATGTTCATGTTTCAAAAAAAGAATAGCTTCCTAGGACCTAGCAAATGATCACATTTGATTTATGATCACATAAAAACTGTTAAATTGATACATTTTTTAAAATAATTTTGATTTGAGCTCTCAATAATTTTGACTTCTTTTACTCTTGCTGACAATATATGTAATTGTAGAAACTCTAATTTGAGTAAAGATGTGAGAGAATATTTAGCTACAAGTGGATAAATTGTTATTTAAAAATACTTTGAAGAAATAAAACTGTATTTACCATACAATGATCACTGACTGCTTCTCTCCTTCTCTTCACCCTGACGATGTGCTTGCAGCTACTAGCTAGTTAGCAAAACTGCACAGCTAATTGGCTAGGCTAAATTTGGTTAGCATAGCACCATATTGAACTTGACAACATTAAAACTTACCGTTTACGAAATTCTGGTCTCCAAATCAAATGTGAAATGTCCGTCCTCTTCATGTGGAGTCATCATTTCCCGCTGTCCACGTCTTCATAACTCTGTCCTTTTATGTTTTCCGAACTATTTTATGTGTGAAGTGCGGTTTACACTCCCGAGTAGTAGAGTTTGTCTTTATTATCTTGTGGGGACCGGCGCCCACGCACATGCGCATTTTGGCAAGTGTGTAAAAAGTGTGTATAAATGCAGTACCGCACTCTACCTCTAGAGGCCGATACTGAGTAAACTCTGATACACACTTTTTACACACTCCAGTCCGGTTTTGGTCACTTTTGGGGAAATCGCTCAAAATTGGCCAGGAGACTTCTTAGAGCATTTTCTCTTTGAATATATGGTTAGTTTTGTGGGGACCAGCATTTTGGTCCCCACAAAAATTTTGGTCCCCACGAGACGAGTGTGCTGTCAGGTGGTGGTCCCCACAAGGTGATAAAGACAAACACACACACACAAAACACACACACACACAAAACACACAGATACACTCCACACAAAACACACAGATACACTCCACACAAACAAACACACAGATACACTCCACACAAACACAGATACACTCCACACACACACAGATACACTCCACACAAAACACACAGATACACTCCACACACACACAGATACACTCCACACAAACACAGATACACTCCACACATACAGATACACTCCACACAAACACACAGATACACTCCACACAAACACACAGATACACTCCACACACACACAGATACACTCCACACACACACAGATACACTCCACACAAACACACAGATACACTCCACACACACACAGATACACTCCACACAAACACAGATACACTCCACACACACACAGATACACTCCACACAAACACACAGATACACTCCACACACACACAGATACACTCCACACAAACACAGATACACTCCACACATACAGATACACTCCACACAACACACACAGATACACTCCCACACAAACACACAGATACACTCCACACACACACAGATACACTCCACACACACACAGATACACTCCACACAAACACACAGATACACTCCACACACACACAGATACACTCCACACAAACACAGATACACTCCACACACACACAGATACACTCCACACAAACACACAGACACACTCCACACAAACACAGATACACTCCACACACAGAGAGATACACTCCACACACACAGATACACTCCACACACACACACAGATACACTCCACACACATGCACGCACGCACGCACGCATGCACACACACACACACGCACACACAGATACACTCCACACGCACACACAGATACACTCCACACACACACAGATAAACACACAGATAAACACACACACATACACACACACACGCGCACACACACACACACACACACACACACACATATACACTCCACACTCACATACACTCACACACACACACACACACACACACACACACACACACACACAAACACACAGATACACTCCACACACACACAGATACACTCCACACAAACACAGATACACTCCACACACACACAGATACACTCCACACAAACACAGATACACTCCACACAAACACAGATACACTCCACACACACACAGATACACTCCACACACACACAGATACACTCCACACAAACACAGATACACTCCACACACACACAGATACACTCCACACAAACACACACAGACACACTCCACACAAACACAGATACACTCCACACACACACAGATACACTCCACACACACACACACAGATACACTCCACACACATGCACGCACGCACGCACGCATGCACACACACACACATTGCACACACAGATACACTCCACACGCACACACAGATACACTCCACACGCACACACAGATACACTCCACACACACACAGATAAACACACACACACACACATATACACACACACACGCGCGCACACACACACACACACACACACAGAGATACACTCCACAAACACAGATACACTCCACACGCACACACAGATACACTCCACACACACACACAGATACACTCCACACACACAGATACAATCCACACGCACACACAGATACACTCCACAAACACAGATACACTCCACACAAACACACAGATACACTCCACAAACACAGATACACTCCACACACACGCACACACAGATACACTCTACAATCACAGGTACACTCCTCTACCCACACACACGGGAACGGTTCATGTACATATTAAAATAATCCACTTGCACAAACATAATCATAATCATTGCTCGGATTTATCAATAGAAGTTGGTCTAGAAAAAGATTGATGAGATCTAACTTATTTAGACCAACTCTACCTACCTCTGGTCACACTGCTGACCCTAGGTCAGTCCAGTAGGTGGTCTGATGGGTTAAAAATACTCTGAGCGTGCAGCAGTCAGAGCAGCCTGTGCGGACCCCAGATTAATAACCTCACTTTATAATCAGGCCAGGTGAGGTCCCCCCCATTCCGGCCCTGTAATTAGATGTCTACCAGAGACGATGTGCAGATAGCTTATCAAACCTCCTCCTTTGGCTTCCTTCTATCCGCCACTCTTCTTTTCGTTTTTAGTTCTGGGCCTCCTCAGAGATACGAGTCTCCACAGACCTCTCCAGCAGCACCTTTTAATAATCCCAAAGCAATTACTGAACGCCCGCTCCACTGCTCCTCTCCGCGCCAGTAACAAAAGCACTTGCCCTTATTCCCCCAACTAAAACTATTGATTTAAAGGCACGGCTAATGGGAGCAAAGAGGTCACCTTTTTTGGGACGCTTTATGTAATCGCCTGCACTCAGATCAATGCTTTCATCGTTTGTTGTTTCTTCTGTTCATTTCTTTGGGTCTATACTTTCTATTCTTAACATCATAAATACAGAGGTAAAGTACAACGGGATCGATAACAATATTTCCATATCACAAATCTGCCCAAATCAGCTATGACAAAAGCAGGTGTAATAATCTATGGTTTTGTTTCTGGACAGTTTGAGGCACCTCGTCGAAAAGGTCAATATTCACCTGAATTATGAGCCACTTATACATTGCATAGGTCTGAAAGTCATCTCTTTTAATGGCGTCATTAGAGCTCGAAAGATGAACTTGTACTGTGACTGTTTGTCCTGCACTGACCCCTGCGCTGTAAAGAGTTTTTCATGAAACCAGATCATAGGCACAGCATGACTTTCTGCGCCAATGTGAATTTCAATTTTAAAGTTCATATTTAAAAGAGACATAGTAAGAACATACACTGCTAAATCGAATCTTCAGAGCTCTTCAGAACTATGTTTTAATTTTCCTTGTTGGAGTCATCTTTATTCTCCTGTACTGAACATGTGATTCTAATCTGCCCACTCTGTGCTTTACTCTCCCTCTGTATCTGACCCATCCTTGAGTGTTGCTGGGGCATTTCCTCAGGAACAGTGACCATCACAGCACAGTGCTTGAGGACCCATCTCTGTGTTCTTGTTGGTAGACTTGGTCAGGAGTACCGTAGCTGGAAAATTGTACCTATGGTGCATTGTTACGTGCCGGTTGGTCCAGGGGTGGTGGCACGTAACGAAAAAGATGTTAAAACCGGGCGCAGAGCAAAATAGGACAGGGGAGCCGTGGTCAGCAAAAATATACTTAAATTTATTCTTAACAAAAGGTGTCTCAAAAATACAAACAAAATGACAAGATAATGGAACACAAGGGCTGCAGCCAGGGACGCCACCGGTCCCCGATGTGGTCGGGTGCTTCTGGCTTTTATCCCCCACCAGGCTGATTGCCGAGTCTCGCCAGGTGCGGCTCAGCTGGTGGGCGGATCTGAACAGGAGAGGCAAGGAATAAAACATAAACTAGTCCGTAACACCTCCCCCCATAAAACAAAAGCTACACCGCTTTTAATTTTTTTTTTTTTTTTTTTTTTTTTTTTCCACAGAAAGGATATAAATTGCCATCACCACTCAATTTGTGGTGATGGAATCCTCGAAAACACATTAAATTAAGCTGTCGGTCACAGTACAGATGTTCAATGTTAAAAAGGATATAGGTGCCCATCACCACTTGGATGCAAGTGGTGATGGTGGTCCTCAGTCTCGCGAAAGGGCATCAGCCACAACATTGTCTCTCCCCTTCTTGTGCTGGATCGTGATGTTATAGCCTTGGGCCAGCAGTGCCCACCGCATCAGCCGCTGGTTCTGGTTATACATTTTGGCTAAAAACACAAGAGGGTTGTGGTCTGTGGACACAGAGACTGGGACATTAGTAGAACCAACATAACCGTTAAAATGTTGAAGGGCTAGGAGCATAGCCAGTGTCTCCTTTCCAAGAGTGGAATAGTTGAGCTGATTCTTCTTGGTGCGAGAAGGGGCGTCACCAAACAACGAGGGGTAGGATCGCAATAAAGCCAGAATAACCTTACGTTGGTCTTCCCTGAGATATGGCAGATTGGCGCCTAAACTGGACACAAACTCAGAACTGGATAAACGACCACACTGTTGGGCAATACTAGGCTTTTCTGAATCCTCAGCTGACACTTCAGAACACCCAGGTGACATGCAAGGCACAGCTGATAGAGACTGAGCTGGCTTCTCTTCCCTTGTATGGAGAAGCTTGAGCCCATCAACACGACTCAGTCCGATTTTTCGCCTTCTCTTCTTCCTGACATGCTTAAACTGCAGACCAACAGCAGGCACAGGACTTAGGGGGACTGGTGGTACATCTTGGTTAGAGTCAGGGATCGGCTGACTGACAACCTCGGGAGAGGGATACACTTTCCCACCCGCAATGTCATTTCCCATGATAAAATCTACTCCCTCAATTGGAAATTGGTCACGAACAGCCACCGGAAATACGCCACTAACCAACTTCGACTCAATGCAAATTTTATGCAAGGGAGCTGGGACATAGTTTAGGCCAATACCCTTCACAACAGTGCTTGAGTGACAGTCAGTTTTTGGACCTAGAGGCAACACACCAGAGAGGATGAATGACTGCGAGCCACCTGTATCACGCAGTACGATAACCCGCCGCTTCGCTTCACCTGGGACTGAAACAAAAGCCTCAAATATAAAGGGCTTGAAACACGCATCGGGAGTAACTGAGGGCGAACAAGTGGGCCGAACAACCAGAGGAACAGCAGGGACAGTTTTAATGAGACCAACGCCTTTTGGTTTTGACATGGGCTGTTTTCTCTTCAGTGCCTCACATTCAGCTACAAGATGGCCAGTTTTGTGGCAATAGAAACACTGCTTAGGTTTCTCAGATTTGACATTGTTTTGGAAGCTTGAAGTAGTAGGTTTCTCGTTTAGTTTTGGAATGGCCTCGCGAGTAAACGCAGCTTTGTGCGTAAGCGCAAACTCGTCTGCGGAGATCGCAGCTTGCTGGAGCGTAGTCACTTTTTGCTCATTCAGATAAATCAAAATACGCTCAGGAAGACAGTTTTTAAAATCTTCAATTAAAAACAACTCTCGCAGGGACGCAAACGTGTCAACTTTACTCGCGAAGCACCACCTGTCAAACAACAGGCTATTTTCACGAGCAAAATCCACAAAACTCTGACTGAAAGTTTTTCTTAGCCCTCTAAAACGCTGTCTGTACGCCTCAGGTACAAGCTCATAAGCACGTAAGATTGCACTTTTTAATTTGTCATAATTTAAACTGTCTGAAATGGACAATGACGCACAGGCTTCTGAAGCTTTTCCGCTTAATTTACACTGCAGTAAAATAGCCCATACATCTTTAGGCCAGTGTAACGCGGACGCAATGCGCTCGAAAGCCCCGAAGTAGGACTCTACTTCGCTGTCACGGAAAACGGGGACAAGCTGAATGTTTTTGGTAACGTCAAACGCATCGCGCGGACCAACAACAACGTCCTGCTCCATAACAGAACTCCGTGCTTGCAGTTCCAGTTGCCGCATTTTAAAAGCAGTTTCGGCCTCCAACTTTTTCAGTTCCACCTCCCTAGCGTTTTCCAACTCTAATCGCTTTAGCTCAATTTCACGTCTGAGCTGGAACTCTCGCTCCTTTTCTTCCTTCTCATATTTGAGACGCGCTATACGGACAGTGACACGCGCATCTCTAGGGGAGGATTCTGCACCTGATCCTCCCGACGAAGTAAGGAACTTCTCTTTAGTTTCAAACACATCTGGAGAGCCTACCTGCGGCTGCGGTGCCAAGGCGCTCTCCAGACCAGGACGCACCGGGGACGCCACTGCATCACCCGCCGTCTCTTCCCTGCCAACAAATTCGCTAGAGCCAGGTAAGACCAGAGACTCCCTACCAACTAAAACAGCCACTACGGTCTCCCTCAACTCTCCCACACGCGAACTAACGGACACGGGAATATCAAAATGCTTAGCGATATCAAGCAGATCACATTTTCTACAAGCATTTAACACTTCTAGTGTGGGGTTAGACACAAACGCTTCTAAGTCAAAAGAAGCCATCACTCACCGGACAACGACAATCACTACCAATCCGGATCACAGCTGATCTCACTCACAGCTGATCTGCACCTGTTCACAATCTAGCCGCTGCGCGCACCTGAAGGAGTCACCTGAGCGCGCGCGCTCACGCTCCACAGACACAGTCCACACAAAGTAAAAGTTACGGCGCACCACTCAAAATAGCCACAATCGCACACAACACAAAATAAATCCCAGATACCTATCATGTAAAACTAAACCTATTCTATCTTCTGGGGTTTGCTGAGCTCGAGGCCACTGTGAAGCCCCCGCCGGAGAATCCACTCCGCCCAGGATTCACCCCGAAAATAATAAACTAAAACAAAAAACGGGTGCCCGATGGAATGGATAAATTAAATTAACCAAGCTGGACACCCCCCTAGTCTAATCTGGGATAAGTGTCAAACAAAAATGTGCAGGCTATACTACAAAGGCACGCACACCACACGACCAGAGCGCACACACAACCACACAGTCCTAAAAATGCTCTACATACCGCAGAGACGAGCCCCCAATCTGTTACGTGCCGGTTGGTCCAGGGGTGGTGGCACGTAACGGGCCCCCACCAGGCTGATTGCCGAGTCTCGCCAGGTGCGGCTCAGCTGGTGGGCGGATCTGAACAGGAGAGGCAAGGAATAAAACAAACTAGTCCGTAACATGCATGATGCCCCCCACCTAGACACAGGGAGAACATGCATACTCTGTACAGAAAGGCCCAGGCGACTCAGGGATTGAACCTGGAACCTTACTGCTGTGAAACCTCATAGTTCTTACACCATCAAAGTCTCCCATCCGAGTCCTCTGCCTGAAGAACAAACTTGCATGATCGCTGAGACAAGAGACAAGTCACGTCTCTAGGTCTTATTCCACAGCCAATAAACTAAAAATGCATATTATTCTTACCACAAATTCAGCTTTTACATTCCAGGAGGCACTATAGTGTTACAGTTACTAAAGATCAATTTGAACTGCAACTTGCACTTGATTGTCCTGCAAGGATTTTCTCATGAAACCGTGTAAAAAGCATGATATCACTTCTCCTTGTTGTAACACAATGTGAAGGTTGATTTAAACTACAGCACATCAGACAGCACAAGAGCCATACACAAGGTGAGCCAAATGGGTGTTCTGAAAATCAATTTTGACATTGACTAAGTATAATACTATCCTAAATAGTTTGCAAAGAAGGTGTATGGGCTATTACTCTGTATCTTGGTGGCATGGAAGCTGAGTGTTTTTGTGTTTGGAGTTTGCATGAACTCCCTGTGTCTGCGTGGGTTTCCTTTGGTTTCAACCTAAAATTTAAATTATACTAATCCTCCTACTGAGTTGTGCTGACCAGGTATAGCGTAAAATCTAGACAGGAGCTGCACTGCGCTCCACACTGATACTGAGGGGTTGCCTCGGTGGCTTTGAATATGGATATAATGTAGAGGACAAAAAAATGAATGAAGGTTAATTGTAGTTTCTGAGGCGTTGGACTGGGGGACGTAATGGGTACTTTTTACCAAGGGCCCAGTGCAGGGAGGAGCCCCGTACAAAGTCTAGAATTAGCATTTTTCCTTAGCGCAACAAGATGGTTTGCACCCAAGGCACAGAATTTGTAAAGCTTAGTCATAATTGAATCCATACAGCTTTAAAATCACGAAACTATACACAAATCTAGCACAGCGATTTCAGTTGAATACACCCCACGATCAAACCAAGTCAAACTTAATTAACCATCTTTTGTAGGTTCTATAAGGAAACTCTCAGCCAGTGAAAATAACTGTATGTAAGATTTTGATCTTAAATTCCATAAACTTGATCTAGATATGAGGTCATGCTTTGTTCTCCAGATGATCAGAAAGTAGAATAAGTTAGTTTAAACTTGAAAGGACTCTCTCTGATCTGAATCGTCACTACCTAAACCCCAGGGCCTGCAGCCAATCATGAATCAGTGCTAGTGCAGCCTCTGCAGCTCAGTGAGTGAACTTTGGAGGTTCTGAGCTTTCACACGAGGCCTGTCCATATACTGGGAATGAGAAAAAACTTGTATGTGTCCTCTATCGACAGGTTAAAGCACTGGCAACTCATGTTCTCTTGCGACAGTGGTACTTAAAAAAAAAAAGAAAAAAAAAAAAAAAAAAGGAACAGTGCAGGCTGCATAGAGTTTCTTTCACTAAACTGCTCGTACTTCCCCACAGTTGTGCATGTCACCTGAGCTGAACCTTTCCTGTAGAAATGGTCTCTGTATTTGAAATCAGGACATAACTAAAGTTTGAGAAGAATGACTTATTGCGTCAGCTTTTCCCCAGCTCACTTTCGAGCTGACTCAGCATCCTCCACATGCACACAAAGGAGAAGTGGAGCAAGTCAATGGCACAATTAGCTCTTTGATTGACTATCTCTGAATGTAGGTTCCTTTGGCCTGAGAAGAGGCTGAAGCATATTCACTATTTTTCTCTTTTTTTTTTTTTTCTTTTGCTGTAATGGAAAATCTATTGGTTGCAGTCTTCACCTCCCAACAAAGAGCCAACTGAGCAATCAGCCTAAAAATGTGCTCCTAATCCTACATGCCATACACTAACGATAGAAACTCAACTAAAAATGAAAATATTAAAAAAACAAGCCATTATAAGCCCCAAATCGGGCCCCAAGCATAAATTCAGACGGTGGCTTGTTAACAACAATAATGTGTAGAATCCAACATTAAAAACAAATATGGATTGTGCTGTATGTAAACATTTTAATAGAAGTCCAATCACGGTGAAGTAGCACACTCTGGTGCTGGTGCTCATATTTACTTATGTAATGTTGTAGGCCCAAGAAGCTGTCCCAGTCCAAATCCAAAAGACAAATGTAATGATATTGGGTTAAATAGGACAGAGAAGTAGCATTTGTTCAAATAGTAGAAATAGAGTAGAAAACATCCAGTGGTGGTAAGGCATCTAGAAGGGAGTCAATGAAATTTCAACTGTCCTGTTTGTCCTGTACATGTTGGGATTTAGATACAACTTAGAGCTGTGTCACAAGCAGAACTACTGTGATGACACATCTATTGTCAGGTATATCAGAAGCAGCGAGGAAGGGGAGTACAGGAGCTCTTTGAGGACTTTGTAGTGTGGTGCAGGGCTAACCACCTTCAACTGCCAAGACCAAGGTGGACTTTAGGAGGAGGAGGCAACGTCTGCAGCCTGTGAACATTGATGGAGATACTGTAGAGGTTGCACACAGCTCAACCACAGACTGGACTGATCTAAGAATATGGACCTGCCAGAAGCCCCTGTTGATGTCGTACAAGACAGTCATCTGCAGTGTCCTCTTCAACACTGTGGTCTGTGGGGGAGGAAGCCTCAAAAAGAAGGACGCCCTACGACTGGATAATCTGGTGAGGAAGGCAGGCTCTGTAATGAGTGCAGGGCTTGACTCACTCACATCTGTGGGTGAGAAGAGAGCACTTTTGGGGACAGGTCATTGTCTTTGTCCTGCTCCACAGATGTCAGTTGTCCCACATGCCATATGTCTGCATCCCTATAGTGGATGAGAGCAAGAGGATGGACTGTTCACTTAAAATATCGTTTCTATGTTGCTGCTGCCGAAGTTTAATTTCTTTTGGGATCAATAAAGTATCAATCGATCTAGCAGTAAAATAATTATCCTCAGGTCTTATGTATATAACGTTTTATTTTTGTGAATAATTTAAGTTTTCTATAGTTTTCAGCTTGTGGCACTTTGTGCTGGTTACTTGTTATATGTTGGTATTTTATGGTATTCACAAAGTTTACTGTTTGTTTGTGTATCCTGGGCAGTGGTGGCTGATAAATAGGGGGCACATTGCACTCCCTAACGTAACCTAAATAAAAATGAATAAAGTCATTATTTTGCATTAGACAATATATCTTTCATATTTTGTTTCAAATTGAACGTGTATTTGCGTACGCTTATTTTTTATAACAATTAAATTTTGTCATAATCATTCCATTATTTGATTCATATATTTGCACTGTGAGTGTTCTGGGTCGGTGCACACTGAATGGAGCTCTATGGGAGAGCCTGAAGTTTTGAGAAAATGTGACCGGATCAAATCCGGTGCTTCTGCCCATTACTAAAATGATACCACCAGCTGCCACTGATCCTGGGTGAAGGGCATGGTGACCAGACTGATATTTCTCTGTAAAAAAAAATACACAGAGATATCATTCTAATCACAGCTGGGTCATCACACTGCACTACGGGGCACCGATCCAAAAAGATGTGGAAGAATGGATAATGTGGTGGATTCAAGGTTCTAGAGGCCTACTGTGATCAAATACAATGTTTTTTATTTTTAATTTTTTTAATCCTAACCCTATAACCCTGTCACACCAATTTTGCAATCCATAAAAGTACTACTTATTTAGCCTATTGTATAATTCTTTTGTTTCCACTGTTATATAGACCGTCACTTTTTAGTTCATTAGTATAAACTTAAACATGTCTGGAGAAAAAGATCTCAGCTTTCTTACTGAATTGATCTGTGATTGAGATTTTTCTATTTGTGAGACAGAGTAAACCTTCTGAGCCTCTCTCATCTGAACCACATCACCCAGAAATGAGTGATATCAAAAGGGGTGTGCCAGTAACACAGGAGCACTATATATAATCCCTTTAAAGTATGTAACTTATAGTAATATAGTACTGTATATATTTGATCATTATAGGTGAAAGAGGCCTGGAAGGTGCTCAGCATGGACCTCACAGGGACATTTCATGCCACACCGCATATATGCACCATTTAGTGCACGCCTCACCATGCTAAGCCGCTGCCATCAAAGACTGCAGCATCATCCATCACTTCCTTTTTCTACAGGCAACGTTTGACAACTTTTCTCATCTTGCTGCATTTGTCTGTAGCTAAATGAGAACATAGTCAACCTTCTGAATATAAAGTATGCCATAACTAGTGTCTACCATCTACAGAGCAATGGACAGGTACCACCTTCTCATTTGTGCAAGAACTGACTTCTAATAATTATTGACATTTACAAGATGGAAGGACTAACCAAAACATCAATCATGCCCTAAGGAAATATGTTAATGAAAACCACACAGATGGGGAAATCTTTCGCTCTGCTGTAATTGACGGCATCAACACTGCCAAACAGATGAGGAACCTTTGGAAAAATAAATCACTTTATTTTGGCTTAACTCTTCTGGGAAATAAAAAAAAAAAAAAAAAGAAGATTGAAAAAATTGCTTCTAGGCTAAACCCAGTTTGAGCCATGACTAAACTGGGAAAATGCATTCATGAATACCAACAGTAAACTAATGAACTGTATACGAGTATGTGGAATAGAGTATCTCAAGAACAGAGAAAGGGAATGTATTTATCAGTAATGACCCAGCAGCTTATCGAGTTGTCCTACGGCTCTTTTGCTGACTTTATATTATTTATGCTAATGTATTTCTATGGACACAGACACAGGTCAGACAGCAAGAATCCTTTGCTAACAGAAAACATGAGTACACTGAAGTTTACTCTGCAAAGATATGCAATGAGGTCCTTATCTCTGGTGATGCAACAACAATGAGAACAGCGATGCCATGCAAACAAGCACAAGAAGCATTTAAGGTGGCAAGTAAGTGTCATTCTTTTGTCTCTCTAGCTGATGTGCAACACCCAAAACTATGGAGCTGTGGCTATTCAGCCCAAAATTGGCAGATGAATCATGTGTATGCCTCAAGGACCTAACTTGGATCAGGTAAGGAATCTGAGAAGTAACAAACCCAGTAATAGTCAGACATAAGCTTCACATTTGGCACCTTAACATCCCATGTCACTATACACGGCCCTCTGCTCAAACTAATGCCTTATTGTGGTGGAGGAGTTTGAGTGCCTGAAGGGGGAGCTACGTCATCGGGGGCTTCATGCCTCCGGTTGGGTCACCCATGGCAAACAGGACCTAGATGATGAGTCAGACAAGGAGCTGCTCTTAACCACTGTTACTTTCATAGGGTGGCTTGCACTCTCTAAAGGACAGGGTAAGGAGCTCTGTCCCCTAACTAGAGCTTGATGTAGTTGCTACTATCTAAGTATTTGTTCCATTTTAGATTTAGATACTGCAATTATTACCACTGTAGTAGTTGCAGTATATAATTTACCAAAGGACCCTCCCATGAAGTGATTATGAAGGAGGAAAGCATCTGATTAATGAGAGAGGACTTTTGATAGCTTTTGATAGGTGGATATAGTCCATTATATAATCTATTTTATATTTGGTTTTGCATTTTGCATTTTAAAACAACACGGGTAAATGCATTGCACATGATGTATTCACATGCATGTAATTTACTTCAGATTGGGAATGCCCGTTTCAAGGTTGTGGAGGAAATGCATGCAAATGTTTATGTGTACAGACATTTTCCATGGCAGTCAGCTCCAACAATTGTATTTTTAGGTTTTAAGCTGAAGTAAAATTGAAAGGTGAATATTTTTGCTGTGTTCCTGCAGGGAAACACCAAAGGACAAACCCAAAGAGCTCATTACTGTGGAGGTAAATTTAGACACTGTAAGGACAGGCTCTGCACCTGCTCTACACTTTTACACCTAGTACTTGTTGGTCATGCTCATACTGGCTTTTTTCATGCTAAAAAATAACAACCTGCAGTCAAGAGTCACATGCAAAGATTTACCCACACACAGACTAAGACAGTGAACATGAGGCTGAGTACAGATGAACCATTTGAGAGCACCAGGAGCAGAGTCGCCTGCAGCCACCAGAGAGCTGGAACAGGGCCCAGAGAAGAGATGAGGTAAACGTGTAAAACAGAAAAAACATTGTAAACGGTTTACAGTCGAAAGTTATTCCTCACCTGCCTTATGCATTCAGAGCATCCTAATGATTCACTGCAAAGAGTTTATAGACACTTCTCACAACTTTCAAAGACCAGAGCAGAATTTTGCATCACAGTAATGCTAAGAACAACTAGAATGTTAACAGTGCACTTCCTGATTATTGGACAATAAAACATTTACATCAGTCAAGAAACAATTTGTGAAGAAAAGTTGAAAAATAAGTAGGAAATTACAGGAAGTAGAGAGTTCTATTTTAGAGAGTTCCAGACACACAATTTACACTCAAGAAACATTTTCCCGACATTTTAAACATTATTTCAACAAAATAACGGTTTCTAATCATTTCATTAGTCAAATAATAATTTCTGTACAGAGGAGTTTTTAGCCAAGTATACAACATGGCAGCAGTTATGGAATTTCCTCGTGTGATGTCATGATTTACAACCAGGAAGGGGGGCCTGAAGGAGCCACCTGAAGATCTGAGATACTTTAACTCCTCTACATGCCTATAGGATAAAGTACTATTGTCTATTAATTGAGATTATAAAGTTTAAACGTTACAAAATGGAAATCCAAACCAATACATTTATATTGGGATAGAAGATTTGCAAAGATTTGAAGATTGCAATGTGATCAGGTCTTGCAGATACAGCACTACATGACCAGTGATGCATTTATGGGTCAGCAGAAGGATTTTGTATTCAATCCGGGATAAAACAGGGAGCCAGTCCAGTGATTTGAGAATAGGAGTGATATGTTCAAATTTTCTGACTTTCATTAGGATTCTGGCGGCGCTGTTTTGAATGTATTGTAGTAAAAGGGGATTAAAACCACAAGAATCCTTAAAATGTGTTCTTTTAAATACACTTTAGGAAATGTAACTTATCACCTCTGTCCATGGCACATTTAACTGGATACAGGGAGAGCATAGAAGCCTCGGAGCTGTCATGAATGTTCATAGGCCTAATATAAAAACCTGTATTTCTCCATCATACTCGCTCTCCCCATTCAGTCAGGTAGATGTTCTAAAGCCACTGCTACCATTCAATAGTAAGGGGTGATTAACTTTCAAATACATGCGTGCACTCAGCAACTTAGAGCGGTCTGTGTGCAGCTCTGGAAATGTGTGGACAGAAATGTTTTGCACCGTCTCCATTTGCGAGTCCATTTTACCGGGCTTTTTTATTGGACAGTGCGCTGATTCATACCGCCACATTCATATTCAAAGAGCCGCTTTCCGAATTCCACAGTCAGTCAAGCGTTTTACTATCTCCCAAACACAGTGTCACTGTAAAGTTCACACTGCTTTTTTTCTAGAACAGGCCAAAAGGCACAAAACAGTTTTCATTGGGCCAAAAGGATTGGCGCGGCTTTTATACCTTTTCATTTACAACGTTTTTTTTTTCATCTTTCTGACTTGTTTTGGTAGCTCCTTCACTCTCTCATGCACTTTTTTTTTCTGAAATAGATTGAAGTTTTGTTCATTAAAAGAGGAATGTTGGAGCCCATTTCCTTTTAAGCAGAGGACGAGAGAGGCCAACCTGTGTGGGAATGTTGTGCTCTCTTTCACTAAGCTTTACAAGACTCTATTAAAACGGCCTGGACTTTTGATGCTTCCTCAATGCTTCCATTTTCCTCCTTTGACACTTGTTTTTCACAGTGCAGACTGAGAGCTCAGGGTGGCCCCACTCCTTCACCCCGGCACAGAATCAAAGGTCACCATCTCCATAGTATGACCTCATTTAGCACTTTCACTTTTGAGTCGCCTCTAAAAATTGGTAAAGTAAGATTGAAATAGATCATTTAGGAAGGCAGAATGGTTAGGTGCTCTTGAGGCTGACTGGCTGACACACTAGGCATTTTTTTTTAAACTTTTTCTTTTCAAATACAGTGATTTTGATTGATTTCATTGATTGATTAGTATCTACAGTACCGCCACTCAAATAAACCAGGCTCCAGCTACTCTTAAATCTCTCTTTGCACAGTAAGATTACAGGACCTTCAACTTTTCACCATACAGGTACTACTGTGAGTAGATATGCACTCTTTTATTTTATTATTGTATTTTACTGCTCGATGTGCTTAAATTACCCCTCAGGGACAAATAAAGTGATATTGATCGATAAATGTATGCAGAGGTGGAAAGTAACCAACTATTTCTTCTTCTTCTTCGTATTATTCATTGATTAAAATTCTAACGTGCAATTGTATTTAGTTACACTACTGTATTTGCCCTTTCTAAACCAACAAACACACAACAGCACTGTATTCCCTGGTCTGACAGGCCAGAGCTCAGAGAATATGCAGGTTATCGTTGAATCCAGCTTTAAACTGTTAAATGTATAATACTGATTTAATATGCTGCTAAAAGACATGTTAAAAAGTAAGTAATTATTCTAACTAGTATTTTTAATGTGTACTTTTTACTTTAACTTAAGTACAATTTTGAAAGCAGTACATGTACTTGTAATTTCGTACATTTTAGTCATGCAACTGTACTTACACTTGAGTACAAAATTGCAGTACTCGAATGTCGAGCAGATAAGAACATTGATTTTTCATCTGATTCAAGCATGGCACCTGGGGATCAGCCAGTTTGACTTTGCTTGCACCAGGCAAACACAGAGATAGAAATTTTGAACAGTTAAGGATCACTGTACATTAGATTACACTGCAGCAGCCACATGTCTACAGGAACAACTTTTTAAAATCAGCCGAGTTGCAGCATGACCTAATTATCCTTAAATGACAAACAAATACATTATTGGGCATGGCTACAGAGACACGTGGATGCTAAAAGAAAAGAGGAGCGCTAGCATCCCTGGATTTGTATTATTTCTTGTTGATAAGTTAAATAATATTGAATATACAGTATTTACAGTAAAGCTTACAGCCCATTGATTTGTTGTAAGTCATAATTACATGTCTGCATTGAAACGTTCTGTGAAAACCAACACATGACATGTTTGAGGCATACATTGAATAATCTCATGTTTTAAATGGTCAGAAAAGAGCTATTTTCTTTCTACAACTTTTACTGACAGTAAATCAGAGCTACAGCCGAGCAGGGGCAGAGAGAGAGAGGGGAGGGCAGCTCTCCTCACTGCTGCCCTCATCATGCACATCCACGCTGTGCATTTCAATAACTTTCAAACTAAAAGCCTGATTCCTGACGACATTGCTCTCATGCAAAATTCACCTTTTTTAAAGTTCCCAGTTGTCCACAACTTATTCATCAGTGTGACAGATTCTACCACCTTGACTACAACATTGTGTTCTTGAAAATTAACGTGTTACTGGAAAAAGGAGAGTGAAATTAATCACAGACCGAGCAGCCACAAGGCCCATCCACTCGAACTGGTGGCCATGTTAGGAGTCTGTGGCTTGGCATGTAGTTTTAACAATTAAATAAATCTGGAGATGAAAAGGTCAGGAAAAGTCACATTTCAGGAAACTTTAACACAGAGGGAAATCAGAGGCCAAGTAAACAAATCAAAGAAACAAGTGAGAGCACATTATGACATGGTTAAAAGCTCATAAGCTCACTAATCTGTTATATTGTTGTTCCCTCATCAAAAACACACCCGGAGTTGTGATTTGTTTTATCCACACATGTTTAACACACAGAAACTGAATATTTCTATTTTAGTTCTTTAAAACAGAAAACACTGATGCTGATGACATGCGGCAATACAGGAAGTGCCCCATTGTGTTTTTAAAGTCCATGCACCTTCACCAGACTCATTGGCATGATTTTCTGTAATTACCAATTTTTACTGAACTAAAGTTAAAACCTAAGTGTTAACTTGAAAACTACTGCTTCATGGCATCATAAGTTGAAATAGAGCATTTTGAGTTTTGGAAACATGGACAAGCCAATAATAAAGGATTTCTCAAACACGTGTGAATGAAACAAAACACAACTCTGGGTGTGTTTTTGAGGAGGCAACAACATTCGATCATGGCTTAAAGCTCATAAAAGTCACTTTTTGCCAAATATACGTTAGAAGATATTTAAGTCAAAACTTTTTGCAGGCAAAATGTCCTCAATTACTCCAAATGTACCATAGAGTTTTGCATGTGCAGAAGATGTTGGACCTGGTCGAGGTGTTGTTTTCAGGATGTTTGGACGTCTCCACACTTTGCTGAGTGCAGCCCGTATCTTCTGGGAGCTAGTTAAAGACCTGCACAAGTTTGACTCCTATTGTTTTCACTGATGGGCTGGAGAAACACTCGAAGAACAAAGTGGGAGCACGCATCTCAAACAGTCAAACTCTCAAGACTGGAGCCTCAGGGATGTCATTAAAACCACTACATCTCATATTTATACATTCACTTTAAACCCACATGATGTAAGTTCTTCATTACCATCATTAGGACTTCCACTTGATCTGTGCTGTCACATCGAGGCAGTTGTAGCGGCTAATCTGCAACCAGGGACTGTATTTGGAAAACCGAGTGTGAAACCAAAGAGCCAATCAGAAGCAAGACTGTTGAAGATACGCACCCCTTTTCACTTGCACCTCGGTTTTGCAGCAAGGCTGTCAATTAACCTGTTGCTAACGGGAGCAGCCTCAGGGAAGCAGGCACCGGAATGGTTTGTCATTAATGTTCATATACTGATTTAGGGACAAAATAGTGAAATAAAAATACCAGGGTCTTGTAGAGCAGGCTAATACATGCATTTCAAAGACGTGTTACAGAGAGAGGGGCCACCATTTTTTAACAGAAAGTAAATTACAACCAGAGCTTGAAGGAGCCACTTTGCACCCATGCTCACTTTCTATTTGCAATATGGTTGCTAGCGAGTTAGCTATATCCATTTATTTATTCAGATTTCTCCAGACAACCAGTTAGACCATTCTTGTCCCCGTCTACATGCAGGCTGCAATTTAAAAGAGTGAGCAACCATCCTCTAAACTCATATTTAACTGACTGCTTCTTGCCCAGTGCAATCGAAGGCCTCTCTGAGTGTTGTTGGCCGCACAAACAAGTTCTCCTATTTAGACTAAACTCATGCATAGTTTGTTCCAGGCCAGAGTAGACCCAGGATAACTAGGGTGACCAAATTGGACTTCTCAAAAAGGAGGAAAATGTGACCAATTAGTTTTCCACTGGTAGTAGTATTCCAGTGTAAGGCTACGGCAAAAAGATCTATATTTTCTGAGGTTTATTTTCTTGTTCTATCTTCCCACAGTCCTGTTTTCTCACATTTAAAGTGGGACTAAACACATAAACTCTGCCCACAAACATATTTCAAATAGTGTTGCTAAACTGCGCAGTGGAGAACTAAAGGGGAGGTATAAGAACAGTGTGATTGATCAAACTCGCCCCTGCAGCCAGGGGTTTGTAATCAGAAACACCAGGCTGTAACCAGGACAGTCCTGTGTGATATCACCAACTACTGCAAATTGCAGAGGTCACTGACGGCAGCACACAATTAGATTTGTGTGTTTTTGACCTAGTTTGCATGAAAGTTGCCAAATAATGAGAAAACGTAGAAAATACTATTAAAACACCACATACACAGAGTTGTACCAAAAAAAAGTAGATTTATTGTAAATCCTTTGTAAATCCATAGCCCCCACACTCAGGTTCTAACCTTCAGGATAATCTCAAAACCAGGGCCCATAATCTCAACCCAGAGGCTAACCTTAACCATAACCCAAGAAATGTGGGAACATACACTCCTTTATTCACAGAGCTGACCCCTTAGTCAGTCCATGTGGTGGTTTCTCTTTCCCCTCCTCCTCCTGTGCACTTCACAGACAGGAGGCTTCAGTCTGTGCTTAGACAGAGAAGAAAAAACACGACCGGCCTCAAAGAAGACCTATTGTGCTTGTGCTGCTATATAACTATAATCTATGACACCATGTAGATCACTGTTATAATTTTCACATTTCAAATCTCAATATTTATCTAAAACTAATAAAATAAAATAATAATAAAAGAATAATAATAAAAGAAACAAATCCGCTGACTTCCATGTTACAAAACTGCCGTGCCCAATGGGAGCTGGCGTAATGGTAAATGGCACAACAGAGTCTCTGATGGACAGCTGCACATCACACTAGTGAATAGAGGTATCTTTGTATTATATTTTTTTTTTTTTTTACCAAAATGACTACGCAATGCGCTGAATCCTGTCCATATCAACAATTAAGAACATTTTAGTAGAGCACGAGGTAAGTACAGAGCAATGGGCATGAAAACGGGGATTGATCTGTAATATGGCGTCTTGAAAATAAGCAATTAAAGATTGCTCAAACATGCAGGAATAACTCCAAATACTTTGAATGAGAAAATGGCGAGGGGAAATGTTGTGATCCTGGCTGTTCCTGTGTCCTGTCCTGCCCTGCTGTCTGTTCCTGTGTGCTCTTCCCCCTCCCTCACCTGTCTGACTCCGGAGCTGGGCGGAGTTTCCCGGTCCCGCCTGCACGCACCTGCTACTCATCAGCCTGATCACCTGCACCTGCTGTGTATATAAGGACCAGGACTTAAGATGTGCGGTGCCAGTTTGTCCGCATGTCAATGTGGCGACTATGCGCTGCTTCTTGTTTGCTCGTTGCTGTTTTTTGCCTTGCTTACCGGATTTTTGCTCGTCCTAGACCCTGCATCCTGCCTGTCTCAGCTCCGTCGTCTGCCTCCGCCCTGGACCCTGCACCCAGCCTGGTATTGTTTCCTCTTGTCTCTCCTCTCTCGTTTGTCTCCTGGACCCTGGACTCTGGCTCCCGTCCCGCACCTAGCCTGCTCGGGTTACCTGCTAGTTTTGGACTCTCTATTGAGCTTGCTTTTGAACTGTGATCTTCACCTCTGTAAATAAACACTGTTAAAACTGCCCCGAGTCTTGCACCCTTTGGTCCGCCTCACACACCCGTTATAACAGGAAATGACTAACACAGTTAAAAGCTCTTGTAAGTCCATTTTGGATAATAGGTCTTCTTTATAGAGAGGGTATCATGCAAAATTGACTTTTTGGAGCTTTTTACTATGTTATAATGTTCCCTCATGAAAAATATGCCTGAAGAAGATTTAGATGTCATCCATGCATGTTTGAGCAATCTCTCCAAGGCCCTATTTGAACTCTCCTCATGGTTAGCGATGCAATTCTAACACTCAACCCACCAGCCCACATTATCACGTTATCTATAAATATACAAAAGCGGTACATAAAACAATACACTATAACAGAGTTTCTCAAACTTTTTTCCGGTGACCCACTTTTTCTAACTGGTCATCTCTCACGACCCAATGTTTATTTTTGGGTTTTTTTTGGTTTTTATATGTGGGCTATTTTGTTTTAGCGTTTTTTTTTTTTTTATGTGTTGCAACTATTCCCCTGTATCCGTGCAGTGACACACACACACACACACACACACACACGACAAAACAAGGGCTATAAGACACACATGCTGTGAGTTACCCATGGATTGGGTTTATATCAGATACATAGCTGGGCTGGGGGCATGTTATCTTAGACAGACCGTCACTTCGTATGTCCACAGTACAGAGGTATCTTTGCATTTAGGAGCATTAAAATTAACTTCGAACTGCCCACGTTCTCTGTGTGTGACCTGATTTACCTGTGTCTGCCTTCCTCCACCCCTGCTCTGCTCCTGTGCTCTGCTCCTCTGTTATGCAGAGAGTGAGGGAGAGAGGATGTGATGGAAAAGATGTAAACTCCCAGTTGATTTTAAATGATCATTAGTCTCTTAGGCCAAGTCATTTGTTACAAAGCACCACTGCTCAGGTGCTGATCTTATTGTCACCAGTTTAGTAGGCCTACATTCAGAAACAGTTCAGACTGAATCAAAACCGCAGTTGATAATGATGTTGCATATCAATGCGTAGCCTTTTTAATGGATGCGGGAAGGGTTGCAGGCAGGTTGAAGTAATAGGTGCTGTGATGAGGGACTCGTGGTGCACAAATCACTGATGGGCTGTATATGAAGGAGAGAATGTGAGCAGTGGGCAGGAGAGAGGAGGTAAGAGTGAGTGCACAGCTGCAGCACGTCTTATCACTCAAAAAAGACTTCCTGCTGTTTCTGAGAATACTTTTATCTGTATGCAGAGGGATGGGACTGTATTTAGCAGCAGGGAGCCTTCCCTACATTGCATTGAGGGGCAGCATACATTCTTGGAAACTGCCTACGACCTAACATAAATTTCCAGTGACCCCAAGGTTAAGAACCAGTGCACTACAACTTCACAAACCTGATGCAGAGCATCAAAAACAAAACTGAACTTTATTAAACTTGCATTGTTTTCTGAAATTATAAAATTTTGAAATCAAGAAAAGATAAGATGGAGACCAAAATATGTTATGTGTTAACAACTAATATCTCATTAAAGTGCAACACCCTCTCTTTAAGTTTTATATCAGGCCAAATATGTTCCAACATTTTATCTTGTGTTTCTCATGATTGACTGCTTGAGATGGAGGGACTATTCCCGTGTGTCTGTGCCGCGGTAAAGCGTGTCTGTCTTCACATCGCAAAAGAATGACTGTTCAAAAACAAAGTAGTGTAGACTGTGACATGAACACAGCCTGCATTTATAAATGGACATACCTAACCTACTAGCATAGTCGTGCTTACGGCTCCATCGGCCCTGAATTTCAATTCTATTAAAAACTGTCGTACCTCTCTCTGTAATTGCTGCTGTCAGGCTCGTCATCTTGGTTTTACAATGTTTATTTTAACCTGCTCTACATGATCCTGGTCATTTTATTTTGCCATTATGTCCCTCAGTCAAGATATGAACATTAATTACAGACAAATCAGGTGCCTGTTTGCTATGATACTCACAGTCATAACTCCAAATATGGAACCCAGCTCCAAATGATCCCCTATATCTGCTTCAATGAGCTTCATTTGGCTGAAGCCACACTATGGGTGACATCACACTCACTTAGTCCACCGATTTATACAGTCTATGGTCATGAAGGACACTGTTATGGGATTGACTTTATCCACAAAAAACAGCCTGTCCACTCACTGTGTCATGTGAGAGCGCACAGGAGCGAGGAGGGGGCTGAGTGAGAGAAAATGGAGGTGGATGGAGGTGGAAAATGGATGTGTGGGGAAAAAGAGGACGCCTGCTCATCTTGGGTAAAGTGTCTAGTGCCAAATATACCCAGATGTATAACAGCCTATGTCAGAATCTAACACTCATGATGAGAGCTGGGCAGTACTCAGTTATGTTTACTTGAGTAAGTTTTTAAAGAAATTTGACTTTTCAGAGTACTTTCCATGAGCATACTTTTACTCCTACTTGAGCCATCTTACTTAAGTAAAAGTTGTGGTTATTCTTCTCACTGTGAGTAATTCTGCAAGTGACAAAAGCTTTAGGCTGACAATATGATTTGAACCTTTGTTTCTTTCACCGCTCCTTCAGATGTTATTTAGTTTGTCTCATTTTTGTGTCTATCCTTTGAAAATGCAAGATTCTTTTCAGGTCATATATTACACTAAATGGACTCTTGTGAGCTTTAAGCCATGTTAGAATGTTGTAACCTCATCAAAAACATGCCCGACTTGTGTTTGAGAGAAGAAGTCTGCAGAGTTTACGTGTTAATGAAACAAAACACAACTTCAGGTACATTTTTAATGAGGAAAGAACATTGTAACTTAGATCCAAACATAGTGTAAGATGGGCCCTTTAATGTGCAACAGTGGAGTCATTTGCTTATTTTTTTTATTTATTTTTATTTTATTTATTATCAAGAGCTGGTAAGCACTTGCACACTTAACTGTCCCTGGTTTGTGATTGGTTCATCACAAACCAGGGACAGTTAATTTAATCAGTAGGCCAGAGTAACACATTTACACCCCTTTTTACAGAATGTATTTATTTAGTGTGTGTGTGTGTGAGAGAGAGATTGTGTGTTTATATTGTGTGTGTGTGAGTGAGAGATTGTGTGTTTATATTGTGTGTGTGTGTGTGTGTGTGTGTGTGTGTGGGTGTTTAAGAAAATCATAAAATTAACATTCACACACAGAAAGGAAACTGTGTCTTCCTTCAGTGTTTTAGAATACAGAATTACTAATAGAATGTACAGACATATATTTCACGACTTAGATCAAATGTGTAATGTCATTGTTTATTGTGTGGACTGTAAAAATATATATAATACATACTCTTTCATATTTGGATGTTAGTACATTGTTAATAAATCATGTCCAAAGTGTTGGTTCTTTCTTCAGAAATATAAAATAAATAAATAAATAAATAACTTATTTGTCTGTTGAAAAGCAAAAAGCGTTTTTTCATGGAATTGTGCTGCCATCTACTGGCCACTATTAGGAAACGCACCACAAGACACTGACTTCTTGTTTGTAAATGCAATATACAGCGTGTCTATAAAGTCTCTTTACAATTTAAACATTTTACTACAAAGGCAATTGATAAGCTATATCAATTAGATTTTTTCTGCTGTACTCAGTGGTTATAAAAGTTTTTAATCACATCACATTTTTGGCCAATTATTAGTCAATTTTTCTCCCATGAGAGATCAGTCACTGCAGATGTCAACCTTGACCTTTTGACTGCATATGTGGCACCGCAACTGCAGGACCTTCAACCAACCATCATTTTCCAGCAACATGGTGTCCCACCACATTAGGGTTTGCATGTTCGTGAGTTCTTCAAACATTTTCAGACCATTGGATTGGACAGGATGCACCAATTCCGTGGCCACGACGTTCAGCAGATATCAGACCTCTGGATTTCTTTTTATGTATTACGTGTATCAAATAAAGGTACGGATCATTACTGAACTAGAGAGCAAGAGCAAGAGGGTGATTGTGATGTGAACCACTGATGAGGCTATGCTACAGGGAACATGGCAAAAATTGAGTCTCGTCTTGATGTGCTTTGTGTAACTAATGGTGCTGTATAGAGGTGTATTAAATGAGGTAAAAAAAATAAATAAATTAAAAAATAAATATATATATACATAATGAAAACCACTGAGTACAACAGAGCAAGTCTGATTAAGATATCTTAGCAATTGCCTTTGTAACACTTTTTCCATAAAAAAAAAAGACACTTTATGGAGATCCTGTATATTTTATGGGGAGTAAGGTAAGTATAGCCTTCCATAAAATCTGCAAAGTGACACAATTGAATACCATGTTAAATTACAAAAAATATATATATATAAATAACACTATACTTAAATGATGTCCACAAAAATGTTTTGGTCAATTGGAAAGGAAATAACCACCACCTGAGGCTGTTGATAGACAGCTGCACTTGCTCACTGGCTCAGCGGGGCCGGACAGTGATTTCCACTCTTCCTCTCCTCAGACTGAAAAAGGGGACAGCAGAGTGTATCCACAATCTCACACTGTCCACATCCCCTCAGCTGCACGTGACTTTGCCTGTGATCCTGCTGCATTATGTGAAATGAATAAAGCAAAATTAATCAGCATCCCTTCAACCTTGTTTTGAATTTTGTATTTTTAAATCAAAGATCAAAATGAAATATGAAAAAGCTATTTTCTAACAAAAAATTAATACATAGAAATGAAAAAAAAATTAACACACGTTTAATCAAATTTGTAATTTCATGAATTTTCAGTAAAAACTCAAATAAATGATAATTTATGCCCCTCTTTACAGCTGGCTGGTATCAAATTGGTCATAAATAGGGACACCGTGGACATTTCTTATGTAAAACTTGGACAAATCAATGATTTTAGATAAATCTCAATAAATACAATTGTCAATCATCATTATTGATCGTCAGGACAGGTCTGGTACAATGGAAGGTCAAATCTCACAGTATGTCAATTTTATTTCTGGGAAGGATTAATTTCCATGTTACTCTTCAAAACATTGCTGTTCATTGGAAATACATTTAGCCTCCGTATATATCTACATACCCGCAGTCTCCTGGTACATACAGAGTGCTTGTGTATTCACAGTGCATGGTCTAACTTTGCTGCTGCATATTTCACAGTGTGGGGCAGTGACACTGAACTAGGAGATGTAGAGGTATGAGAACATATTCAAACTTATGTACCATATAAAATCACACTCAATTATATTCTGTTTTACCACTGCATTTGTAACATCAATCCCTAGTTTCAACTATTTCCTCATTCTTTCAAGATGGTTCCCAACTATATTTGCTGGCAAGCAGCTTCTGTTTTGCCTGGAATTTGAGATTGCAGAAAGAACATGAGGTGATGAAGCCACTCTTCTCTAGGCAAGATTTGTGAGAAGAGTGATTTAACTTGAAGCCAGCGCAGACCACTCAGAGGTATACACCTTTACAGCACAGCACATCGTGTACATGTACACTGCATACGCCATGGCAAATCACCTTAAGAGTGGAGGGTTTTTGTGCCTAGTCTCTCATTATTAGTTTAATTCAGGGGACAATGTAGAGCCATTAAAGAGGACACATTATGCAGATGTATTTAAGAAAAGGGGAACAATGCATATTACTCTAAGTCTGCTTTGGTCCATTATTTCAAATGATTTTGTTGTCTGCTGTTTCTTACATTTGTCATTTGATTTACTCAGACTGTTTAAAATGCATTATAGGGGACCCTCATCTATTTGGACGAACCATTTAAAACATTTAAGCATTACTTCATCGTTTGGCACCACAGAACCAAAATGATTAGAGTTTTTTTCAAACCCTTTGACACTAATGTCTACAAACTTGCCAGATGGCAGATTTATGACAAGTTTGAGAAAATGTGCCAAACCAATTGAAAAAAAAAAAAAGCTATAGATATATATATATATATATATATATATATATAGTATATATATATATATATATATATATATATATATATATATATATATATATATATATATATATATATATATACATATGCTATATGACATATACATTGTCAAACATACACATTCAAATATGTACAATGGACTTCTCATACCACAGCGCTCTGTGTAATAAGAACTGGTTATGCAAGCTGCCAATTAAGTCTTTGAGAGCTGCATGCAGCTCACATGCCATGCAATAAGTGAGCCCATCCTACAACGAGGTACTCCTGGTTATTGTGTGGAGAAAGCTTATCCTGCAGCGAAGTACTCCTGACCAGGATAAGCCTGCTGCAGGATAAGCCTAAAGCAGGCTTTCCTACCCTGCTGGTGGGGTGATGTGGCCTGAGTGATGCGGCCTGGGTGGTTCAGCCTGGGTGATGTGGCCGGTTTACCCCTCATGGTCCACTGGTTTGTATTGACTAGACCATCACGTATGGTGACCACATTTTCAAAAAACGGAGATCTCTCCGGTTTGAGATACTTAATAATAAAATAGTGAAAAGAGCACATCATTAAGAATATTATTATGCACTCCGCCCATTCATGACTTATTCACCTCTTTTACGACTCACTTGTGAGTCAGTGCATTTTTTGTGTTGTGATCATTTTCATGCATGTTTTTTTTTCCGAATTTTGTCTAAACAAATGACAATTTAAGCCCCTCTGTACAGCTGGCAGGTGGACATTACTTATGTAAAATTTGGACAAATCACTGATTTTAGATAAATCTACTGGGACATGGGACACGGTAGGAACATGTGGTCACTCTACTGTCAAATTGTTGCCTGATTACTGTTGAATCAGGCACCAACTCACTGGCCTAAGAAGGCCTAGGACTGTGCACTGTGAGCGTGTAAACTAGTGGTGGCGCAGCTTGTGGCAGACAGTGGAGCCGTGGCAGTGATCTGAGCATGACTGCTGTTTTAACTTCTGACTTTTGTTTTATGAACTATATCCCAAAGATGCAGCCCGTGATTGCTGCTGGGTACAAACAAGTTGTGAATCAGCAAGTGTGGACTGCCCAGGCAAGTGGGCGGGTCCAGCGTTTTTATGAATGGAAAGAAGTAATTAATTCATGTATTGATCTAATGTATTGTATTCTGCCCAGATGCAGTGAAGTTAATTTAAATGTATAACATTTATCTTAATTAAACCCAATGCTATATTACGTGGAGCCTGATCTGTTCTGTAATAAGCGCCTTTAGGAATCCTTTCTCCAGGTTAACTGGAGTGGCATTGTTGCTGAAAATTTTAAATTTAATGTTTGTAACCACTTGATGATGAGGTGATGCCACACTAGCCTTATTAATGGGAAACAGTCAACTAGCATAAGGTGCTAACTAACAAATAACAAGTTACTCTCATTTCCTGAATAACTTGTTAGCAGTAGCTTAACTAAGCAGTTTACAAGTTTACAAATGTAAAAGGTTAATACATATCTTCAAGTGACAGACAAGAAGACTTAATCTCTGAATTCAGGTGAGATACTCTGCTGTACAAACAAGTTTCCATGGCCTGGTCCCCTCCAGTGTCAGAGCTGGACTTTTAGGTGAGGGGTGGATAGGGGGTGTTAAAGTTTTATCAAGGCTTTTTAAGCCTGACAATGTTACACATGATCCATGCACACAAAGAGGTTGAAATAACTAAGAAAGACAGCATGGAGACTGGGTGAAATAAACTGAGAAGTGCATAGCATACTGCTTCTGAGAGATGGGCTGGCCAAGGAAACTGATCATGTTAAAGAAAGGCAAATTCTATAACAGACAAAGACTATGCAGGGAGATGCTTTTGTCTGCTATGTAGTTATAATCTTTGATACCTGTGGATCATTATTTTAGTCTTGACTTGTGTGAAAAGGAATAGTTTTAATGAGAGTCATAAAAGAAGAGCCTTCATGGCAGAGGTGTGATTTGAACCCACGACCCCACAGAGCCTGGAGCCTAATTGCAGCACCTTAGACCACTCGGCCACACTACCTGGAGTTCGGAAACTCAAACTGGGCAGACAGACAAATGACAATGTCTTCACAATGTCATTTAAAGGCTTTGTTTAAAAAAAAAACAAAAAAACATTCTCCACTTTTATATAGACATATATGCCATGTCCCAATTCAACGGTTGCATACTTCGAAGTACTGTAGCATCTACTTGAAAGTACTGTTCGAAGAACCCGGCCAATGAAGGGTGCTCCTCCGTGTAGAAGTACTCCCCAGGAAGTACAGAAAACTCACTGAGGCTTAGCTTCAAATTTAGACAAGCAAATAGTGCCATCACGTTATGCTTGTTTCAAGGATAAACATATACAAATCCACCCCAATTTAATGCAACACAGAAGTTGTGATATTGTGGCCGAGAGGTTAAGGTGATCGACTTGAACTCCAAAGGGTTTCCCCACGCAGGTTCGAGTCCTGTCAGCAATCGCTGTATGAGAGATCATTTGCTTCAGGGTAATCTTTACGGTGTCCTTCCTATCAGTTAACCAGCAAAGTTTTCATTGAAATAACTTTAAACAATGGGGTTCTGCGTTCAAGCCCCAGCATCTCCACTCATTGGTAGTTTTCAATGGCTCCAACTACATTATATGATCTCGAGTTGCAAAAATTGATTTGCTTAGAAAGTCTTTTCATGTCAGCTTCAGCGAATTTAGCTCATTTGCTACAGTAGTATGTATGAGGTCCTCCAAGCAAATTTCTCAATAGGACACACTGTAAATAACATCGTCTTAAATTCCAAAAGTTTTTTTTTTAAGTCTTTTAAAAGCTCTGAACTCACTCTAAATGTGTTTGTCCATTATAATAGTTAAAAAAAACAAAAAAAAAACTTAATAATAAAAACCTTTGGGCTCCTAAATATTTGTATATTTCATGTGACAGTCATATATGATTACAGCTGTGCTTAATGTGCAGAACAGTGAATGCAGTAAAAGCTAGGGCCGGCCCTGCCTATAGCGTCGGATGCTATCGCCACTGATAGATTTGGATCGCGGATACAAGCGGCCGAAATGAGTTTCCTCCGCAGAGTGGCTGGGCGCTCCCTTAGACATAAGGTGAGGAGCTCAGTCACACGGGAGGAGCTCGGAGTAGAGCCGCTGCTCCTTCACGTCGAGAGGAGTCAGTTGAGGTGGCTCGGGCATCTATTCCGGATGCCCCCTGGACGCCTCCCTAGGGAGGTGTTCCAGACACGTCCTACCGGGAGGAGGTCCCGGGGAAGACCCAGGACACGCTGGAGGGACTATATCTCTCGGCTGGCCTGGGAACGCCTTGGGATCCTTCCGGAAGAGCTGGAGGAAGTGTGTGTGGAAAGGGAAGTCTGGGCCTCCCTGCTGAAACTGCTGCCTCCGCGACCCGGCCCCGGATAAAGCGGAAGAAAATGGATGGATGGATGGAACCACAATCACCCATGTGAAGTCAATTTCTACCTAGGTTAAGCACAAGTTGTTACATGTATTCTTTGCTTTGATTTTACTAGTCTTGACGTCTGTGGAAAGGAATAGTTTTAATGAGAGTCATAAAAGAAACGCCTTCATGGCAGTGGTGGGATTTGAACCCACGCCTCCAGAGAGACTGGAGCCTAAATCCAGCGCCTTAGACCACTCGGCCACACTACCTGGAGAGCTATTCTGGAAACTCAAACTGGGCAACTCTTCCACCAAAACGTCTTCACAATGTCATTTAAGGCTTTGTTTAAAACAAAAAAAAGGCATTCTCCACTTTTATATAGACATACATGCCGTGTCCCAATTCAACGGTTGCACACTTTGAAGTACCATAGAGGAAGTAGAAGTAGAAGTAGAAGTAGTCCCCAGGAAGTACTGAAAACTCACTGAGGCTTAGCTTCAAATTAAGACAAGCAAATAGCGCCATCAGGTTATGCTTGTTTCAAGGATAAACATATACGGATGCACCCCAATTTAATGCAAAGCAGAAGATGTGTTGTTGTGGCCGAGAGGTTAAGGCGATGGACTTGAAATCCATTGGTGTCTCCCCACGCAGGTTCGTATCCTGTCAGCAACGGCTCTATGAGAGAACATCTGTTTCAAGCTAATCTTAATGGTGTCCTTCCTATCAGTTAACCAGCAAAGTTTTCATTGTAATAACTACTTTAATCAGAGGGGGATGTAGCTCAGTGGTAGAGCGCATGCTTTGCATGTATGAGGTCCTGGGTTCAATCCCCAGCATCTCCACTCATTGATAGTTTTCAAAGGCTCCGACTACATTATATGATCTCGATTAGCAAAATTGATTTGCTTAGAAAGTCTGTTCATTCTAGCTTCAGGGAATTTAGCTCATTTGCTACAGCTTAGCATGTATGAGGTCCTACAAGCAAATTTCTATATAGGACACATTGTAAATAGCATCCTCTTAAATTCCAAAAGTTAGGTTGCTCGGATGTAGCTAGAGATGTTAAGCTCGAGCCTCTCAGCTCGACACTGTACCGACCCTATGAAGCGGAAGTGTTACCGAGCATTGTTTCGATACGCGCTTCACCACGCCAAAAATCACGTGACCAGGCAAACCGAGGCCCTCGTTACGTCATAAGTGTCGAGCTGCGGTTTCAAGCTGCTTCACGGGAATTTCGATGGGACTGGCTCACATACCACATACCCACGAATTGTGGGTTATGAGAGGAGATTTTGTTGACGGCATTTCCAACGCTATACTTACGACACCGTATAAGTGCCACTTAAAAAAATTATAATTCTGTGGGCGCTACGAGAATAAAGTCGTAGCATTTCGATATTAAAGACGTCATTTTACGAGAATAAAGTCATAATTTTATGAGAATATCGGATCATGTGTGTGAATGAGTATACGACACCAGTTTTAAAAGTAAATCTTTTTATTTATTTATTTTATTAGAAAGTAGCCATTTTATTAGTATAGCACATTTAAAACGTGAGATGCGCCAAAGTGGGAAAAGCAACTTAATTTAAAAATAAATTGACACAAAATAATTTAAAACTATTTCATAATAAACAGAAGAATAAGTTATAAGAGAATGAAAATAAATGGGATGTGATAAAAGTCACAGAAAAGGGGAGTGGGGGTTAGAGGACGGGGGTGAGCGAGGTTCACAAAAGCTTTACGTCACTTCCACATAAATGCATTACACAAACAAATCCAGCAGATGTCGCTCTTCTGACTGTGTCAAATGATTCGAAGCAGTGTGTCATTTTCAGTGCAGTTGTCTCAAAGTGGTTCAATGTTTTCATGAGGTTTCGGTTTCACCATCACTAGATGTAGCGGTGGTGTGAGAACATATACTTTGGATGTATGGACTGCTGTGTTCAATCACCAGCATCTCCAGTGTGTCTGTAGAGAAGCAGACAGTTTGTGCAGCTGTGTTCACATTGACACACAGTTTGTTCAAAGATGTAGTGGGCATGTGGGTAAAAGCGACAGACTGCAACTCTGTGGAAATTAAAAAGTTTTAATGAGAGTCAAAAAAGAAAGCCATTTAACCCTATAGCCAGGGCCGGCCCAACCTATAAGCAGATTATAAGTGCTTCCTACATTTCTTTTCTAAGCTGGCAGTGGTGTGGACAGCTACGTGTTTACACCGGTGTGAAGGACCCCTCCCTCCAGGTGCACTCTGGAAGCTCTGAGGCAGCAGAGGGACATTAAAATGGATGTTTACAGACTAAAATACTGAAGTTAGTGAAGTTCAGTTTATCTAAAGTAGCGGACAATGCATGAAGAGGCCAGAGGAAGATCATTTTGGGGACAGGATTTTTCAGAGAGAACTCGAAATATGCCACCATTTTACACCACTGGACCTGCAGATAAAACAGAGAGGCTGGACATATATAATTTTGCAGACAGGAAACACCTCAGAGCGGCAGATGACAGGCAGGACACATCTCAGAGGGACAGAGGACAGCAGGTGAGTCTGTTTATTACACTGGCTGTTTTTTACTGATGTTTGATTATAGTAGTGAGTCTGATTCATTTCATAGGATTTTTATAGTATTTTATAGTATATATTTTTCATCTTAGAATACTTATCTACTGAAATCACTGTAGTTAGGTATAATTCAAATATAATTTATTTAGATCTGGCTTGAAGGACCTGGCTTTAATATTTACCACTTCCTCTTTGCAGACTGCGCTCCTCCGAGCTAACTGCTAACGAGCTAACTACTAACGAGCCACTGTTAGCATGACAGTGAGCGTTGTGTTACTTTTACCACGGCCGCTTTTTCACACATATGGGCATGCTGTACGTCTTTTAAAAAAGCTCCAAACTCGCTCTAAATGTGTTTGTCCATTATAATAGTCACAATAGTTACAGTGTAGCACAAAGACATAAACGCCAGCACCTCTTAGCAATATTACCATGCTGCTATTGTAAAACACAAGCACTGGCTGATATCCTCTGTGAAGTATAAAAAACCTTTAGACTCCTAAATATTTGTATATTTCATGTGACAGTCATATATGATTACAGCTGTACTTAGTGTGCAGAACAGTGAATATGCAGCTTTATGTCCAGAGCTCTGTGCAGAGATGAGCTGTGAGCATCAAACAGCAGCACAGATACAGTGGCATTGGCTTTTGGTATCGGCAGCTCATTGATGAGTACGAGTACGGCACCTGAAACTGGTATCGTTATGTGGGCATCCCTACTCATTATTATGAGTTTTAATATTTAGGCGAAATCTCCCATCCAAAGCTATTAAAATCAAATGTATTAATTATTTATTATTTATACTCTCTTATACTCTATACTATTATTTATACGGAAAAAGGTGGTTTGCCCTCTCCGGGTGGGTGGTGAGCCCTTGCCTCAAGTGGAGGAGTTCAAGTATCTCGGGGTCTTGTTCACGAGTGAGGAAGGAAGGCTGCGCGAACGCGAGATTGACAGGCGGATCGGTGCAGCGTCATTCACACTGATATCACTGCCTTTCACCAAAGCATAGGGGGATGTAGCTCAGTGGTAGAGCGCGTGCTTCGCATGTATGAGGTCCTGGTTTCAATCCCCAGCATCTCCAGTTTGGCCTTAGTGAATCAGACAATTTATGCTGCTGTGTTACGTTTGACAAACTTATCTTCAGCGTTTGCACTGTTATGTTTTCACTGCATCTGTTAAAAGAGATGTAGTGTCGTAGTGGGCATGTGGTTAAGGCGACAGACTAGAAGTGCATAAAGCAACATTGACTTTCTAACAATCAACCACAGTCACTGTATTTGTTCACTTTGTACCTAAGTTCAACTTGTTACATGTATTGTTTCCATTGATTTTACTAGTCTTGACTTCTGTGGAAATATATTTGTTTTAATGACAGTCATAAAAAGGCAGCCCGTTACGGCAGTGGTGGGCTTTTAAGCCACAGCTCCAAAGAGACTGGAGCCTGCAGCGTCAGTTGACGTTCAGGACAAGGTCAAGACTTGCGAACGTTGTGTGAAACGCAAGGCATTACCAGAGAGAGCTGCACCTCTTGTTAATATTAAAACATCACACACATTAGAACTGCTGTGTGTATGGATTTCTTATCACTGGAACCAGACCGCAGGACCAAGGACATTCTTGTAATAACTGACCACTTCACAAAATACGCCATGGCAGTGCCCACACCCCAATCAAACAGCTCGTACTGTTGCAAAGTGCCTCTGGGAAAACTTCTTCATTCACTACGGCATACCCGAGCGGCTACACAATGATCAGAGTCCTGATTTTTGAGTCACGTACCATCAAGGAGTTGTGTGACATTGCTGGCATCCATAAGGGGAGAACTACTCCGTACCATCCAAGAAGGCGAGATTTTGTTAAACCTCTCGTACATGCATACAACTGCACTAAAAATTATGTAACTGGATTTTCACCGTATGAATTGATGCTCGGCTCGGTCGTCAACCTCGCCTACTGTCGGTCTGGCTTTTGGACTACCCCTGAAAGGGAATGCCTCAACATCTCACTCACAATACGTCCAAGACCTGAAGAAACATCTAAGAGAAAGTTACCAACTGGCCATAACAACTCTGAGAAGGTAATGGACCGCAACAAGAATCTGTTTGATCGCCATGTCTCTCCTTCCGAGTTAGCTGTTGGTGACAGAGTCCTGGTGAGGAATGTTCGACTGAGAGGAAAGCAGAAGTTGGCTGACAAGTGGGAATCTGATGTGCATGTGGTGGTGAAGAAAGCCGGCAACTTTCCCGTGTACACAGTCAGACCTGAAAACCAAGCAAAGCCACTAAGAACACTACACCGTGATCTTTTGCTTCCATGTAGGTACTTACCTGCCACCACTAAAGAGCAAACTGCAAGAAAAAGACCACGTGTTGACTTACCCGATCCTCTTGACAAAGAGAATCTATCAGACGATTTCAGATTACCTACTCTCGATCCTGCTGAACCTGTTAGATTCACCAAGATTATTGAAAAGCCAACTGTCTTCACATCCATGCCAGTCGACAACCAGCCCCTAGTTCCTTCAAGCACCAGAGTTACTGTTTCAGAAGAGGATCCAATGTCTGCGTCAAAGGAACAGGACTCTTCAGTTAATGTAAAGTCAGAGTACCTGCGACTCTGTGGCACAATGGTAGCGCGTCTGACTCCAGATCAGAAGGTTGCGTGTTCAAATCACGTCGGAGTCATGCTCTTTGTTGACATTTTCCTGCTCTGCAGCAAAACAACAGAGAGAGTGCTGGCCTTTGATTGTCAACTCTCCTATTACCTTACGAGTTCTGAATTTACTACGGAGAGTTACGGTTTGGAATGATGAATGAATGCAAACAAACACTCCAAACACACAGACATATAATTACAGCCAACATATTGCGATGGCCGGGAATCGAACCCGGGTCAACTGCTTGGAAGGCAGCTATGCTAACCACTATACCACCATCGCACTTTAGCTGGGACATCACACAGTGACACTGCATTCCATTCACACTGACATCACTGCTCATAGCTTTGAATTAGTGATGGGACTTTCGACTCTTTTATGGGATCCAAATATTTTGGATCCATTCATGCCAAGGAGCTGTTCAAAAGATTGTCTCTTTTACTATTTATATCTCAGACGCCGATGAGATAAATCCCTTCCACAACAAAACTATTCACAAACGGGAAATGGCCATGGCTCAGATTTGGTGAAAAGGGTTCAAACTGAGAGTGAGAGTGTGTTTACCCTTTGGTATTATGCCTAATCTAAAGGGTAGCATTGCACTACCTTTTAAGATGCCAAATATGTTGTTTTTCCATTCACTCTGACATCACAGTCTCGTAACATAGATTGGAAGGCAGCTATGCTAACCACTGTACCACTATCACAAGCTGGCATCACATAGTGGCATCAGAATGTAAAATTGGATAGTGAGAGCACTCAGTGAAATGACATGGTGACTTCACACGGAAAAAATAACATAAACATCAGAGACAGTTAAGAGTAACAAAATCATGACAGATTGATTGCATGTAAAGCACTACTCTAGATCCTCAAAGGGAGGGCTTCCCATACCGGGAGTTGAACCCGGGGCCGCCTGGGTGAAAACCAGGAATCCTAACCGCTAGACCATATGGGAACCGCTGACTATCGTTTAACCTTGGTGCTCATCGAAGCCGCTTCTTCAATTCTGGTCAGATTGCTGGTGGGCACTGCCTTATATCTATCTGAAGGGAGGGGCTACCTACACTGAAATTGTAAACAGCTATTGTCTCCAGTTTCAGTCTTAATGGCCTCCATTCAACCTTTAATGGCCCTACTGACTCACCCTATTGTTCTCTTTGTTTCTTTTGTTTGCGTTGGGTCAGAGGATGGAGAGTTATACATGAGGGAGAGATTATTTCTCAGACCCCTATTCCTGTTTAAGGAAGGATTGTCTTTCCTAACAAAAATTGCTTCTTTAACTCAAACCATTTATTTTCTCTGGCTAAGATCTGTACCTCACTATCTTCAAAGGAGTAATTAGAGGCTTTGCAGATGTACGTCGGACTGGGGTCCAGAGGAGCTCTTGCGACGGTGGTGGTGCATTCTCTTATGGAGTGGCTGTTTAGTTTCTCCAAAGTAATGCTCACTGCACTCTTCACTTTGTTTTTTGGGTGAACCAGTTTCCGTTTTAAAGTGTAGGTTTGAAACAGACTGGAATCTCAAACTGTCTGAAAATTCTCTGAAGTTTTTCAGACACACCCGCTGTGTAAGGAATAGCTGTGCCTTTTCTTCTAGGTTCAGATTCCCTGTATACCACCATCACAAGCTGGCAGTGACATCACCTCACATTAGACACATTATCAGAATGTAAAATTGCTAAAATTGCCTAGCAGCAAGGCAATGGAAGGATAGTCAGCAAGTGAAGCAAATTGCCAAATATTGCAGTAACCTCCCAGAGACCATACAAAGCGACCTCACAGAGTAAACTCGCACAGTAATATCACAGCCAATTGAAGGTTCTATGATAATGAGGCCTAGAGGTCCAAGGCGCTGGCTTCAGTGTCTTTGGAGCTTCAAATTCCACCACCGCCAAATTGCCAAGCTGAACACAGTGACAGAATGAAAGGAAGATGTATGATTATACATTTCACAGTGGAATATGTAATTTGAGAGAAAAGGAAAAGGCTCTCGTTGTTGGCAGGATTCGAACCTGCGCGGGGAAACCCCAATGGATTTCTAGTCCATCGCCTTAACCACTCGGCCACAACAACCTGCGCTATTTAAAAAAACGGACACTGTCTGTGTTGCAATGGTAGCATGTAAAACTCCACATCAGAAGGATGCATTTTCAAATCTTGTCAGGGAAAGTTACAGTGTGGAATGAACAAATGCCACACAGAAATACTCCAAATAGACTACAAGCGCAAAGGGAAATAGTGTCTTTCTAACAAGCAACCACAATCACCCGGGTGAACGAGAGGGTGGCGTCCCTGCGCCTTCGGGTCGGGGACAGGTCTCTCACTGTTGTTTCGGCCTATGGGCCGAACAGCAGTGCAGAGTACCCAGCCTTCTTGGAGTCCCTGGGAGGGGTAGTAGACAGTGCACCTACTGGGGACTCCATTGTTCTCCTGGGGGACTTCAACGCCCACGTGGGTACCGCCAGTGACACACCTGGAGGGGCGTGATCGGGAAGAACGGCCTCCCCGATCTGAACCCGAGCGGTGTTTTGTTATTGGACTTCTGTACTAGTCACAATTTGTCCATAACGAACACCTTGTTCGAACACAAGGGTGTCCATCAGTGCACATGGCACCAGGACACCCTAGGTCGGAGGGTCGATGGTCGACTTTGTTGTCGTGTCATCTGACCTTCGTCCGCGTGTTTTGGACACTCGGGTGAAGAGAGGGGCAGAGCTGTCAACCGATCACCACCTGGTTGTGAGTTGGATCCGCTGGCAGGGGACGAAGCTGGACAGACCTGGCAGACCCAAGCGCATTCTGAGGGTCTGTTGGGAACGTCTGGTGGAACCCTCTGTCAGCAGGGTCTTCAACTCACACCTCCGGGAGAGCTTCTCCCATATCCCGGGGGAGGTTGGAGACATGGAGTCCGAATGGGCCATGTTCTCCACCACTATTGTCGATGCGGCTGCGCGTAGCTGCGGGCGCAAGGTCTCTGGTGCCTGTCGCGGTGGCAATCCCCGAACCCGGTGGTGGACGCCGGAAGTAAGGGATGCCGTCAGGCTGAAGAAGGAGTCCTATCAGGCCCTGCTGGCTTGTGGGACTCCTGAAGCAGCCGACAGTACCGTCAGGCCAAGCGTGCAGCGGCCCGTGCAGTCGCAGAGGCAAAAAACTCGGGTTTGGGAGGAATTCGGGGAGGGCCATGGAGGAGGACTGTCGGTCGGCCTCGAAGAAATTCTGGCAAACCCTCCGACGCCTCAGGAGGGGGAAGCAGTGCTTCACCAACACTGTTTTACAGTGCGGGTGGAGAGCTGCTGACCTCGACTGGGGATATTGTCGGGCGGTGGAAGGAATACTTTGGGGATCTCCTCAATCCCACTGTCACGTCTTCCGAGGAGGAAGCAGAGTTTGAGGACTCAGAGGCAGACTCATCTATTACCCTAGCTGAAGTCACTGAGGTGGTTAGCAAGCTCCTCGGTGGCAAGGCTCCGGGGGTGGATGAGATCCGTTCTGAGTATCTTAAATCTCTGGATTGTGTGGGCTGTCTTGTTTGACACGCCTTTGCAACATCGCGTGGCAGTCGGGGACAGTACCTGTAGAATGGCAGACCGGGGTGGTGGTCCCTCTGTTTAAGAAGGGGGACCGGAGGTGTGTTCCAACTATAAGGGAATCACACTCCTCAGCCTTCCCGGTAAGGTCTATTCCAGGGTACTGGAGAAGAGAATCCGACCGATAGTCGAACCTCGGATCCAGGAGGAGCAGTGTGGTTTTCGTCCCGGTCGCGGAACACTGGACCAGCTCTATACTGTCCATCGGGTGCTTGAGGGTTCATGGGAGTTTGCCCAACCAGTCCACATGTGTTTTGTGGACCTGGAAAAGGCATTCGACCGTGTCCCTCGTAGTGTCCTTGGGGGGTGCTCTGGGAGTATGGGGTCCGGGGCCCTTTGCTAAGGGCTGTCCGGTCCCTGTATGACCGGAGCAGGAGCTGTGTTCGCATCGCCGGCAGTAAGTCAGACTTGTTCCCAGTGCATGTTGGACTCCGCCAGGGCTGCCCTTTGTCACCGGTTCTGTTCATTGTATTTATGGACAGAATTTCTAGGCGCAGTCAGGGGCCGGAGGGGGTCTGGTTCGGGAAAACCACAGGATCTCATCTCTGCTGTTTGCAGATGATGTTGTCCTGATGGCTTCATCGAACCAGGACCTGCAACAGGCACTGGGGCGGTTTGCAGCCGAGTGTGAAGCGGCTGGGATGAAAATCAGCACCTCTAAATCTGAGGCTATGGTTCTCAACCGGAAAAGGTGGTTTGCTCTCTTCGGGCGGGTGGAGAGAGTCCTTGCCTCTCAAGTGGAGGAGTTCAAGTATCTCGGGGTCTTGTTCACGAGTGAGGGAAGGATGGAGCGTGAGATTGACAGGCGGATCGGTGCAGCGTCTGCAGTGATGCGGTCGCTGTATCGGACCGTTGTGGTAAAGAAGGAGCTGAGTCGAAAGGCAAAGCTCTCGATTTACCGGTCAATCTACGTTCCTACCCTCACCTATGGTCATGAGCTCTGGGTCATGACCGAAAGGACAAGATCGCGGATACAAGCGGCCGAAATGAGTTTCCTCCGCAGAGTGGCTGGGCGCTCCCTTAGAGATAAGGTGAGGAGCTCAGTCACACGGGAGGAGCTCGGAGTAGAGCCGCTGCTCCTTCACGTCGAGAGGAGTCAGTTATATTCCGGATGCCCCCTGGACGCCTCCCTAGGGATGTGTTCCAGGCACGTCCTACCGGGAGGAGGTCCCGGGGAAGACCCAGGACACGCTGGAGGGACTATATCTCTCGGCTGGCCTGGGGAACGCCTTGGATCCTTCCGGAAGAGCTGGAGGAAGTGTGTGTGGAAAGGGAAGTCTGGGCCTCCCTGCTGAAACTGCTGCCTCCGCGACCCGGCCCCGATAAAGCGGAAGAAAATGGATGGATGGATGGAACCACAATCACCCATGTGAAGTAAATTTCTACCTAGGTTAAGCACAAGTTGTTACATGTATTCTTTGTCTGATCTTTGCCTTACTAGTCTTGACGTCTGTGGAAAGGAATAGTTTTAATGAGAGTCATAAAAGAAACGCCTTCATGGCAGTGGTGGGATTTGAACCCACGCCTCCAGAGAGACTGGAGCCTAAATCCAGCGCCTTAGACCACTCGGCCACACTACCTGGAGAGCTATTCTGGGAAACTCAAACTGGGCAACTCTTCCACCAAAACGTCTTCACAATGTCATTTGAAGGCTTTGTTTAAAACAAAAAAAAAGGCATTCTCCACTTTTATATAGACATACATGCCGTGTCCCAATTCAACGGTTGCACACTTTGAAGTACCATAGAGGAGGAGAAGTAGAAGTAGAAGTAGTCCCCAGGAAGTACTGAAAACTCACTGAGGCTTAGCTTCAAATTAAGACAAGCAAATAGCGCCATCAGGTTATGCTTGTTTCAAGGATATAACATATACGGATGCACCTCAATTTAATGCAAAGCAGAAGATGTGTTGTTGTGGCCGAGAGGTTAAGGCGATGGACTTGAAATCCATTGGGGTCTCCCCACGCAGGTTCGTATCCTGTCAGCAACGGCTCTATGAGAGAACATCTGTTTCAAGCTAATCTTTATGGTGTCCTTCCTATCAGTTAACCAGCAAAGTTTTCATTGTAATAACTACTTTAACCAGAGGGGGATGTAGCTCAGTGGTAGAGCGCATGCTTTGCATGTATGAGGTCCTGGGTCAATCCCCAGCATCTCCACTCATTGATAGTTTTCAAAGGCTCCGACTACATTATATGATCTCGATTAGCAAAAATTGATTTGCTTAGAAAGTCTGTTCATTCTAGCTTCAGGGAATTTAGCTCATTTGCTACAGCTTAGCATGTATGAGGTCCTACAAGCAAATTTCTATATAGGACACATTGTAAATAGCATCCTCTTAAATTCCAAAAGTTAGGTTGCTCGGATGTAGCTAGAGATGTTAAGCTCGAGCCTCTCAGCTCGACACTGTACCGACCCTATGAAGCGGAAGTGTTACCGAGCATTGTTTCGATACGCGCTTCACCACGCCAAAAATCACGTGACCAGGCAAACCGAGGCCTCGTTACGTCATAAGTGTCGAGCTGCGGTTTCAAGCTGCTTCACGGGAAATTTCGATGGGACTGGCTCACATACCACATACCCACGAATTGTGGGTTATGAGAGGAGATTTTGTTGACGGCATTTCCAACGCTATACTTACGACGCCGTATAAGTGCCACTTAAAAAAATTATTATTCTGTGGGCGCTACGAGAATAAAGTCGTAGCATTTCGATATTAAAGACGTCATTTTACGAGAATAAAAGTCATAATTTTATGAGAATATCGGATCATGTGTGTGAATGAGTATACGACACCAGTTTTAAAAGTAAATCTTTTTATTTATTTATTTTATTAGAAAGTAGCCATTTTATTAGTATAGCACATTTAAAACGTGAGATGCGCCAAAGTGGGAAAAGCAACTTAATTTAAAAATAAATTGACACAAAATAATTTAAAACTATTTCATAATAAACAGAAGAATAAGTTATAAGAGAATGAAAATAAATGGGATGTGATAAAAGTCACAGAAAAGGGGAGTGGGGGTTAGAGGACGGGGGTGAGCGAGGGTTCACAAAAGCTTTACGTCACTTCCACATAAATGCATTACACAAACAAATCCAGCAGATGTCGCTCTTCTGACTGTGTCAAATGATTCGAAGCAGTGTGTGTCATTTTCAGTGCAGTTGTCTCAAAGTGGTTCAATGTTTCATGAGGTTTCGGTTTCACCATCACTAGATGTAGCTCGGTGAGAGAACATATACTTTGGGATGTATGGACTGCTGTGTTCAATCACCAGCATCTCCAGTGTGTCTGTAGAGAAGCAGACAGTTTGTGCAGCTGTGTTCACATTTGACACACAGTTTGTTCAAAGATGTAGTGGGCATGTGGTAAAAGCGACAGACTGCAACTCTGTGGAAATTAAAAGTTTTAATGAGAGTCAAAAAGAAAGCCATTTAACCCTATAGCCAGGGCCGGCCCCAACCTATAAGCAGATTATAAGTGCTTCCTACATTTCTTTTCTAAGCTGGCAGTGGTGTGGACAGCTACGTGTTTACACCGGTGTGAAGGACCCCTCCCTCCAGGTGCACTCTGGAAGCTCTGAGGCAGCAGAGGGACATTAAAATGGATGTTTTACAGACTAAAATACTGAAGTTAGTGAAGTTCAGTTTATCTAAAGTAGCGGACAATGCATGAAGAGGCCAGAGGAAGATCATTTTGGGGACAGGATTTTTTCAGAGAGAACTCGAAATATGCCACCATTTTACACCACTGGACCTGCAGATAAAACAGAGAGGGCTGGACATATATAATTTTGCAGACAGGAAAACACCTCAGAGCGGCAGATGACAGGCAGGACACATCTCAGAGGGACAGAGGACAGCAGGTGAGTCTGTTTATTACACTGGCTGTTTTTTACTGATGTTTGATTATAGTAGTGAGTCTGATTCATTCATAGGATTTTTATAGTATTTATAGTATATATATTTTCATCTTAGAATACTTATCTACTGAAATCACTGTAGTTAGGTATAATTCAAATATAATTTATTTAGATCTGGCTTGAAGGACCTGGCTTTAATATTTACCACTTCCTCTTTGCAGACTGCGCTCCTCCGAGCTAACTGCTAACGAGCTAACTACTAACGAGCCACTGTTAGCATGACAGTGAGCGTTGTGTTACTTTTACCACGGCCGCTTTTTCACACATATGGGCATGCTGTACGTCTTTTAAAAGCTCCAAACTCGCTCTAAATGTGTTTGTCCATTATAATAGTCACAATAGTTACAGTGTAGCACAAAGACATAAACGCCAGCACCTCTTAGCAATATTACCATGCTGCTATTGTAAACACAAGCACTGGCTGATATCCTCTGTGAAGTATAAAAAAACCTTTAGACTCCTAAATATTTGTATATTTCATGTGACAGTCATATATGATTACAGCTGTACTTAGTGTGCAGAACAGTGAATATGCAGCTTTATGTCCAGAGCTCTGTGCAGAGATGAGCTGTGAGCATCAAACAGCAGCACAGATACAGTGGCATTGGCTTTTGGTATCGGCAGCTCATTGATGAGTACGAGTACGGCACCTGAAACTGGTATCGTTATGTGGGCATCCCTACTCATATTATGAGTTTTAATATTTAGGCGAAATCTCCCATCCAAAGCTATTAAAATCAAATGTATTAATTATTTATTATTATACTCTCTTATACTCTATACTATTATTTATACGGAAAAAGGTGGTTTGCCCTCTCCGGGTGGGTGGTGAGCCCTTGCCTCAAGTGGAGGAGTTCAAGTATCTCGGGGTCTTGTTCACGAGTGAGGGAAGGCTGGAACGCGAGATTGACAGGCGGATCGGTGCAGCGTCATTCACACTGATATCACTGCCTTTCACCAAAGCATAGGGGGATGTAGCTCAGTGGTAGAGCGCGTGCTTCGCATGTATGAGGTCCTGGGTTCAATCCCCAGCATCTCCAGTTTGGCCTTAGTGAATCAGACAATTTATGCTGCTGTGTTACGTTTGACAAACTTATCTTCAGCGTTTGCCACTGTTATGTTTTCACTGCATCTGTTAAAAGATGTAGTGTCGTAGTGGGCATGTGGTTAAGGCGACAGACTAGAAGTGCATAAAGCAACATTGACTTTCTAACAATCAACCACAGTCACTGTATTTGTTCACTTTGTACCTAAGTTCAACTTGTTACATGTATTGTTTCCATTGATTTTACTAGTCTTGACTTCTGTGGAAATATATTGTTTTAATGACAGTCATAAAAAGGCAGCCCGTTACGGCAGTGGTGGGCTTTTAAGCCACAGCTCCAAAGAGACTGGAGCCTGCAGCGTCAGTTGACGTTCAGGACAAGGTCAAGACTTGCGAACGTTGTGTGAAACGCAAGGCATTACCAGAGAGAGCTGCACCTCTTGTTAATATTAAAACATCACACACATTAGAACTGCTGTGTGTATGGATTTCTTATCACTGGAACCAGACCGCAGGACCAAGGACATTCTTGTAATAACTGACCACTTCACAAAATACGCCATGGCAGTGCCCACACCCAATCAAACAGCTCGTACTGTTGCAAAGTGCCTCTGGGAAAACTTCTTCATTCACTACGGCATACCCGAGCGGCTACACAATGATCAGAGTCCTGATTTTGAGTCACGTACCATCAAGGAGTTGTGTGACATTGCTGGCATCCATAAGGGGAGAACTACTCCGTACCATCCAAGAAGGCGAGATTTTGTTAAACCTCTCGTACATGCATACAACTGCACTAAAAATGATGTAACTGGATTTTCACCGTATGAATTGATGCTCGGTCGTCAACCTCGCCTACCTGTCGGTCTGGCTTTTGGACTACCCCTGAAAGGGAATGCCTCAACATCTCACTCACAATACGTCCAAGACCTGAAGAAACATCTAAGAGAAAGTTACCAACTGGCCATAACCAACTCTGAGAAGGTAATGGACCGCAACAAGAATCTGTTTGATCGCCATGTCTCTCCTTCCGAGTTAGCTGTTGGTGACAGAGTCCTGGTGAGGAATGTTCGACTGAGAGGAAAGCAGAAGTTGGCTGACAAGTGGGAATCTGATGTGCATGTGGTGGTGAAGAAAGCCGGCAACTTTCCCGTGTACACAGTCAGACCTGAAAACCAAGCAAGCCACTAAGAACACTACACCGTGATCTTTTGCTTCCATGTAGGTACTTACCTGCCACCACTAAAGAGCAAACTGCAAGAAAAAGACCACGTGTTGACTTACCCGATCCTCTTGACAAAGAGAATCTATCAGACGATTTCAGATTACCTACTCTCGATCCTGCTGAACCTGTTAGATTCACCAAGATTATTGAAAAGCCAACTGTCTTCACATCCATGCCAGTCGACAACCAGCCCCTAGTTCCTTCAAGCACCAGAGTTACTGTTTCAGAAGAGGATCCAATGTCTGCGTCAAAGGAACAGGACTCTTCAGTTAATGTAAAGTCAGAGTACCTGCGACTCTGTGGCACAATGGTAGCGCATCTGACTCCAGATCAGAAGGTTGCGTGTTCAAATCACGTCGGAGTCATGCTCTTTGTTGACATTTTCCTGCTCTGCAGCAAAACAAACAGAGAGAGTGCTGGCCTTTGATTGTCAACTCTCCTATTACCTTACGAGTTCTGAATTTACTACGGAGAGTTACGGTTTGGAATGAATGAATGCAAACAAACACTCCTCCGACACACACAGACATATAATTAATTACAGCCAACATATTGCGATGGCCGGGAATCGAACCCGGGTCAACTGCTTGGAAGGCAGCTATGCTAACCACTATACCACCATCGCACTTTAGCTGGGACATCACACACAGTGACACTGCATTCCCATTCACACTGACATCACTGCTCATAGCTTTGAATTAGTGATGGGACTTTCGACTCTTTTATGGGATCCAAATATTTTGGATCCATTCATGCCAAGGAGCTGTTCAAAAGATTGTCTCTTTTACTATTTATATCTCAGACGCCGATGAGATAAATCCCTTCCACAACAAACTATTCACAAACGGAAATGGCCATGGCTCAGATTTGGTGAAAAGGGTTCAAACTGAGAGTGAGAGTGTGTTTACCCTTTGGTATTATGCCTAATCTAAAGGGTAGCATTGCACTACCTTTTAAGATGCCAAATATGTTGTTTTTCCATTCACTCTGACATCACAGTCTCGTAACATAGATTGGAAGGCAGCTATGCTAACCACTGTACCACTATCACAAGCTGGCATCACATAGTGGCATCAGAATGTAAAATTGGATAGTGAGAGCACTCAGTGAAATGACATGGTGACTTCACACGGAAAAATAACATAAACATCAGAGACAGTTAAGAGTAACAAAATCATGACAGATTGATTGCATGTAAAGCACTACTCTAGATCCTCAAAGGGAGGGCTTCCCATACCGGGAGTTGAACCCGGGCCGCCTGGGTGAAAACCAGGAATCCTAACCGCTAGACCATATGGGAACCGCTGACTATCGTTTAACCTTGGTGCTCATCGAAGCCGCTTCTTCAATTCTGGTCAGATTGCTGGTGGGCACTGCCTTATATCTATCTGAAGGGAGGGGCTACCTACACTGAAATTGTAAACAGCTATTGTCTCCAGTTTCAGTCTTAATGGCCTCCATTCAACCTTTAATGGCCTACTGACTCACCCTATTGTTCTCTTTGTTTCTTTTGTTTGCGTTGGGTCAGAGGATGGAGTTATACATGAGGGGAGAGATTATTTCTCAGACCCCTATTCCTGTTTAAGGAAGGATTGTCTTTCCTAACAAAAATTGCTTCTTTAACTCAAACCATTTATTTTCTCTGGCTAAGATCTGTACCTCACTATCTTCAAAGGAGTAATTAGAGGCTTTGCAGATGTACGTCGGACTGGGGTCCAGAGGAGCTCTTGCGACGGTGGTGGTGCATTCTCTTATGGAGTGGCTGTTTAGTTTCTCCAAAGTAATGCTCACTGCACTCTTCACTTTGTTTTTGGGTGAACCAGTTTCCGTTTTTAAAGTGTAGGTTTGAAACAGACTGGAATCTCAAACTGTCTGAAAATTCTCTGAAGTTTTTCAGACACACCCGCTGTGTAAGGAATAGCTGTGCCTTTTCTTCTAGGTTCAGATTCCCTGTATACCACCATCACAAGCTGGCAGTGACATCACCTCACATTAGACACATTATCAGAATGTAAAATTGCTAAAATTGCCTAGCAGCAAGGCAATGGAAGGATAGTCAGCAAGTGAAGCAAATTGCCAATATTGCAGTAACCTCCCAGAGACCATACAAAGCGACCTCACAGAGTAAACTCGCACAGTAATATCACAGCCAATTGAAGGTTCTATGATAATGAGGCCTAGAGGTCCAAGGCGCTGGCTTCAGTGTCTTTGGAGCTTCAAATTCCACCACCGCCAAATTGCCAAGCTGAACACAGTGACAGAATGAAAGGAAGATGTATGATTATACATTTCACAGTGGAATATGTAATTTGAGAGAAAAGGAAAAGGCTCTCGTTGTTGGCAGGATTCGAACCTGCGCGGGGAAACCCCAATGGATTTCTAGTCCATCGCCTTAACCACTCGGCCACAACAACCTGCGCTATTTAAAAACGGACACTGTCTGTGTTGCAATGGTAGCATGTAAAACTCCACATCAGAAGGATGCATTTTCAAATCTTGTCAGGGAAAGTTACAGTGTGGAATGAACAAATGCCACACAGAAATACTCCAAATAGACTACAAGCGCAAAGGGAAATAGTGTCTTTCTAACAAGCAACCACAATCACCCGGTGAACGAGAGGGTGGCGTCCCTGCGCCTTCGGGTCGGGGACAGGTCTCTCACTGTTGTTTCGGCCTATGGGCCGAACAGCAGTGCAGAGTACCCAGCCTTCTTGGAGTCCCTGGGAGGGGTAGTAGACAGTGCACCTACTGGGGACTCCATTGTTCTCCTGGGGGACTTCAACGCCCACGTGGGTACCGCCAGTGACACCTGGAGGGGCGTGTGATCGGGAAGAACGGCCTCCCCGATCTGAACCCGAGCGGTTTTTTGTTATTGGACTTCTGTACTAGTCACAATTTGTCCATAACGAACACCTTGTTCGAACACAAGGGTGTCCATCAGTGCACATGGCACCAGGACACCCTAGGTCGGAGGTCGATGGTCGACTTTGTTGTCGTGTCATCTGACCTTCGTCCGCGTGTTTTGGACACTCGGGTGAAGAGAGGGGCAGAGCTGTCAACCGATCACCACCTGGTTGTAAGTTGGATCCGCTGGCAGGGGACGAAGCTGGACAGACCTGGCAGACCCAAGCGCATTCTGAGGGTCTGTTGGGAACGTCTGGTGGAACCCTCTGTCAGCAGGGTCTTCAACTCACACCTCCGGGAGAGCTTCTCCCATATCCCGGGGGAGGTTGGAGACATGGAGTCCGAATGGGCCATGTTCTCCACCACTATTGTCGATGCGGCTGCGCGTAGCTGCGGGCGCAAGGTCTCTGGTGCCTGTCGCGGTGGCAATCCCCGAACCCGGTGGTGGACGCCGGAAGTAAGGGATGCCGTCAGGCTGAAGAAGGAGTCCTATCAGGCCCTGCTGGCTTGTGGGACTCCTGAAGCAGCCGACAGGTACCGTCAGGCCAAGCGTGCAGCGGCCCGTGCAGTCGCAGAGGCAAAAACTCGGGTTTGGGAGGAATTCGGGGAGGCCATGGAGGAGGACTGTCGGTCGGCCTCGAAGAAATTCTGGCAAACCCTCCGACGCCTCAGGAGGGGGAAGCAGTGCTTCACCAACACTGTTTACAGTGCGGGTGGAGAGCTGCTGACCTCGACTGGGGATATTGTCGGGCGGTGGAAGGAATACTTTGAGGATCTCCTCAATCCCACTGTCACGTCTTCCGAGGAGGAAGCAGAGTTTGAGGACTCAGAGGCAGACTCATCTATTACCCTAGCTGAAGTCACTGAGGTGGTTAGCAAGCTCCTCGGTGGCAAGGCTCCGGGGGTGGATGAGATCCGTTCTGAGTATCTTAAATCTCTGGATGTTGTGGGGCTGTCTTGGTTGACACGCCTTTGCAACATCGCGTGGCAGTCGGGGACAGTACCTGTAGAATGGCAGACCGGGGTGGTGGTCCCTCTGTTTAAGAAGGGGGACCGGAGGGTGTGTTCCAACTATAAGGGAATCACACTCCTCAGCCTTCCCGGTAAGGTCTATTCCAGGGTACTGGAGAAGAGAATCCGACGATAGTCGAACCTCGGATCCAGGAGGAGCAGTGTGGTTTTCGTCCCGGTCGCGGAACACTGGACCAGCTCTATACTCCATCGGGTGCTTGAGGGTTCATGGGAGTTTGCCCACCAGTCCACATGTGTTTTGTGGACCTGGAAAAGGCATTCGACCGTGTCCCCTCGTAGTGTCCTTTGGGGGGTGCTCTGGGAGTATGGGGTCCGGGGCCCTTTGCTAAGGGCTGTCCGGTCCCTGTATGACCGGAGCAGGAGCTGTGTTCGCATCGCCGGCAGTAAGTCAGACTTGTTCCCAGTGCATGTTGGACTCCGCCAGGGCTGCCCTTTGTCACCGGTTCTGTTCATTGTATTTATGGACAGAATTTCTAGGCGCAGTCAGGGGCCGGAGGGGGTCTGGTTCGGGAACCACAGGATCTCATCTCTGCTGTTTGCAGATGATGTTGTCCTGATGGCTTCATCGAACCAGGACCTGCAACAGGCACTGGGGCGGTTTGCAGCCGAGTGTGAAGCGGCTGGGATGAAAAATCAGCACCTCTAAATCTGAGGCTATGGTTCTCAACCGGAAAAAGGTGGTTTGCTCTCTTCGGGCGGGTGGAGAGTCCTTGCCTCGAGTGGAGGAGTTCAAGTATCTCGGGGTCTTGGTCACGAGTGAGGGAAGGATGGAGCGTGAGATTGACAGGCGGATCGGTGCAGCGTCTGCAGTGATGCGGTCGCTGTATCGGACCGTGTGGTAAAGAAGGAGCTGAGTCGAAAGGCAAAGCTCTCGATTTACCGGTCAATCTACGTTCCTACCCTCACCTATGGTCATGAGCTCTGGGTCATGACCGAAAGGACAAGATCGCGGATACAAGCGGCCGAAATGAGTTTCCTCCTCCAGAGTGGCTGGGCGCTCCCTTAGAGATAAGGTGAGGAGCTCAGTCACACGGGAGGAGCTCGGAGTAGAGCCGCTGCTCCTTCACGTCGAGAGGAGTCAGTTATTCCGGATGCCCCCTGGACGCCTCCCTAGGGATGTGTTCCAGGCACGTCCTACCGGGAGGAGGTCCCCGGGGAAGACCCAGGACACGCTGGAGGGACTATATCTCTCGGCTGGCCTGGGAACGCCTTGGGATCCTTCCGGGAAGAGCTGGAGGAAGTGTGTGTGGAAAGGGAAGTCTGGGCCTCCCTGCTGAAACTGCTGCCTCCGCGACCCGGCCCCGGATAAAGCGGAAGAAAATGGATGGATGGATGGAACCACAATCACCCATGTGAAGTAAATTTCTACCTAGGTTAAGCACAAGTTGTTACATGTATTCTTTGTCTGATCTTTGCCTTACTAGTCTTGACGTCTGTGGAAAGGAATAGTTTTAATGAGAGTCATAAAAGAAACGCCTTCATGGCAGTGGTGGGATTTGAACCCACGCCTCCAGAGAGACTGGAGCCTAAATCCAGCGCCTTAGACCACTCGGCCACACTACCTGGAGAGCTATTCTGGAAACTCAAACTGGGCAACTCTTCCACCAAAACGTCTTCACAATGTCATTTGAAGGCTTTGTTTAAAACAAAAAAAAAAAGGCATTCTCCACTTTTATAGACATACATGCCGTGTCCCAATTCAACGGTTGCACACTTTGAAGTACCATAGAGGAAGTAGAAGTAGAAGTACTCCCCAGGAAGTACTGAAAACTCACTGAGGCTTAGCTTCAAATTAAGACAAGCAAATAGCGCATCAGGTTATGCTTGTTTCAAGGATAAACATATACGGATGCACCCCAATTTAATGCAAAGCAGAAGATGTGTTGTTGTGGCCGAGAGGTTAAGGCGATGGACTTGAAATCCATTGGGGTCTCCCCACGCAGGTTCGTATCCTGTCAGCAACGGCTCTATGAGAGAACATCTGTTTCAAGCTAATCTTTATGGTGTCCTTCCTATCAGTTAACCAGCAAAGTTTTCATTGTAATAACTACTTTAACCAGAGGGGGATGTAGCTCAGTGGTAGAGCGCATGCTTTGCATGTATGAGGTCCTGGGTTCAATCCCCAGCATCTCCACTCATTGATAGTTTCAAAGGCTCCGACTACATTATATGATCTCGATTAGCAAAAATTGATTTGCTTAGAAAGTCTGTTCATTCTAGCTTCAGGGATTTAGCTCATTTGCTACAGCTTAGCATGTATGAGGTCCTACAAGCAAATTTCTATATAGGACACATTGTAAATAGCATCCTCTTAAATTCCAAAAGTTAGGTTGCTCGGATGTAGCTAGAGATGTTAAGCTCGAGCCTCTCAGCTCGACACTGTACCGACCCTATGAAGCGGAAGTGTTACCGAGCATTGTTTCGATACGCGCTTCACCACGCCAAAAATCACGTGACCAGGCAACCGAGGCCTCGTTACGTCATAAGTGTCGAGCTGCGGTTTCAAGCTGCTTCACGGGAATTTCGATGGGACTGGCTCACATACCACATACCCACGAATTGTGGGTTATGAGAGGAGATTTTGTTGACGGCATTTCCAACGCTATACTTACGACGCCGTATAAGTGCCACTTAAAAAAATTATTATTCTGTGGGCGCTACGAGAATAAAGTCGTAGCATTTCGATATTAAAGACGTCATTTTACGAGAATAAAGTCATAATTTTATGAGAATATCGGATCATGTGTGTGAATGAGTATACGACACCAGTTTTAAAAGTAAATCTTTTTATTTATTTATTTTTATTAGAAAGTAGCCATTTTATTAGTATAGCACATTTAAAACGTGAGATGCGCCAAAGTGGGAAAAGCAACTTAATTTAAAAATAAATTGACACAAAATAATTTAAAACTATTTCATAATAAACAGAAGAATAAGTTATAAGAGAATGAAAATAAATGGGATGTGATAAAAGTCACAGAAAAGGGGAGTGGGGGTTAGAGGACGGGGGTGAGCGAGGTTCACAAAAGCTTTACGTCACTTCCACATAAATGCATTACACAAACAAATCCAGCAGATGTCGCTCTTCTGACTGTGTCAAATGATTCGAAGCAGTGTGTCATTTTCAGTGCAGTTGTCTCAAAGTGGTTCAATGTTTCATGAGGTTTCGGTTTCACCATCACTAGATGTAGCTCGGTGAGAGAACATATACTTTGGATGTATGGACTGCTGTGTTCAATCACCAGCATCTCCAGTGTGTCTGTAGAGAAGCAGACAGTTTGTGCAGCTGTGTTCACATTTGACACACAGTTTGTTCAAAGATGTAGTGGGCATGTGGTAAAAGCGACAGACTGCAACTCTGTGGAAATTAAAAGTTTTAATGAGAGTCAAAAAGAAAGCCATTTAACCCTATAGCCAGGGCCGGCCCAACCTATAAGCAGATTATAAGTGCTTCCTACATTTCTTTTCTAAGCTGGCAGTGGTGTGGACAGCTACGTGTTTACACCGGTGTGAAGGACCCCTCCCTCCAGGTGCACTCTGGAAGCTCTGAGGCAGCAGAGGGACATTAAAATGGATGTTTTACAGACTAAAATACTGAAGTTAGTGAAGTTCAGTTTATCTAAAGTAGCGGACAATGCATGAAGAGGCCAGAGGAAGATCATTTTGGGGACAGGATTTTTCAGAGAGAACTCGAAATATGCCACCATTTTACACCACTGGACCTGCAGATAAAACAGAGAGGCTGGACATATATAATTTTGCAGACAGGAAACACCTCAGAGCGGCAGATGACAGGCAGGACACATCTCAGAGGGACAGAGGACAGCAGGTGAGTCTGTTTATTACACTGGCTGTTTTTTACTGATGTTTGATTATAGTAGTGAGTCTGATTCATTTCATAGGATTTTTATAGTATTTTATAGTATATATTTTTCATCTTAGAATACTTATCTACTGAAATCACTGTAGTTAGGTATAATTCAAATATAATTTATTTAGATCTGGCTTGAAGGACCTGGCTTTAATATTTACCACTTCCTCTTTGCAGACTGCGCTCCTCCGAGCTAACTGCTAACGAGCTAACTACTAACGAGCCACTGTTAGCATGACAGTGAGCGTTGTGTTACTTTTACCACGGCCGCTTTTTCACACATATGGGCATGCTGTACGTCTTTTAAAAGCTCCAAACTCGCTCTAAATGTGTTTGTCCATTATAATAGTCACAATAGTTACAGTGTAGCACAAAGACATAAACGCCAGCACCTCTTAGCAATATTACCATGCTGCTATTGTAAACACAAGCACTGGCTGATATCCTCTGTGAAGTATAAAAACCTTTAGACTCCTAAATATTTGTATATTTCATGTGACAGTCATATATGATTACAGCTGTACTTAGTGTGCAGAACAGTGAATATGCAGCTTTATGTCCAGAGCTCTGTGCAGAGATGAGCTGTGAGCATCAAACAGCAGCACAGATACAGTGGCATTGGCTTTTGGTATCGGCAGCTCATTGATGAGTACGAGTACGGCACCTGAAACTGGTATCGTTATGTGGGCATCCCTACTCATTATTATGAGTTTTAATATTTAGGCGAAATCTCCCATCCAAAGCTATTAAAATCAAATGTATTAATTATTTATTATTTATACTCTCTTATACTCTATACTATTATTTATACGGAAAAAGGTGGTTTGCCCTCTCCGGGTGGGTGGTGAGCCCTTGCCTCAAGTGGAGGAGTTCAAGTATCTCGGGTCTTGTTTCACGAGTGTGGGAAGGCTGGAACGCGAGATTGACAGGCGGATCGGTGCAGCGTCATTCACACTGATATCACTGCCTTTCACCAAAGCATAGGGGGATGTAGCTCAGTGGTAGAGCGCGTGCTTCGCATGTATGAGGTCCTGGGTTCAATCCCCAGCATCTCCAGTTTGGCCTTAGTGAATCAGACAATTTATGCTGCTGTGTGTACGTTTGACAAACTTATCTTCAGCGTTTGCCCACTGTTATGTTTTCACTGCATCTGTTAAAAGATGTAGTGTCGTAGTGGGCATGTGGTTAAGGCGACAGACTAGAAGTGCATAAAGCAACATTGACTTTCTAACAATCAACCACAGTCACTGTATTTGTTCACTTTGTACCTAAGTTCAACTTGTTACATGTATTGTTTCATTGATTTTACTAGTCTTGACTTCTGTGGAAATATATTGTTTTAATGACAGTCATAAAAGGCAGCCCGTTACGGCAGTGGTGGGCTTTTAAGCCACAGCTCCAAAGAGACTGGAGCCTGCAGCGTCAGTTGACGTTCAGGACAAGGTCAAGACTTGCGAACGTTGTGTGAAACGCAAGGCATTACCAGAGAGAGCTGCACCTCTTGTTAATATTAAAACATCACACACATTAGAACTGCTGTGTGTATGGATTTCTTATCACTGGAACCAGACCGCAGGACCAAGGACATTCTTGTAATAACTGACCACTTCACAAAATACGCCATGGCAGTGCCCACACCCAATCAAACAGCTCGTACTGTTGCAAAGTGCCTCTGGGAAAACTTCTTCATTCACTACGGCATACCCGAGCGGCTACACAATGATCAGAGTCCTGATTTTGAGTCACGTACCATCAAGGAGTTGTGTGACATTGCTGGCATCCATAAGGGGAGAACTACTCCGTACCATCCAAGAAGGCGAGATTTTGTTAAACCTCTCGTACATGCATACAACTGCACTAAAAATGATGTAACTGGATTTTCACCGTATGAATTGATGCTCGGTCGTCGTCAACCTCGCCTACCTGTCGGTCTGGCTTTTGGACTACCCCTGAAAGGGAATGCCTCAACATCTCACTCACAATACGTCCAAGACCTGAAGAAACATCTAAGAGAAAGTTACCAACTGGCCATAACCAACTCTGAGAAGGTAATGGACCGCAACAAGAATCTGTTTGATCGCCATGTCTCTCCTTCCGAGTTAGCTGTTGGTGACAGAGTCCTGGTGAGGAATGTTCGACTGAGAGGAAAGCAGAAGTTGGCTGACAAGTGGGAATCTGATGTGCATGTGGTGGTGAAGAAAGCCGGCAACTTTCCCGTGTACACAGTCAGACCTGAAAACCAAGCAAAGCCACTAAGAACACTACACCGTGATCTTTTGCTTCCATGTAGGTACTTACCTGCCACCACTAAAGAGCAAACTGCAAGAAAAAGACCACGTGTTGACTTACCCGATCCTCTTGACAAAGAGAATCTATCAGACGATTTCAGATTACCTACTCTCGATCCTGCTGAACCTGTTAGATTCACCAAGATTATTGAAAAGCCAACTGTCTTCACATCCATGCCAGTCGACAACCAGCCCCTAGTTCCTTCAAGCACCAGAGTTACTGTTTTCAGAAGAGGATCCAATGTCTGCGTCAAAGGAACAGGACTCTTCAGTTAATGTAAAGTCAGAGTACCTGCGACTCTGTGGCACAATGGTAGCGCGTCTGACTCCAGATCAGAAGGTTGCGTGTTCAAATCACGTCGGAGTCATGCTCTTTGTTGACATTTTCCTGCTCTGCAGCAAAACAACAGAGAGAGTGCTGGCCTTTGATTGTCAACTCTCCTATTACCTTACGAGTTCTGAATTTACTACGGAGAGTTACGGTTTGGAATGAATGAATGCAAACAAACACTCCGAACACACAGACATATAATAATTACAGCCAACATATTGCGATGGCCGGGAATCGAACCCGGGTCAACTGCTTGGAAGGCAGCTATGCTAACCACTATACCACCATCGCACTTTAGCTGGGACATCACACAGTGACACTGCATTCCATTCACACTGACATCACTGCTCATAGCTTTGAATTAGTGATGGGACTTTCGACTCTTTTATGGGATCCAAATATTTTGGATCCATTCATGCCAAGGAGCTGTTCAAAAGATTGTCTCTTTTACTATTTATATATCTCAGACGCCGATGAGATAAATCCCTTCACAACAAACTATTCACAAACGGAAATGGCCATGGCTCAGATTTGGTGAAAAGGGTTCAAACTGAGAGTGAGAGTGTGTTTACCCTTTGGTATTATGCCTAATCTAAAGGGTAGCATTGCACTACCTTTTAAGATGCCAAATATGTTGTTTTTCCATTCACTCTGACATCACAGTCTCGTAACATAGATTGGAAGGCAGCTATGCTAACCACTGTACCACTATCACAAGCTGGCATCACATAGTGGCATCAGAATGTAAAATTGGATAGTGAGAGCACTCAGTGAAATGACATGGTGACTTCACACGGAAAAATAACATAAACATCAGAGAGACAGTTAAGAGTAACAAAATCATGACAGATTGATTGCATGTAAAGCACTACTCTAGATCCTCAAAGGGAGGGCTTCCCATACCGGGAGTTGAACCCCGGGCCGCCTGGGTGAAAACCAGGAATCCTAACCGCTAGACCATATGGGAACCGCTGACTATCGTTTAACCCTTGGTGCTCATCGAAGCCGCTTCTTCAATTCTGGTCAGATTGCTGTGTGGCACTGCCTTATATCTATCTGAAGGGAGGGGCTACCTACACTGAAATTGTAAACAGCTATTGTCTCCAGTTTCAGTCTTAATGGCCTCCATTCAACCTTTAATGGCCCTACTGACTCACCCTATTGTTCTCTTTGTTTCTTTTGTTTGCGTGGGTCAGAGGATGGAGTTATACATGAGGGAGAGATTATTTCTCAGACCCCTATTCCTGTTTAAGAAGGATTGTCTTTCCTAACAAAAAAATGCTTCTTTAACTCAAACCATTTATTTTCTCTGGCTAAGATCTGTACCTCACTATCTTCAAAGGAGTAATTAGAGGCTTTGCAGATGTACGTCGGACTGGGGTCCAGAGGAGCTCTTGCGACGGTGGTGGTGCATTCTCTTATGGAGTGGGCTGTTTAGTTTCTCCAAAGTAATGCTCACTGCACTCTTCACTTTGTTTTTTGGGGTGAACCAGTTTCCGTTTTAAAGTGTAGGTTTGAAACAGACTGGAATCTCAAACTGTCTGAAAATTTCTCTGAAGTTTTTTCAGACACACCCCGCTGTGTAAGGAATAGCTGTGCCTTTTCTTCTAGGTTCAGATTCCCTGTATACCACCATCACAAGCTGGCAGTGACATCACCTCACATTAGACACATTATCAGAATGTAAAATTGCTAAAATTGCCTAGCAGCAAGGCAATGGAAGGATAGTCAGCAAGTGAAGCAAATTGCCAATATTGCAGTAACCTCCCAGAGACCATACAAAGCGACCTCACAGAGTAAACTCGCACAGTAATATCACAGCCAATTGAAGGTTCTATGATAATGAGGCCTAGAGGTCCAAGGCGCTGGCTTCAGTGTCTTTGGAGCTTCAAATTCCACCACCGCCAAATTGCCAAGCTGAACACAGTGACAGAATGAAAGGAAGATGTATGATTATACATTTCACAGTGGAATATGTAATTTGAGAGAAAAGGAAAAGGCTCTCGTTGTTGGCAGGATTCGAACCTGCGCGGGGAAACCCCAATGGATTTCTAGTCCATCGCCTTAACCACTCGGCCACAACAACCTGCGCTATTTAAAAACGGACACTGTCTGTGTTGCAATGGTAGCATGTAAAACTCCACATCAGAAGGATGCATTTTTTCAAATCTTGTCAGGGAAAGTTACAGTGTGGAATGAACAAATGCCACACAGAAATACTCCAAATAGACTACAAGCGCAAAGGGAAATAGTGTCTTTTCTAACAAGCAACCACAATCACCCGGTGACGAGAGGGTGGCGTCCCTGCGCCTTCGGGTCGGGGACAGGTCTCTCACTGTTGTTTCGGCCTATGGGCCGAACAGCAGTGCAGAGTACCCAGCCTTCTTGGAGTCCCTGGGAGGGGTAGTAGACAGTGCACCTACTGGGGACTCCATTGTTCTCCTGGGGGACTTCAACGCCCACGTGGGTACCGCCAGTGACACCTGGAGGGGCGTGATCGGGAAGAACGGCCTCCCCGATCTGAACCCGAGCGGTGTTTTGTTATTGGACTTCTGTACTAGTCACAGTTTGTCCATAACGAACACCTTGTTCGAAACACAAGGGTGTCCATCAGTGCACATGGCACCAGGACACCCTAGGTCGGAGGTCGATGATCGACTTTGTTGTCGTGTCATCTGACCTTCGTCCGCGTGTTTTGGACACTCGGGTGAAGAGAGGGGCAGAGCTGTCAACCGATCACCACCTGGTTGTGAGTTGGATCCGCTGGCAGGGGACGAAGCTGGACAGACCTGGCAGACCCAAGCGCATTCTGAGGGTCTGTTGGGAACGTCTGGTGGAACCCTCTGTCAGCAGGGTCTTCAACTCACACCTCCGGGAGAGCTTCTCCCATATCCCGGGGGAGGTTGGAGACATGGAGTCCGAATGGCCATGTTCTCCACCACTATTGTCGATGCGGCTGCGCGTAGCTGCGGGCGCAAGGTCTCTGGTGCCTGTCGCGGTGGCAATCCCCGAACCCGGTGGTGGACGCCGGAAGTAAGGGATGCCGTCAGGCTGAAGAAGGAGTCCTATCAGGCCCTGCTGGCTTGTGGGACTCCTGAAGCAGCCGACAGGTACCGTCAGGCCAAGCGTGCAGCGGCCCGTGCAGTCGCAGAGGCAAAAACTCGGGTTTGGGAGGAATTCGGGGAGGCCATGGAGGAGGACTGTCGGTCGGGCCTCGAAGAAATTCTGGCAAACCCTCCGACGCCTCAGGAGGGGGAAGCAGTGCTTCACCAACACTGTTTACAGTGCGGGTGGAGAGCTGCTGACCTCGACTGGGGATATTGTCGGGCGGGTGGAAGGAATACTTTGAGGATCTCCTCAATCCCACTGTCACGTCTTCCGAGGAGGAAGCAGAGTTTGAGGACTCAGAGGCAGACTCATCTATTACCCTAGCTGAAGTCACTGAGGTGGGTTAGCAAGCTCCTCGGTGGCAAGGCTCCGGGGGTGGATGAGATCCGTTCTGAGTATCTTAAATCTCTGGATGTTGTGGGGCTGTCTTGGTTGACACGCCTTTGCAACATCGCGTGGCAGTCGGGGACAGTACCTGTAGAATGGCAGACCGGGGTGGTGGTCCCTCTGTTTAGAAGGGGGACCGGAGGGTGTGTTCCAACTATAAGGGAATCACACTCCTCAGCCTTCCCGGTAAGGTCTATTCCAGGGTACTGGAGAAGAGAATCCGACCGATAGTCGAACCTCGGATCCAGGAGGAGCAGTGTGGTTTTCGTCCCGGTCGCGGAACACTGGACCAGCTCTATACTGTCCATCGGGTGCTCGAGAGGGTTCATGGGAGTTTGCCCAACCAGTCCACATGTGTTTTGTGGACCTGGAAAAGGCATTCGACCGTGTCCCTCGTAGTGTCCTTTGGGGGGTGCTCTGGGAGTATGGGGTCCGGGGCCCTTTGCTAAGGGCTGTCCGGTCCCTGTATGACCGGAGCAGGAGCTGTGTTCGCATCGCCGGCAGTAAGTCAGACTTGTTCCCAGTGCATGTTGGACTCCGCCAGGGCTGCCCTTTGTCACCGGTTCTGTTCATTGTATTTATGGACAGAATTTCTAGGCGCAGTCAGGGGCGGAGGGGGTCTGGTTCGGGAACCACAGGGATCTCATCTCTGCTGTTTGCAGATGATGTTGTCCTGATGGCTTCATCGAACCAGGACCTGCAACAGGCACTGGGGCGGTTTGCAGCCGAGTGTGAAGCGGCTGGGATGAAAATCAGCACCTCTAAATCCGAGGCTATGGTTCTCAACCGGAAAAAGGTGGTTTGCTCTCTTCGGGCGGGTGGAGAGTCCTTGCCTCGAGTGGAGGAGTTCAAGTATCTCGGGGTCTTGTTCACGAGTGAGGGAAGGATGGAGCGTGAGATTGACAGGCGGATCGGTGCAGCGTCTGCAGTGATGCGGTCGCTGTATCGGACCGTTGTGGTAAAGAAGGAGCTGAGTCGAAAGGCAAAGCTCTCGATTTACCGGTCAATCTACGTTCCTACCCTCACCTATGGTCATGAGCTCTGGGTCATGACCGAAAGGACAAGATCGCGGATACAAGCGGCCGAAATGAGTTCCTCCGCAGAGTGGCTGGGCGCTCCCTTAGAGATAAGGTGAGGAGCTCAGTCACACGGGAGGAGCTCGGAGTAGAGCCGCTGCTCCTTCACGTCGAGAGGAGTCAGTTATTCCGGATGCCCCCTGGACGCTCCCTAGGGATGTGTTCCAGGCACGTCCTACCGGGAGGAGGTCCCGGGGAAGACCCAGGACACGCTGGAGGGACTATATCTCTCGGCTGGCCTGGGAACGCCTTGGGATCCTTCCGGAAGAGCTGGAGGAAGTGTGTGTGGAAAGGGAAGTCTGGGCCTCCCTGCTGAAACTGCTGCCTCCGCGACCCGGCCCCGGATAAAGCGGAAGAAAATGGATGGATGGATGGAACCACAATCACCCATGTGAAGTAAATTTCTACCTAGGTTAAGCACAAGTTGTTACATGTATTCTTTGCTTTGATTTTACTAGTCTTGACGTCTGTGGAAAGGAATAGTTTTAATGAGAGTCATAAAAGAAACGCCTTCATGGCAGTGGTGGGATTTGAACCCACGCCTCCAGAGAGACTGGAGCCTAAATCCAGCGCCTTAGACCACTCGGCCACACTACCTGGAGAGCTATTCTGGAAACTCAAACTGGGCAACTCTTCCACCAAAACGTCTTCACAATGTCATTTAAAGGCTTTGTTTAAAACAAAAAAAAAAGGCATTCTCCACTTTTATATAGACATACATGCCGTGTCCCAATTCAACGGTTGCACACTTTGAAGTACCATAGAGGAAGTAGAAGTAGAAGTACTCCCCAGGAAGTACTGAAAACTCACTGAGGCTTAGCTTCAAATTAAGACAAGCAAATAGCGCCATCAGGTTATGCTTGTTTCAAGGATAAACATATACGGATGCACCCCAATTTAATGCAAAGCAGAAGATGTGTTGTTGTGGCCGAGAGGTTAAGGCGATGGACTTGAAATCCATTGGGGTCTCCCCACGCAGGTTCGAATCCTGTCAGCAACGGCTCTATGAGAGAACATCTGTTTCAAGCTAATCTTTATGGTGTCCTTCCTATCAGTTAACCAGCAAAGTTTTCATTGTAATAACTACTTTAACCAGAGGGGGATGTAGCTCAGTGGTAGAGCGCATGCTTTGCATGTATGAGGTCCTGGGTTCAATCCCCAGCATCTCCACTCATTGATAGTTTTCAAAGGCTCCGACTACATTATATGATTCGCAGCAAAATTGATTTGCTTAGAAAGTCTGTTCATTCTAGCTTCAGGGAATTTAGCTCATTTGCTACAGCTTAGCATGTATGAGGTCCTACAAGCAAATTTCTATATAGGACACATTGTAAATAGCATCCTCTTAAATTCCAAAAGTTAGGTTGCTCGGGATGTAGCTAGAGATGTTAAGCTCGAGCCTCTCAGCTCGACACTGTACCGACCCTATGAAGCGGAAGTGTTACCGAGCATTGTTTCGATACGCACTTCACCACGCCAAAAATCACGTGACCAGGCAAACCGAGGCCTCGTTACGTCATAAGTGTCGAGCTGCGGTTTCAAGCTGCTTCACGGGAATTTCGATGGGACTGGCTCACATACCACATACCCACGAATTGTGGGTTATGAGAGGAGATTTTGTTGACGGCATTTCCAACGCTATACTTACGACGCCGTATAAGTGCCCACTTAAAAAAATTATAATTCTGTGGGCGCTACGAGAATAAAGTCGTAGCATTTCGATATTAAAGACGTCATTTTACGAGAATAAAGTCATAATTTTATGAGAATATCGGATCATGTGTGTGAATGAGTATACGACACCAGTTTTAAAAGTAAATCTTTTTATTTATTTATTTTTATTAGAAAGTAGCCATTTTATTAGTATAGCACATTTAAAACGTGAGATGCGCCAAAGTGGGAAAAGCAACTTAATTTAAAAATAAATTGACACAAAATAATTTAAAACTATTTCATAATAAACAGAAGAATAAGTTATAAGAGAATGAAAATAAATGGGATGTGATAAAAGTCACAGAAAAGGGGAGTGGGGGTTAGAGGACGGGGGTGAGCGAGGTTCACAAAAGCTTTACGTCACATCCACACAAATGCATTACACAAACAAATCCAGCAGATGTCGCTCTTCTGACTGTGTCAAATGATTCGAAGCAGTGTGTCATTTTCAGTGCAGTTGTCTCAAAGTGGTTCAATGTTTCATGAGGTTTCGGTTTCACCATCACTAGATGTAGCTCGGTGAGAGAACATATACTTTGGATGTATGGACTGCTGTGTTCAATCACCAGCATCTCCAGTGTGTCTGTAGAGAAGCAGACAGTTTGTGCAGCTGTGTTCACATTTGACACACAGTTTGTTCAAAGATGTAGTGGGGCATGTGGTAAAAGCGACAGACTGCAACTCTGTGGAAATTAAAAGTTTTAATGAGAGTCAAAAAGAAAGCCATTTAACCCTATAGCCAGGGCGGCCCAACCTATAAGCAGACTTTAAATGCTTCCTACATTTCTTTTCTAAGCTGGCAGTGGTGTGGACAGCTACGTGTTTACACCGGTGTGAAGGACCCCTCCCTCCAGGTGCACTCTGGAAGCTCTGAGGCAGCAGAGGGACATTAAAATGGATGTTTTACAGACTAAAATACTGAAGTTAGTGAAGTTCAGTTTATCTAAAGTAGCGGACAATGCATGAAGAGGCCAGAGGAAGATCATTTTGGGGACAGGATTTTTCAGAGAGAACTCGAAATATGCCACCATTTACACCACTGGACCTGCAGATAAAACAGAGAGGCTGGACATATATAATTTGCAGACAGGAAACACCTCAGAGCGGCAGATGACAGGCAGGACACATCTCAGAGGGACAGAGGACAGCAGGTGAGTCTGTTTATTACACTGGCTGTTTTTTACTGATGTTTGATTATAGTAGTGAGTCTGATTCATTTCATAGGATTTTTATAGTATTTTATAGTATATATTTTTCATCTTAGAATACTTATCTACTGAAATCACTGTAGTTAGGTATAATTCAAATATAATTTATTTAGATCTGGCTTGAAGGACCTGGCTTTAATATTTACCACTTCCTCTTTGCAGACTGCGCTCCTCCGAGCTAACTGCTAACGAGCTAACTACTAACGAGCCACTGTTAGCATGACAGTGAGCGTTGTGTTACTTTTACCACGGCCGCTTTTTCACACATATGGGCATGCTGTACGTCTTTTAAAAGCTCCAAACTCGCTCTAAATGTGTGTTTGTCCATTATAATAGTCACAATAGTTACAGTGTAGCACAAAGACATAAACGCCAGCACCACTTAGCAATATTACCATGCTGCTATTGTAAACACAAGCACTGGCTGATATCCTCTGTGAAGTATAAAAAACCTTTAGACTCCTAAATATTTGTATATTTCATGTGACAGTCATATATGATTACAGCTGTACTTAGTGTGCAGAACAGTGAATATGCAGCTTTATGTCCAGAGCTCTGTGCAGAGATGAGCTGTGAGCATCAAACAGCAGCACAGATACAGTGGTATTGGCTTTTGGTATCGGCAGCTCATTGATGAGTACGAGTACGGCACCTGAAACTGGTATCGTTATGTGGGCATCCCTACTCATTATTATGAGTTTTAATATTTAGGCGAAATCTCCCATCCAAAGCTATTAAAATCAAATGTATTAATTATTTATTATTTATACTCTCCGTGCAATAACCATTCACTGCAATAACCACCTGTTACCATAGCAACCGCGAAATCTCACGATACTGCGTAGTAGCCCATGCGGAAGCACGAGAATAAACAGGGCAGACGTGCGCCGGTGGGGAAATGGGTGGAAGGGTAGCGCGGGGACGGCTGCAGGTAAAACCATAACCCCTAAACAGTTCGGTTCTTGTTTCACATACCTTTATGTCTGAGTTTGTGCCCCTCAACTTGCAGATGCCTCGATTGTGATTTCTTCGTCTGTACAACCTTGAGCGCTTGTTAATCAAAGGAACTGGTGAGTGTTGTTACCCTGCTAACCGGTGCTAATGCTAGCGGCGCTAGCCGCAGTTAATGGGAATGCTCAGGTTGCATTATATTTTGTATAGTGTTTTGGCACAAACTTCCATTTTAACTGTGGATGCTAGCAATACATATTAAATGTTAAATGTTACAGGTTAGCTAACGATTGAAATGAATTGATATGATGTACATCTAAATTAATTAATTAATTTATTGAAATAATATTGGAACACCAAATATTGAACCTGAATGTCTTACACAGGCCAGGTCCCTTCCTTTTCCTCTCTCTCCCTTCCTCGTCGTCCACCTGCCTGGACGGATCACGCAGGACAGCAAGGCCCTGCGCTACCACTTTTCAACAGGGTATTACCACCACCCGACTGAACCAACTAATGTGGTAGGACACTCTGTAGCCAACACCAGCCGCTTCATATAATCCAGCATGGCCATATACACCTACCCCAAAAACATCTTTACCTCTTAAAACTGGACTATCGCGTGCTACGCATTATTACAGCTGGACTGTTCCTGAACTGTGGACTCTTTTCTTTTTTTTTTTTTTTTTTTTTTTTTTTTTGAGAGACTATAAACTGTACAGAACTTTTGTAAATATTGTAAATACTTGGGTTTTGCACATTCGTCACAATACAAGGTATATGGGCACCACATCCTGCTGCTATTATGTCATTAGTGAGTACTGTCTCTTTTTCCTCTGAGAGCCGAAACCAGATCTTTTAAGGCCAAAATCATATTTTCTGCTAAGACACGTGTTACAAAAGCATGACAATAAACATAAAAATGATGTGATCCTAAAATCCTCTCTTATTTAATGTTCAGTCCTTCCAAATGATCTGATGATTATAAGTCTGATGTTATGTCCAGGCTATTTCTCTTATGCAACTCTTAACTTGGATCACTACTTTGTCTTTCTTGAGTGATATGATTTTGAAGTAAGTATACTCTTGTTTGGCTACTTTATTCAATACTGCACTTTATGGGAAATGTAAGCGCGCTTTAGTGAACTGGAACACATTAAAAAATGCACCAGAAATTAAAAATTTATCTGGCAGACTCCCCTTTGTTACATATTTTTAACTGTTATACTTGTGGCTATAGCTGTTGTGAGCATCTAGAATTTTCAGTCTTTTAACAATTGGTTGTGATTATGTTTTAATGTTGTCAAAAATGAATATGTGGCACTGAAGTGGAGAGGGCCCCTGGGGGGGAAGCTGGCAGTGATGTCACACAATGACATCACATTCCATTCACACTGATATCACTGCCTTTCACCAAAGCATAGGGGGATGTAGCTCAGTGGTAGAGCGCGTGCTTCGCATGTATGAGGTCCTGGGTTCAATCCCCAGCATCTCCAGTTTGGCCTTAGTGAATCAGACAATTTATGCTGCTGTGTTACGTTTGACAAACTTATCTTCAGCGTTTGCCACTGTTATGTTTTCACTGCATCTGTTAAAAGATGTAGTGTCGTAGTGGGCATGTGGTTAAGGCGACAGACTAGAAGTGCATAAAGCAACATTGACTTTCTAACAATCAACCACAGTCACTGTATTTGTTCACTTTGTACCTAAGTTCAACTTGTTACATGTATTGTTTCCATTGATTTTACTAGTCTTGACTTCTGTGGAAATATATTGTTTTAATGACAGTCATAAAAAGGGCAGCCCGTTACGGCAGTGGTGGGCTTTTAAGCCACAGCTCCAAAGAGACTGGAGGAGCCTGCAGCGTCAGTTGACGTTCAGAACAAGGTCAAGACTTGCGAACGTTGTGTGAAACGCAAGGCATTACCAGAGAGAGCTGCACCTCTTGTTAATATTAAAACATCACACATTAGAACTGCTGTGTGTATGGATTTCTTATCACTGGAACCAGACCGCAGGACCAAGGACATTCTTGTAATAACTGACCACTTCACAAAATACGCCATGGCAGTGCCCACACCCAATCAAACAGCTCGTACTGTTGCAAAGTGCCTCTGGGAAAACTTCTTCATTCACTACGGCATACCCGAGCGGCTACACAATGATCAGAGTCCTGATTTTGAGTCACGTACCATCAAGGAGTTGTGTGACATTGCTGGCATCCATAAGGGGAGAAACTACTCCGTACCATCCAAGAAGGCGAGATTTTGTTAAACCTCTCGTACATGCATACAACTGCACTAAAAATGATGTAACTGGATTTTCACCGTATGAATTGATGCTCGGTCGTCAACCTCGCCTACCTGTCGGTCTGGCTTTTGGACTACCCCTGAAAGGGAATGCCTCAACATCTCACTCACAATACGTCCAAGACCTGAAAAAACATCTAAGAGAAAGTTACCAACTGGCCATAACCAACTCTGAGAAGGTAATGGACCGCAACAAGAATCTGTTTGATCGCCATGTCTCTCCTTCCGAGTTAGCTGTTGGTGACAGAGTCCTGGTGAGGAATGTTCGACTGAGAGGAAAGCAGAAGTTGGCTGACAAGTGGGAATCTGATGTGCATGTGGTGGTGAAGAAAGCCGGCAACTTTCCCGTGTACACAGTCAGACCTGAAAACCAAGCAAAGCCACTAGAACACTACACCGTGATCTTTTGCTTCCATGTAGGTACTTACCTGCCACCACTAAAGAGCAAACTGCAAGAAAAAGACCACGTGTTGACTTACCCGATCCTCTTGACAAAGAGAATCTATCAGACGATTTCAGATTACCTACTCTCGATCCTGCTGAACCTGTTAGATTCACCAAGATTATTGAAAAAGCCAACTGTCTTCACATCCATGCCAGTCGACAACCAGCCCCTAGTTCCTTCAAGCACCAGAGTTACTGTTTCAGAAGAGGATCCAATGTCTGCGTCAAAGGACAGGACTCTTCAGTTAATGTAAAGTCAGAGTACTGCGACTCTGTGGCACAATGGTAGCGCGTCTGACTCCAGATCAGAAGGTTGCGTGTTCAAATCACGTCGGAGTCATGCTCTTTGTTGACATTTTCCTGCTCTGCAGCAAAACAACAGAGAGAGTGCTGGCCTTTGATTGTCAACTCTCCTATTACCTTACGAGTTCTGAATTTACTACGGAGAGTTACGGTTTGGAATGAATGAATGCAAAACAAACACTCCGAACACACAGACATATAATTACAGCCAACATATTGCGATGGCCGGGAATCGAACCCGGGTCAACTGCTTGGAAGGCAGCTATGCTAACCACTATACCACCATCGCACTTTAGCTGGGACATCACACAGTGACACTGCATTCCATTCACACTGACATCACTGCTCATAGCTTTGAATTAGTGATGGGACTTTCGACTCTTTTATGGGATCCAAATATTTTGGATCCATTCATGCCAAAGGAGCTGTTCAAAAGATTGTCTCTTTTACTATTTATATCTCAGACGCCGATGAGATAAATCCCTTCACAACAACAAACTATTCACAAACGGAAATGGCCATGGCTCAGATTTGGTGAAAAGGGTTCAAACTGAGAGTGAGAGTGTGTTTACCCTTGGTATTATGCCTAATCTAAAGGGTAGCATTGCACTACCTTTTAAGATGCCAAAATATGTTGTTTTTCCATTTCACTCTGACATCACAGTCTCGTAACATAGATTGGAAGGCAGCTATGCTAACCACTGTACCACTATCACAAGCTGGCATCACATAGTGGCATCAGAATGTAAAATTGGATAGTGAGAGCACTCAGTGAAATGACATGGTGACTTCACACGGACAAATAACATAAACATCAGAGACAGTTAAGAGTAACAAAATCATGACAGATTGATTGCATGTAAAGCACTACTCTAGATCCTCAAAGGGAGGGCTTCCCATACCGGGAGTTGAACCGGGCCGCCTGGGTGAAAAACCAGGAATCCTAACCGCTAGACCATATGGGAACCGCTGACTATCGTTTAACCTTGGTGCTCATCGAAGCCGCTTCTTCAATTCTGGTCAGATTGCTGGTGGGCACTGCCTTATATCTATCTGAAGGGAGGGGCTACCTACACTGAAATTGTAAACAGCTATTGTCTCCAGTTTCAGTCTTAATGGCCTCCATTCAACCTTTAATGGCCCTACTGACTCACCCTATTGTTCTCTTTGTTTCTTTGTTTGCGTTGGGTCAGAGGATGGAGTTATACATGAGGGAGAGATTATTTTCTCAGACCCCTATTCCTGTTTAAGGAAGGATTGTCTTTCTAACAAAAATTGCTTCTTTAAACTCAAACCATTTATTTTCTCTGGCTAAGATCTGTACCTCACTATCTTCAAAGGAGTAATTAGAGGCTTTGCAGATGTACGTCGGACTGGGGTCCAGAGGAGCTCTTGCGACGGTGGTGGTGCATTCTCTTATGGAGTGGCTGTTTAGTTTCTCCAAAGTAATGCTCTCACTGCACTCTTCACTTTGTTTTTTGGGTGAAACCAGTTTCCGTTTTAAAGTGTAGGTTTGAAACAGACTGGAATCTCAAACTGTCTGAAAAATTCTCTGAAGTTTTTCAGACACACCCGCTGTGTAAGGAATAGCTGTGCCTTTTCTTCTAGGTTCAGATTCCCTGTATACCACCATCACAAGCTGGCAGTGACATCACCTCACATTAGACACATTATCAGAATGTAAAATTGCTAAAATTGCCTAGCAGCAAGGCAATGGAAGGATAGTCAGCAAGTGAAGCAAATTGCCATATTGCAGTAACCTCCCAGAGACCATACAAAGCGACCTCACAGAGTAAAACTCGCACAGTAATATCACAGCCAATTGAAGGTTCTATGATAATGAGGCCTAGAGGTCCAAGGCGCTGGCTTCAGTGTCTTTGGAGCTTCAAATTCCACCACCGCCAAATTGCCAAGCTGAACACAGTGACAGAATGAAAGGAAGATTGTATGATTATACATTTCACAGTGGAATATGTAATTTGAGAGAAAAGGAAAAGGCTCTCGTTGTTGGCAGGATTCGAACCTGCGCGGGGAAACCCCAATGGATTTCTAGTCCATCGCCTTAACCACTCGGCCACAACAACCTGCGCTATTTAAAAACGGACACTGTCTGTGTTGCAATGGTAGCATGTAAAACTCCACATCAGAAGGACGCATTTTCAAATCTTGTCAGGGAAAGTTACAGTGTGGAATGAACAAATGCCACACAGAAATACTCCAAATAGACTACAAGCGCAAAGGGAAAATAGTGTCTTTCTAACAAGCAAACCACAATCACCCGGTGAACGAGAGGGGTGGCGTCCCTGCGCCTCGGGTCGGGGACAGGTCTCTCACTGTTGTTTCGGCCTATGGGCCGAACAGCAGAGTCCTGTGCAGAGTACCCAGCCTTCTTGGAGTCCCTGGGAGGGGTAGTAGACAGTGCACCTACTGGGGACTCCATTGTTCTCCTGGGGGACTTCAACGCCCACGTGGGTACCGCCAGTGACACATGGAGGGGCGTGATCGGGAAGAACGGCCTCCCCGATCTGAACCCGAGCGGTGTTTTGTTATTGGACTTCTGTACTAGTCACAGTTTGTCCATAACGAACACCTTGTTCGAACACAAGGGTGTCCATCAGTGCACATGGCACCAGGACACCCTAGGTCGGAGGTCGATGATCGACTTTGTTGTCGTGTCATCTGACCTGTCGTCCGCGTGTTTGGACACTCGGGTGAAGAGAGGGGCAGAGCTGTCAACCGATCACCACCTGGTTGTGAGTTGGATCCGCTGGCAGGGGACGAAGCTGGACAGACCTGGCAGACCCAAGCGCATTCTGAGGGGTCTGTTGGGAACGTCTGGTGGAACCCTCTGTCAGCAGGGTCAACTATCAACTCACACCTCCGGGAGAGCTTCTCCCATATCCCGGGGGGAGGTTGGAGACATGGAGTCCGAATGGGCCATGTTCTCCACCACTATTGTCGATGCGGCTGCGCGTAGCTGCGGGGCGCCAGGTCTACTGGTGCCTGTCGACGGTGGCAATCCCGAACCCGGTGGTGGACGACTGGAAGTAAGGGATGCCAGTCAGGCTGAAGAAGGAGTCCTATCAGGCCCTGTGGCCTGTGGGACTCCTGACAGCAGCCGACAGGTTACCGTCAGCCAAGCGTGCAGCGGCCCGTGCAGTCGCAGAGGCAAAAACTCGGGTTTGGGAGGAATTCGGGGAGG